>WBMW01001268.1:887038-924300 GCA_013396635.1 Penelope pileata | reverse complement strand
GGGGGGGGGGAGTGGAAATCAGAAGGCAAGTGACCACAGAGAGCAAACAAACTCTCCTTTCAATTCCCTTCAAACTCTCTTCTGAGTGCCCCCTTCAGGGAGCAATCGGAAATTTTCCTTTTGCTTCAGATTTATCCCATGTATACAAATGGGAGCCAGAGAGTAGCTGAGGATGCTGCAGTAGAAGCAAAATATGGCAACCCACAGAAAAAGAGGTAAAGAAAAAGCAGGACTCAGCTGGAAACAAATAAAAACAATTAAAAAAAAAAAAAAGGCCTAGTATTCCCTCAACAGCTGATACTGTTAATAACTTCACTCATATGAGAACTGTCATGCAACTAGACAGAGACTCTGTTCCCTCTTAGCTCAAGGAAACATTGCTGAGAAAACTACAGGTCAGGGCTGAGATTTAAGTACAGAAATCCAACAAAATTACTATTAGTTCCAAGTCCTGCTTTACATAATGCTACAACTCCTTTCTCATGAAAGCCAAAATTAATGCTGCAAAAAAACCCAACGCCACAGCAATCTCACGTTATTTGTGTAGCTCCTGTATCATCTCCAATTGAGTCTGAGCTTATAAATCTTAATGATGTTTGGCATTCAAATATATTGCACAGAAATCCCTTAATTTTTTTTCCCCATTTGAGTAGAATAAAGTTTAAGGGCACAAAACAGAAATGCATTGAAATGGTATCAGTTTTTAGTAAAAGGTATTCTGCCTTTTTAGGCTTTTCTATACAGGTTAAACGCTGGAAGTGTTCACAAAAGACGTTACGTATCTGTCACAGATTTTACTTATCAGTGATGTCACTGAGAGAAAAATCCCACCCCAAACCATTCGCAGACACAAAACCACAGAATCATTTATGTTGGAAGAGACAACTTTAGGTTATCCTGTCCAATCCCTCTGCTCAAGAAGGGTCAGCTAGAGCAGGCTGTCCTGGATTGTGTGCAAGTGGGTTTTGAGTATCTTCATAGATGGACACACCTCGGAGCAACCTACCCCTTTGACCACCCTCACTGTAAATATGCTTCCTTTTCAAAACTGTTTCTGCAGGCAAATTCTTCTACCATTTGGCCAAGTTTTGTCTTCAAACTCAGATGAACGAAGTTCATTACATGTTAGAGAGTGCTTACAGAACAGTATGAAAACATCTTTCTAAATATGAGCAATCCAGAAGCTTATTTGAAATGAGATCTAAAAATGCAATCTAAAGATGTGTCCAATGTCATCCACGTAATCTCCTCAGCCAGCCTTACACCTGTGCAAGGGCTGCTACCTCTACTTCTCTTACCAACAGCTTATCTTTTCATTCTACTCCACAGTAACTGTCTATGTGAAATATGGCAGTTACTTTGGAGAAAATGTGACAGCACTTAATATTTCAGAAACATTTTAGAGATACAGAGCCAAATCAATGGTTTTGGTATCTAAAGAGGAAAAAAAAAAAAAGAAAGCAAAACTAGAATGTGTTCTCTTGAGAAAGACCCCTAACAGAAGGTAAATGTACATTCAAAAATGTTTAAATCAGAGAAAACAGCTGTTACCTTCTTTTTTAAGTTCTTCAATCTGCTCCTCTTTAATATCAAGTTGCTCAGTAAGTCTTGATGCTGCATCCAGTGCGGCATTTGCCTCTTCTAAATTTTCCTGAAGAGAGGGTAGGAAAAGGACAAAAAGAGAAACATGGGAGTTCCCTACTACAATTATGCTAATGCAACACAGACCAAACACAGCAGACAGAGACTTCAAAGTGATCTACTCCTAGTAACAGACAATAACACTTCACATAGTAGTTCAAAAAAAAAAAAAAACCAAAATCAATTAAGAATTAGCATGCAATTTCATTGGGTTCAACTTCATTATTCAACCTACCTGCAGCGATACAACTTTTTCTTCCAAGTTTTCAGCTTTTTTTTTCCATTCTGCAGTCTGTTTCTGGTGTTTTTCTAACTCTGCTGAATACATGGCTTTTTCTTCTAATGAGTTAAAAATACAGAAAAAAAGAAAAAAAGTCTCCTTAATATGTAATTCTCTTTTTTGGGACACAAAATTGCAAAATCCCAGCATTATCACATCTGGTCTTCACGAGGTAGAATTCTGATTTCATAAATAATATATTTACGACCAGTTCTCACATGGTCAGAATGCTACTCAAGTTTTTCAAACAACGAAAGATTCTGAAATTCAAGCTATCAAAATGAAAACCAATAACTATCAAAATACAGTAACTATCCCATCTGAAGAATGCTTGTTGCAATCTTGCATATTTCTTGACAAAACTTACCCTGTTGGAATTGCTCTAGTACCATCTGCAGGTTGGCCAGTGACAATGCATACTGTTTCACTTGGTCCTGTGAGATGGTGAGCTGTAGCACAGTTTCATCTCTCTGCTTGGAAACCAGATTTAATTGCTCTTGCAAAGATTCAACCTGCAGATTAGCTTGATGACTTAATGAACATAAAATGAAGTATTTAAGATAATGACAGAAGAAAATTAAACCACAGCAAAATTAATCTAACTTCAGTTTTCTACTCAATTTATAAAAACAAAGACATTTCTTTTTCCCCCAATTCCTCCTAGAAACAAACAAACTCCTAACAGCATATTTGAAGTAAGCCTGGTAACAAATTTTTTGCAATCCGAAAACAAGTTTGTTTCTGAATGGCACTGGAAAAAGACAAAACAAATCTTTTTGTAAACTACTGTAAAGCTCTTAGGGAAAAAAAAATTATGTTATGTAAAAATATTATGAACCTGATGACCTATGAACCTACGTCTGTCTTTTTGACCGTTGCATATCAGGTAAGAAATAAGCCACATTTCTTGAAAGATATTTGACAAGTTCTTGCAAAGAACTAAAAAACATTCTGCCAGTTTTTATGCAGCCTTCTTCCAATTCTTCAACTCTCTCCAATATTTTCCACAGCAAATTCTGCTCAACTCAGAAATCTCCTTGCTGAGAATGTTAAGAGCAATGTTCATTTTTGGCACTTCAAGTAGGAAAGACTGCAACTACGTATATATTTTTGATTAAAATACTTTATTTGAACAACTGTAATAAATATTTTGCACAAAGTAACCAACACGCCTATATTAAAGGCGAGCACTGCGTAATTTCAATACTCTGGCTTTCATTGTTCTAACTGAAAAATGTAATTATGGTAAATTAAAAAAAAAAACTTAACTGGCTCTAGCCTCTCAAATTCTGCTACCTATGAGAGCATCTTCCTTTATTTATATATATTGAAAAGGCTTACAGCAGCGTACATCTTTCTGTGCTGTAACGTATACAGTAAGATGTGCACTCATCTCAAAAGCAACGCACAACATATCACAAGTACATCTGTGGTGAAGTGCACTCTTTCCAAGTGAACGAAGCCCTGACGTTAAAGGCAAATAAGATCACCTGTCATGCTTTGACAGGCAATTAAATGGATGGGTTGAAGAATTTTTGTTTTTTTTAGTTTTTTCTAGTTCTAAGCACCGCTAAAGATCTGAGATTTCTATAGCTGCTAGAAAAACAACAGAACTCCTCTATTCACAACAGTTGCCAAGGTTATTTCAAATTACTTCCCTAATTTAGGGTAACAGGAATTCATACATTTTTTTCCTTAAGTGCCTAGCATGTTTTAGAATGCTACTTCAACAAAATAAAGTCATTAGCATCGCTCCAGTTAACTGTAACATTCACAGATGATGCCACTGCTGGATAACTGAAAAGATTACCTGGCATTCTCCACTGCAGTAGACGAGGACACGAGTTTTTCTTCCAAAATTGAAACTTTTTTTTTTAGCTTGGCCTCTCTGTCTTCTGCAGCTAACGCTTCTCGCGTATAGGAGTCCTCCATTTCTAAAAGGTGATTACGCAGCCTCTCCAGTTCCTGATTTAGGCGCTGCTCTTTCTCACGCAAATGCTGCATCTGCACAGAACATACCTTAAGTTGCCTGTACTATCAGCTTTCATACAGGAATATAAGCAAAGAAAACGTGCTTTGAAACATACCACCTGTGCATTTATTTCAAATGCTTTTCACAAGTTATTGCTAACAAAAATGATGCAGAAAATATTACAGATGCAATTTCTTATTCTTTTTTTGTGTTTTGCAATTCTAAATTTTTTGGTGGTGTACCTCACTCTGCAGGGCACTGCTCTCCATTTGCTTCTGCTTGAGTGCTACCATGACTTGGTCTCTCTCTTGCTGAAAAGTAACAGCCTTTTCCTGCATTGATTTAACCTCATTCAGCAGTTGATTCAATTCCCCTGTCTTGCCCTGTTGAAGACATAAAAAAGCATTCCAAACACAGCAGGTTTACCAAAGGAAATGTAGCCTTTGTTCAAGCAAATGTAAAGACAATACTAATGTAACAAGGAAAAGGGCAAGGCAACCATGGCCCTACAGCACAGAAATACATTCAGGGAAAACATTACTCTGAAGTTTTTTCACTCATACATCAGAAGACAAAATACAAGTCATTCCTAAAGGATACTACACAGATGCAGTCTTAATTGACTGCTGTGAACAGGTACCTCTTTAGATGACAGATGCATATTATGAAAGTAACGTATTTCAGATACTTGCATAAAATCTGTTTTTTTTCCCCACTATGTTTGAAATGTTTTCTCTGTGATCATTTATTATACCATGCGCATATGAAGTGCCTGCCTAGGCGAGTCAACCTGAAGTTAAGTTGAAGAAATACATGAAGAAATCCTTAAGAATCACTTGGTAACTTCAGTCCCAAAGATTAGCCTTCCAAGAATCACAGCAATACCCATCATGTTTTCAACAGATTTCAGTCAAGAACATTTCAACTTATAGACAATTTGCTGTAACCTTCAGTAAAGGAGAAGCACATGAAGAAGTTTGTCTGTTACCTAGAGTTCACATGTACACATCCAGAACAGATGCATTTGAAGTTATTTGAAAGATCTTTACCATTTGTCTCATGTTATTTTGAAAGCAGCTATTTTTACTGAATAGGTTGGTAAAAAGTAAACCAATCTTTGCTTTCACCATTAATACCTAAAAGTTCCAATTATTTATTAATGAAACCAAATGTGGTAGAATTTTTTCTGTAGTAGAACCACAAACCTGCATACAAATTTGCTCTGTTTATGCTGTTATCTTCTGACACCCACACAAAATACAAAACTATGTTTGATTACTGTTTTCCAAAGTTCTTCATGGTGAACACAATGCCTGCAACACGAACCTCTGTGATTTGTGCAAGAAAAAAGTCCAGGCAAGCATTCCATGCTTGTGAAACTGAAAGCCTAAGCCAACAGTGAGGGAAAATGTCTGCAGGCTAGAAGACATGCAGCACACAGAGAAGCCATCCAGACAGTGCAGTCTCAACAGTAATTCAACTGTACTTTGAGACAATAAAGATTCTCTCTCTAATTCCACAGTATTTACTCAAAACAGGATAGGGATACTTAACGGAGAACAGGCAAAAGCAAAGTATCGAGCAGCTCGTCGTTAAATGAGCATTTTCCAAATGAATGAAAAATGTGGTTTATGGATACAAAATTAACAGATACAATTTTAAGCCACTTACCTGCTAATTTTTCTTTTCTTATGTTGAAATGTAATGCAGTAAAGAGTCACAAATGAATTTCAGGCAAACATATGACATCTAAGTATATATGAAAATGAATTACCAGGTGACTAACTCCAAAAGATAATAAATACGAACACACATACCTGTTCTTTTTCTTTCAACAGCTTCTCAAAAGCAAGAGCCTTCTCCTTCATTGAGTGAGACTCAAACTCTTTCTCTTTCAGCATCATTGAAAATTGCATATTAGTTTCCTGAAGTGCTCGGAATTCTGTTTCTTTTTCCCTACACCTTGCAACAATTTTTTCATTTTCTTCTTTCAGCTTTCGAATATCCATTTCTAAAATTAGATTTCTTTCTTTGAGATTAGTCACAGCTTGCTTTAAAAGCTCATTTTCATTTTCTTTGTTACTAAGATTTTCACTCACAGAAAGTAACTGATCACTTTTAGATTTAATCAATATGTCTTTTTCTCTAAGAGATTTCTGTAAGACATCGTGTTTTTCTTTGATCTGCCTTATCTCTGAATCAGTCTCTTCTTGACTCCTTCTTTCCAACTCCGATGCTGTAGCCACAGAATCAGATAATCGTTGATTGTTTTCCTGAAGAGTCCTGATAGTTGAATCTTTTTCTTGCAACTTTTTTTTCAGTTGTTCCAATTCCCTTTGAAGGAGTTTAGATTCATCACTGAGCACTTCAGGAGCACTGTTTTGAATGACTGAAGGCGGTGAAACGATGGAGGCCATTGTCACAGATGGTGTTACCAAATCAAGTTTACCCAGGAGAAGATCCTTGGTGTTATGAAGCTGTCCTATGGTGTGCTGAACTTGAGCTAACTCCTGACTAAAACTTTTCAGTTTTTTCTCATTCTGTTCATAACTCTGAATCAAGCCATTATAATCTACCTGCAATTTCGAATTACTATCACTTTCAACTGAAATCTGTGCTTGAAGCTTTTGTAGCTCTTCTTGGAGATGAGCTGACTCATGCTGCATATTCTGAACTGTGGTTATTACTTGCTGTTTCCACTCTTCCATCTTCTTCACTTGCTGTTTTAATTTATCACGTTCTTGTAGAAGTTCCTCAAACTGGTTACTGTTAACACCTCCCGACCCATTATCGGTACCTGTACTGGATGCCTGCAAGACAGTCAGTAATGTTTGGCATTTTTGACTTAGAGCATCTATTTCAATATCTTTTTCTCGAATGATACGAGATAAATTCTGAATAGTTTCTCTAAACATGTCTTGACTGCTATTTTCAAATCTGTTAGATAATTTTTGATGCTCTTCTTGCAACCTTACCAAAGCTGCTTCTTTAGCGGCCACCATATCCATGATCTTATGATACTCTGTTTTTAATTGACTGTTCTCTCTCGTTTTTTCACTAAGAACTGCCAGTACTTGTTCTCTTTCCATGACATAAGCTTGCAGCTGCTGCTGTAGACCGAGAACATCCGGCCGATAGGAAGCTGAGGAAACTCTAGCACTGAGAGCCTGTATTTCTAAGTCTTTCTCTTGAATGATACGAGTAAGTTTGCCGACTTCGTCTTTAGACAACTGATCAATTTGTTGACTTAGAGAAACATTCTTTTCATTTAGAAGTTTAATCTCCATCTCCCTTTCTTTGATACCTTTTACTAGTCTTTCAATTTCAGCTTTAGATAAGTCATGTTTTTCATTTCCATTTTCTCCATTAAGTGTCTGAACTTTCGTTTCCTGAAAAAGATCAGAAGAATCTGTCTGAATAACCTGTCTTTCTTTGTGCAGCTGAGTTTTAATCTGCTCAATTGTTTTCTGTAAATTTTTAATTTCCTCATCTTTCTCTAAAGAGAGTCTTTCATGTATGACATTCATTTGTTCACACTGAAATTTCGACTCATCTATTTCTTTTCTTTGCTCCTGCAAAGATTGCTGAAGTTGCACTGTTTTTTGATTCTGGTCTTCTATTGTTTTTTTGTGAACTTCTATTTCTTCTTCCAGATTATTCTTTATCACTTTTAACTGTGTGACCTCACTTTCAAGTTCAATAATAATATCTAGAGTTTTAGGCTCAACTGCAGGTGTAGCTCTACTTTGCTGATCCTTAAGACGTTCAATTTCTTCTTTCAAATGATTATTTTCTTCCTTCATGATGGCAAGACTTTTGTCTTTCTCCTCTAAATTTTGTTTTAAGACATCCTGATTTTTTGAAACTTTCATATATTCCTCAAGTTCCTGCTTCACTTGTGAAGCTTGATTTTTTAATTTTTCAATAAATTCCTCTTTTTCTTTTACAAGTTCTGTCAACTGCTTTTGTCCTCCTAAGCTAGTAGTCAATATCTCTTTCGTTTCTTGATGGTCAACTTCCATCTGCTCCATGTTCCTTTTGAGTTCTGCAATCCTAAAGTCTTTCTCTTGATTGAGTTTAACTAGGCGTTCATGTTCAAGCTGCAATGCAGTGGTATCCATACTGCGTGCATTTGACAACTCCTTAATAGTTTGCTCATACTTCTGAGCTTGTTCAAGAAGTCGTTTCTCAGTCTGGTTTAATTCAGTTTCCAAATGCCTTTTTTCCATTTTCAAAGCCTCCACAACTGTGTCTTTTTCTAAGTAAACTTTGTTTTTCTCAGAAATCGCGTTACTTAACTCCTGTTTTAGTTCTTCAAAGGCTGCTATTAGCTTTCCATTTTCTGTTTTGAGATCAGACAGAGATTTTTCCAAGTCTTCATTTAGTTGTTTCTTTTCCAAAATGTTATTCTGCAGTTTTGTAATTTCTAGTTCTCTTTCTTTCAGAATCAGATCTTGACTACTGTAGTTAGATTCCTGTTTACTGTTCTCTGCTAACTTGCTCAGGGATACAGAGAGTTCCTCCTCTCTTTCTTTTAGTTTGTGCTGCAATTCTCTAATTTCTTTTTTATTATGCAAGTTACAGTCCTGGGCCTTCTTCAATTGCTCCTGAAGGTCTTTAATGTTATCTTGAAGTTGCTGCTTACTGATATGCAAATCATTAAGTGCATATGAACATTGGCTTAGTTTTTCTTTCTGACTATCTAACTCCTTAACAGCTTCCATCTTCTCCATTTCTAATTTTGCTACTTTCTTTCTTTCAAAATCTATGTCAAATTTCAGCTGTTTGTTGATACTATCAGTTTCTGTGTGTTGTTTTGACAGCCGCTCTTTCAGTGTAATCACATGCTGAAATGAACACAAACAAGAATTTATTAGGAAAGGAGAATCAGCAGACCTACGTATTTCATTTGTATCCTCTGAACAATTTAAAATTTGCCTGGAAACAAAAGTGCTTCCTAGTTAAAAAAAAAAAAAAAAGTTAACAAGTAGTATCAAGTAGTCAATGCTAGAAGAATTAAAAACAAATATCAAAGAAATATCCTGCATTTCATTGAAAACAAAAGTACTATCTCCCCAAAAAGAACCCTTACTAACTAAATCAAGGAACTCAAAGAGAACTACCTAAGGAAAGGGACTAAGTGCCAGAATTTGGCTGAGCAGTTGAAATCGGTAGGCAGTAAACACCCATTACTTAAAAATAGGTAGGCACTAAATTAATAAGTAAATTACACAACTGACTGTTTATCTGTATAGTCTATTTTCAATTTCTTGCTTGAATGTATTTTTAACACACTTGCTGAAATTCATCTCATAGGAAAATATATGTTCAATTGCATAAAGTAAGCAAATATTGAAAAAATGTGGTTTGCTACCTATACTTAACAGTCAATATACCAGGACAGTGACAAAAAGGTATCATTTTATTTCCTTTACATACAATGTGACCTCCTTTGCTCCACAAATGCATACTGCCATGAGAAAGAGTTGAAGTACTAGCAGGATAAAAACCACTGAATAACATGCAAAGAAAAATTACGTGGTATTTATCTGGACTTTGGAAAGTCCATTACGCATTATGGGCAGCTGATATGCCATATTTCTTTGTCCACAAGTGGATTTCTTACACTTCAGAATTTCACATCAAGATGGTAAAACACTGGTCCTAGTATTTTTTTTATTTTTTTATTTTTGGTCACAGAAGATAACTTACCTACACACAAAGATCAACTTAAACACACACAAATCTAAACATCTATTTTTGAAGTCCAGTAAATAATTTGAATGTTTATTACCTGAGTAGCTTCTTGATTCTGCTTGTCTAGTTCTTCCAATTCTGCTACTAATCTTTCTCTTTCAGCAATACTTTCATTTAATTCAAGTTCTTTCCTTTCCAAATCTTGCCTTAACTGACTTAATTCTGATTTCTGATCCTCAGTATATCCAGAAGTAATACTTCCACGCTGCGCATTTAGTAGTTTCTTCTCAAGTCCCTCCTTAAGACAAACAAAAAAGAAAATCTACATAATAACCTCTGCCTTGACAAAATTTGTAAACTGTTTAGATTTGTTCTTTTCCCCTTGAGAATAAAAGCAGAATGCATTTTATGTTAACACCTCTGAGTCTACATGAATATCATCCCAGTTAAAAATTCTTCATTGTGAAGTATTCATCCTGAATGTTTATCTAAACACAACTTCATTATTACTTCACTCATGATGTCCACTAGTGCAGTTTACAAACTTCTGTAGAAACAGCCATGGTCTGAAAAGCAGTCATATCCATGACTGAGGTATGGATCCACAGCTGGGATAAACTACTACATCTCCTAGAGACACTTTAAACACACAGTATGCACAGTGAGAAAGGAATTAAGGGTGCCTGAATAACATCCTTATGAAAACTGTCATAGAAGCTCTTGAACCGATGCAATATACAAAAGACCCCACTTGGAAAAAACTACTGGATGCAAAATAAACCATGCCATATCTCTCAAGCCAAAACGCTACAAAAAAACATAAAGACACATTCCAGACAGCTTGCACGTTCCATTGTTTGACGTCATCAGTAAGATAAAATGTAATAGTAAGAGCACTACATGAAAAAATAAGTTATTTTAGAAATGACATCACTGTCAAAAATGAAATGTGCCAGATCAGAAGAAGTGAAAAATAATGACAAATTTTACAGAATGCTATTCAGTGCTGGTTTATTTATTAATCCAGTAGTGGATTAATTATAATATCAATAATGAATTCAGACTATTTAGTAGAACAACAATCAGTTCTCTAAAAAAAAAAATTAAGCTAAAGCTACTTTCTGTACAGAGAGCTTCTGAAATGCAGTATTTTATCAAATGAAGTTCAAGTATTCAAAAATGACACATCATATTAATAAATGCTGAATGCTCCCCTTCAGCAGGTCAAGGTCACTTCCACTTCAGCAGGCCACTTTCAAGCAAATAGAAACAAAAACAAAATCCTTAGCTGGAAGTTATGCAGTCCAACTGTAACATAATACATGTTAATAATATTAACATTTAAAGGAAAAATAAAACTGTATTATATGCTGGAAAGGTGTTTGCATATTTTAATATCTCCCGCCATATAGAAAAAATATGTAAACAACACAGTCCAGAAAATCTAACATACATACCTTTTCTTTTCTCAGTATAACATTTTCTTCTTTAAGAACTTGGAGATCTAGGGTACATGCCTGAATGTCTTTTCCTGTATGAGTGGAACTGTCAGCCTACAAAAACACACACAGTAAGTAGTGAATTGTTTAAGGATCCAGAGCATTTTAAAACCATCACCTGTAATAACTCTTTAAATATTTACTAGTGGAGGAACATGGAGGAATAAACATCTACCTGACATGAGTATGGATTTTGTACTGTCTGAAGTACTACCTTTTCTAGTAATTTAAAGGGAAGTTTATATATAATTAACACTTTAAAATACTTTAATACTTTAAAAATATACATTACAGCAGCTTAGGTAACAGCGCAATAGGTGGAACTCAACTAGTTTTCTTCAACATAGCATGCTGTGTAGTTTCACAGATCAAAATGTATTGTTTCTATGACTTCTGTATGTAATTATAAATTAATCTAAAACTACTTAATTGATTACAATGTTATTTACATGCAAGTGTGAGTGCTCCAAAAATGTATAGTCAAGAATATCCATGTTTCAGAAGTTACTTTTGTTATTTTTGTTGGCTTAATTGAGAAACTGTCTTACCTGATTTAAACTTGAAAGCCTTGCTATTTCTTTTTCTGCATCTATAAAGGAAAACAAAATAAATATATGGTTTTACTACTTTCAAAACAAGAACAAAACCAACCTAAATCATCCTCCCAGCTTGCCCAGCAGAACTCTGCTGCTTAAAAGAGAATAGTTTCACAGCACTCAGTAAGACTGTTATTCTTTTTTTTTAGGAATCAGTGCTGTAAAAAGTTCAAAGGCATCACACTACAAAGTAGAGCTTCACTTTTACAATTGAATCCACATCAGGCCAACTTTGGTAGCACGGTGCATCACAGAACAAGCATACTTTTACAATTTAAACAAACATTCTATTTCAGGCTTACTTTAAAGGAAAGAAAAATCCTGTCAAACAGTTGGCAACTGCTGGAATCAAACACCTACTCATTAATCATGCCAGGCCTAACTACATTCTCTTTGCTGCTTGCTCTTATCTCAGTGGACAATCCTTATTTAAAGTAGCAGCTTTTAAAGGTACTTAATCGCATATCCAGTTCCAAACTCTTAAAGTATAGCGGCCTTTCAGTACCTAAAGGAGCCTACATGAAAGTTGGAGAGGGACTCCTTATCAAGGAGTACAATGATAGCACAAGGGGGAATGGTTTTAAACTAAAAGAGGAAAGATTTAGATTAGATATTAGGAGGAAATTGTTTCACTCACAAGGTGGTGAGGCACTAGAATAGGTTGCTCAGTGAACTTGTGGCTGGCCCATCCCTGGAAGTGTTCAAGGCTAGGTTGGATGGGGCCCTGGGCAACCTGACCTGGTAGGAGATGTTCTTGGCCATGACAAGGGGTTGGAACTGGATTATCTTTAACATCCCTTTCAACATGAAATGTTCTATCATTTTTTAAAAGTAAATTCTCAGCATTAAAGTTGGAAATATGTGAGGATATATTAACAAAAAACAGAAACAATGAAATAAACCCACATCATCTTTGTACCTAACAGTGCCTGTTGTAATCTGATGACATCTTCTGGTAGCAACGTCTTTGATTGGAACTTCTCTTTCAAGAGAGCATCTTGCTCTGCAACAGAACTTTGAAGCATACTGGAGTCAGATTTTAGACTTTCATACTCCTGGGTTATTTGGATTTTTTCTACCTTTAACAATTCTTGTTCTTTCAGAAGAATTTTGTTTTCTTCTTTGGCAGAAGATAATTTCTGATTTAATTTTCTTATTTCATCCTCGAGGTCCCTTATAATTTGCAAGTCTTCTGCTTTTCCTCCTTCTAGACTCTGAGCATTCTTCCTCTGTTCATTAATTTTAGATTCAACCACAGCATCAGTGCTTACACCATCTAAAAAGCAAAAGAGATTGAGTTTGCAATACTAACCAAAGCACGCACTGCAGATCTTTTGCTTAGAAGTCTCATCCATCCCTCCTCCTGAAAGAGGGAGACAGTTTAAAACAAAAACATGATCATCATCAACAGAAATCTAACATTTGAAGCAGTGTCATGCACATGACTCATCTGACAAACAGCTTTTCAAATATTTAGATCTCCCTGGCTTGACATAGTTTTAAAAGGTATTGCAAGACACACATTGTTGAAGATCTAATTAACGTACACTTGATCAGGAAGGGTGGGGAAGATGAAAGAAGCTAATTTATCAGGACATGGAATCTGTCAGTTTTCTAAGACTGATTTATCAAAATCCACCCAACTCAGACTGATGCAAAATCACTGTTTATAATTCAACTAATTTCAAAGAGTTTCCAAATGGCTGTCATAGAGTACAATGCTTTGTATATGCAACACGTTCTTGCTAGTAAATCTTAATGACAGAACTGTATCTTTTATCAGTTTTAAGAGGTTGCAAAAACTGAAGATTACTTGGTAATCTCATTTGCAAAATAAGGAACCAAGTTTTTCACCTAAAGATTTCATTTCGCAGATATGTTTTTACATATCCACCGTATTATTGTAACACTCACAGTTCTGTACAATCCTCATAATGTAAATTCCAGGTAAGTTACAGAGTATAAAAAAGATGAAGAAAAAAAAGTACAGAAGAAAAATGAAAACACACTGACTGAGAGTTCATTTGAGCGTAAGCTCAAACAGTTCTCCTCTCCCCCCAATCTGTATCTTATTCTCAAACAGAACCAACAAAATGCAAGACACTCTAAAATTCTTAGAAAGCTGTAAGCAGTATTTATATTACAGATAACTGATAATGAAAAAGATGTGATTTCTGCCTTTATTAAATGAGCCCTTCCGGTATGCACATGTGCAGCGTACATAAAAGACAGATTGTATTTTAACAGGCATCTGAATTTAAGAAATAAATTCCCTATAAGTGTTACCTTAAAAGCTGAGAGCTTGCAAAAATATTTCCTCTCTTTCTTCACCTTTATTAATCCCTCTTACCAAGAGCAGAATACGTACTCTTCAGAAGCCAGAGTCTCAACAGGTTATAAAACAAAGGCTTACAACAGGCAGATCTTACGTATTTGTGCAAAAAAATCCCTGAAAGAGATCTTAACTGACATGACTTTATGACATATGAAGTACCTTCACGATATGGCAACCTCAAGTTTTTAATTTAGTAGCTCAACTGACACATAGTACCTCTACTGTTTTCGTGATGAGATTTTTTGATCTTCAACCTTCAATAATGTACGTCTCTTCCACACGCATATTTGGTGTAAGCCAAAAACCAGGAAGTATAGAATTTAGAGCCTAACATCTGACCTTCTAGACTAATGTAAGCCAGAAACTGAACTGTTATCATAATTCAGGTGTCCAACCCAAGAACAGCGAAAGACACTAGGCCACATGCCTGATGTAAGCATGAAGCTAAACTAAAATTGAAATTCAAATTTCTAAAGACGATCAGATATTTATTACATTGTCCATTATACATACATTCATGCTTTAACCAAAAGTCACTGAACATTAACCTCAGTAACAAAAGCAAGCATGTGGTAAAGACCTTGCTGTAACTGATTCTCAAGTTCTTCAATTCGATCTTCATATTCGCTCAGCTCTTCTCGATGCCGACGACTTATCTCTACCAGCTTTTGTCTGTGTGCATCCTGTAATACTGAAAGTTCATGCTGATGTTCATCTATTTCTTGACTTAAATTCTGCTTGAGCTCCTAAAAACATTGTTAGAGAAACAGAATTGTAAAATTCCGAAGCTTAAGAAACCATACAAAAGAAACAAAAAAGTTTTCCTTTGTAAAACCAAAGGATTTATTAAAGGATTTCTTATAGAAAAAGTCAAGGTTTTTTAAATACTTAAGAAGACATTCCTTAAAATTGTATTTACACAAACAATATGTTATACAAATAATAAAATATTAAATATTTATATTTAACACTAGAATGTATAAAGATTACAACTTTTTCATGCAAAGTGGATATAGTAGGACATTTCTAGTAACTTCGAAGAATGACATCCAAATCTATATTTTGCACCTTCAATGAAAAAAAGGGCAAGATGAGAAGGGAGAAAAAATTACTTCACGAATCTAAATTCATTCTCAAGTCTACAACAACTTCTGAAAGTGATTTGCCCTCATAAATGCTAATGGCACTCTTTTAAGCTTAGGTATTGTATTTATCAAATTATATAAACACCTTCACTTCAGCAGAAGACTTGGCTATGTTTTGAAATTTAGCACAGCGACACTTCATTCAAAAGTACAATTGCATGTCCGCATGCATTTTTAACAGAGAAAATGTGCCAGTGTTATAAAAACGTTTAACTTTGTTCATACCATGTAACAATACACAAAACCATCAAGAATAAAGCATAACCTAGGACTACTTTGTCAAAGTTGTCATCTTACCTTAATGATATTTTGCAGTTTATATATTTCACTTTGTTCAGCATCATTTGTCCCTTGCACTTTGGAAGACTGAGAAAAGAAATATCACACCTCCATGTGGAAATTACAATAAATACATACACTTATCAAATAATCACTCTTCTGGCAAGCAACGGAGAAAACAACAAAAGTAACACAAAGCTTCTAATCTTCAAATCTAGAGTAACTGATGGAAAAATGGTGTTTCAATAAAAAACTTTTTAATTTTCCATGGAGTTTATTACACGCAAGTGCATAACTGTTGGGAAGGGGGGGACATTATCGCACTTAGTAAATTAACAGGGCTGCCTAATTTTACTTCAGTATTTTCATACGTGGAAAGTAGCATCTCTGAAATCAGGCTATAGCTTGAGAAATGGTGACTCACATTGACAATGGCCTGAAAGACAATACTATTTTCTGTCTCGGCAGACCATAAATTACAACTCATATCAAGCACTGACAGAAAAGTAAGTAACCCTTAATTAGTAACACTATTCTACACGAATGTATACAACACTCTTTTCCTAACTTGTCAAGGCATGGATAAAAGCATCACAAAAAGGCATCGGGAAAATAAGAAATGATTACTGAATGTGTCCCTAGTCATGTTTTGGAAAAAAAAAAAAGACTAAAACATCATCAGGCTTCAGCTCTTGCATCAAATCACATTGTATCTATAGATTTAGCACCATGAATGTTAAAGACTCACCCCAAAAATGTCCCATGTGATGAAAATAGTATTTTGAAGGGGAGACAGAAGGGAAATCACTCACCTGTGCAATCTGCTTCCAGTGGTCAACCTCAGATTCAAGCCGAGAAACTTCACTGGACAATCTGTTTATTTCTTGTTGAGACCAGATTATATCTCCAAAATCCATGTCGTCGCCTTCAAAACCTGAGGAATGTCTAACCACTGGAAGAAAGGAAGCTGATGTAGTGGCTGGTTGTGAAACACCAGCTCGTAACTGGGCTGACTGAGCAGACGTCTGAAGTTTCTGCAACTGCTCCTGCAGTGCATTCTGTCTAGCTTTTAGATGGCTGATTTCCACCTGAACATACAAAATATAATGCATTGTTTCAGTAAGAATATCAAACTATGCTCTATTCACACTCTTATGAAACGTTAACCAACAAAACAACTCCCTCCCAGCATAAACTAGTGGTCACTTCCACTAAGAACTGAAGGATAACAATTCTAAGCACTCTCCAGGAGGAGAAAAGCAGTCTTAGCTGATGTGTTATGAAGTATCTCACATAAGGCACACATTAAAAGTGTTGACACTTTTCAGTTAAGTATTTCTACACATATTTCAGTGACAGCTTCTGCTGATTTTTCAGTAGCTGAGACACCTATGTACTTACACTATATCAAGATTCGGGCTAACAGGTGGCACCAAAAAAGTCAATTTATTTAAAGAGTTAATTCAGATATGAAAATTAAACGATGTATGATGCTCCCCAAGTTACTTACTACATTTATTTTATGCTGAACATTTCAGTGTATTGCAAATGTACTTATTTACAAACTAAAATCAGCTGCATGCAATATGTCCATAACAACTATTATTACATTTAATGAGTAGAATACTATAGGCCTCAAAATTCTGCTTCCTCTAGTTGACCCACAGCTTTACAAATACAGCCAAAATAAAACTCATTTTGTTTAATATTCTAGGCATACTTGTAACTTTCTTCATGAAAGCCCACGTTACACAGTAGGTGACAAAATGGCTGTGTTTAAACCGAAAGGGCACTTTCTCAAATTATGAAAGGCAGCTGTTTCCTTTAATTATACACTTCAAGATAAATAATTGCAATATCCACTGACTATTTAATTGTTTCAAATAAGTTTGCTTCCCTTGCCTAACTGAACTACAAACACAAAGCAGTTATTGTATCATTTCTCACAGTGATTACAGAAACAGAAATTCTGATATATACATGACATTCCCAGATAGTTTTTTCTCTCCTAGCTCCTGGCAGCTCTGCTTATATTATGCGACTCAACGAAATTCATGTCTTAAGTCTCTCAGTGTCTGTATTCGCCAACAACCAAACCATAACAGCATATTTAGAACTGTGACAAATACTTCTACTGAAAGGGCACAGATATTAAACAACAACAAAAAAACCCCAATATAATATGTATTAGTGGTACTTACATATGTTATTGTGTATCATACCTCTTTCTGTTGCAGCTGGCTTCGGTACTCTACAGACAACTGTTTTATTTGAAGCTCTGCTGCTTCGTGCTTTTCTTCTAAATCATTGCAAACTTTTTTCAGTCTCTCATTCTAGCACAAATGAGAAATGGATGTTAGCGAATTCCTAACAGTTCTTATAGAACTAGAAAATCATAAGCTTGATGAATAGGAAAAAAAAATAAAATAAAATCAGGCTCACATCCAATCTTTCCAATTTTATATGGCATGGTGGTTTGTTGTGACCAGAGGTAAATGCCAAGAAGAAAAATTCAAGCCTGAATTACATGTGAAACTTAAGAATTGCCACAGAGCATGAACTGGGGATAATAATCATAACAGCCCATTATCCTGACATTGGTCAACAGCAGATGCCAACAATCTAGAAAAAGAAGCAGGAACTGTTACTTCCCCAAAACACTACTGTTAACTTTCCAATGCTCTCAAGAGCAGATGACATACACAAAGGTGGCTGGTTTACACATAAAAGCCACGAGACCAATAAGTCCTTTGTAAAAGTACATGAGGTCACGTTCTGCAAGGGCATATGGGATTTGTAAGCAGCACTGGAAGTGCACAAGCATCTGTAGCTACGTCAAAAGGACCATGGAGTGGGGCAACAGAAGAACTGCATCATGGGGAGGGGAAAAAAACCAACAACGGACATGCCTGACCTCAATGTTTGCAGTAAAAGACATGCTGTCAACTGCGGCTGGGCACTGCAGATTTACAGTCACATACGTGAAACACTAAAAACCAATTAACTCCCCACCAGTCAAAATTTACCAAAAGTTAGGAAGAACTTTGCATTTGCAAGGTTTTTACAACCAGTCTACTGCTGCAGTCCAAGTCCCCACAGTAAGGAGGAAAAGTTGCAAGATACATCAGTTAGCACAAGATGAAAACTTGCACAACGTACATATTCCTGCAAATAAATGTTCCCCCTAATTGTGATGGCAGTCAGTCACCAAAGGAAATAAGCACATTCTAACACTACTGTTACCCTTTTCTGCAGATTTTGCCAGGCCTGAGCAACTCTGGTGCAATATTTCACCTGTAGAGTATTTTTATTTACTGTTGTTAATTACAGTAATGTTCCAAAATGTCTTACTTCGGACTTCTGTGCTGCATTAATACTTTCTATTTCTCTGAGTCTAGAATTTGACACATGGAGCTCCGTTGCTGCATCTGAAAGAAAAGCGAAAATTTTCAGTTTTATTAAATTACTTTTAAAATGTTGAGTAGATATTAGTTAAGACCACAGTTACTATCTTTTCGTTAGACCGCTGTGACATTCAATTGTATGTAAATAAAAAAGCTGCCTTTATCAGAACACTGTTGGAATTTTTTTTCAGACAAGAATCTTTCTGAACTTTATTTAGTTTTCTCATATCTAGTCTTTAAGTCAGATCACAAAGCTAATGGAAAATGATGAAATTAAGCTTTAAAATAAGAGAAATGCAAGTTTTCACTGGACTACTACGTGTCACTGAGTCAGATTTTCATCTAGGACTTTGTCCCTGACACGACTGTTGTGATTATTTCTCAATAATTTCATGTGAAGGTTCAGAACAAGGATTACTTCCATAACATACAAACAGTGACTAAATTTAGTCAGGAGAACAAACAAACAAAAACAAACAAACAAAAAAAAGATAAAACACCAACCCTATCCCCCATATAAAGGGGCAAAAACCCTTTAAGATCTGCTCTCATTTACAAAGGCAACACAATCTGACTGTGCCAGTTCATCTAACAAAAAAATACCGCATTATTCTCCACTTGGATCCTCTTCCTTTAACGATCAACTTTCCTCAAATGATCTGTTTACTTCTCCCTTGTGCCATTTTTAATGGATAAAAATAGAACACTTCCTTTTGTTAGCAAGGCATCACAATTAATTGGTATAATGCAACCTTGGTATTTTTTCAAAACTTGAAATAAAAACAAACGCACACCTACATACTGTATTTCATAGTTCCCTACCCAGTGCTTAAAACTGACGTTGCTCAAGCACTGCAGAGCTGCAGAACGCTCATTAAACTGAAGATGTTAGCGTCTGCAAGCCACAAACACCATCATTAGCTTGGCCAGCAATCAAAGCAGTAAC
The DNA here is from genome assembly GCA_013396635.1 of Penelope pileata. Lineage (NCBI taxonomy): Eukaryota > Metazoa > Chordata > Aves > Galliformes > Cracidae > Penelope > Penelope pileata. The sequence goes on along the minus strand of WBMW01001268.1, from coordinate 904,506 downwards.
ACTAAAAAGCAGGGTGAAAAGAAAGGAAAGGAACTGCCTGAGCAGTGTTCTTAAGGCCACCTGGTACATGAAGGTCTTCAGGGAGCAGAACACTGAGGTGGCATTAAATTTTTACACCCCCAAGTCAGTAAGCCTAGCACCCCACAAAAACGCACTGCTCTGAAATTTTTAGGAAATGGAAGTTGTTCACAGCAGCACCTAGCAGTCAGGTACATCTGGAAGCAACCACTGAACATCAGCTCTCTCCTGCATAAACCAAAGCACAAAGCTGTGAAACAGAATCAAAACATACGCTCTAAAAGTAGACAACAAACCCACCAGATGACTACACAGCTTAGCAGCATAAGGTAACTTTCCAAACTAAACCAGTACAGAATTTGGAATTTAAAATCGCTGAAAGCAGATCATTCAGAAAAGCGAGGAAAAGATAACTTCTCAGAATGAAGCTCTCTCTTCTGAGCATTTTACCCAGGTACCAAAAACCCCATCTGTATCAGATCACCGGCATCAGCTTGCTAACAACATTGTATCGATGTTTTCACCAAGGTTCACAGCGGTGGAGTTGCAAACAAGGCGCAGCTGTTTAAAAACACCTTCTAAGAGGGGAAGCATTAGTAGCCCTGTACAGCTACTATTCTTAACATTCATTTTAGAATACTTTCAGCCCTACTGAAAGATGAAGAGCACAAGCAGAGCACCGGACGTTTGCCTGAGTGACACGTCAGAGCCAACAACGCCAGTGGCAGGGACTGCTGGGCAGCCCCATGAAGCCAGCACGGAGCAGCTAATCAGCCTGAGCCTGGGACAAACCAGGCGACCACAAAAGAAGAATGCTGCGTGCTTGCATTCCCCATCAACACAACACCTCCCACAATTCAGGAAGTACAGAATAACAAGCACAGAACGTGTCTGTCTCTCCTGAAACAGCCTGGGAACGCGTCTGTTTATTCCCCCGGCTCTGCGGTCAGAGAGGAAGAATAAAGCCCGAACAGCAGCCAGAGAGGCCAGCGGCTCCCCAAAAGCTGCGCTGGGCCCCGGGCGGCTGCAGGCCCCAAGGCAGCCCCCAGCCGGGGCAGAGCTCCCTGCGGGCCCAGGGCTGCGCCGGGCGGGCGCGGAGCAGCGAAGGCCGCGGGGAGCAGCCCCCACCCCCGGCAGCGGGGCAGGCCGGCGCCCCAGTGCTCACCGTCCACTTCCTCCGCGCCCTCCAGCAGGATGTCCTTGGTGAAGCTGGAGATCTGGCCGGTGAGGGAGGACAGGCTGCCCCCCACCTGCCCCAGGGACTGGCCGAGCCCCGAGCCCAGCCCGCCCAGCCACGACGCCATCGCTCGGCCCCCGTGTCTCCGCGCTCAGCAGGGCCCGGCTCCTCCTTCCCCTCGCCGCGGAGGTCGAGGCTCGTGCCGTGGGCTCAGCAGAGCGCTCCCGGCGAGGCCGGCGCCGTGCGCATCCCCCGGCGCTCCCGGCTCAGCGGCTCCTCCCAGCCGCTGCCACCTCGACGGCCGCCATGACACCCCCTCCCGGCGCACCATCGACTGAGCCCGCAGCCGGCTAGAGCGCCCCCGCGGCGGCCGGGCCGCGGAGGATGCCGGGATAGTGGCGGAGCTGTGGCGGACCGAGGGCTGTGAGGCGCCGGGCGCATCGCCTCGGAGCTCGGTCAGCGCTGCCGGAGCCGACCCCTCCCGTCTGAGACCTAAAACAGTCGCGCTCCTGAAGCACCGGGCTCTCCTGCTGGCAGGATGGGTGCTTGGATGGGTTTCCAGCCACAGCGCTGGCATCGGTTTATACATCGCAAATTTTTAAATGTAATGCTGCATTTACCACCCGTATGGTTATTGAGAATAAAACAGTCTCATACACTTCAGGTCCATTTCTATCTCCAACAAATACACACCAGAACTGAAGAAAGTCTTAGTGTTGTGATACGGTATGAAATACCAATGCACAGCTTGGTTCATTCAAGGGAAAACGGGAGGGAGGCCCCGGCGGTCCCTGCAGCACTCAGAACTCCTTTATCACAGGTCATTTTCAAATAAAACGTGCCCACGGGACACACATCCTTTTTTCCAAATACTGTGTGGTTAACTCATTTCTTGGGAAACTTTTGTAACATGTTTTAAATAAGATTGACATATTTCAAGTATTTAGAGATCATAAACGTCTCCTATTGCCACACATTTTATAATGCTACATAAGGCAATAAGTCACACAGGTTTTTTTCCCCACAATTCTTAAAATTACTACTCTTGAAAAGCTAGAAACTGACTACTTCAACTCGCTTTGCAGCTGCCCGCCCTCCTGCTGACAACACACCACAGCGCTGGTGGTGCAGCGAGCAACCTCCAGGAGCCGCGCCTGGAAAACACGCGTCTTCCCATAGGAAAACAACAACCGTGCTTGTTTTAAATTCAGAGAGCACATGCTTTTGAAGTTAGCATTGATTATAGTCATTTCTTGCTAACGGGGAGGTTTGCAAAAATCCTGAAGTAACAGATGAAAAGGAATCCATGGTGAGTTATTAGCAGGAGTTGTTGCTAGTTGTTAGCTAGCCCACTGCTGTGTGCATACGGAATCTGATCCAAAGCCCAATACCAAAGATGAGATCTCTGTTTTTAATGGTTATGTCCACTCTGTGTGCAAGGGAAAGCCCATATGCAAGTACTCAGGTCAACAGAGAAACATTAGACACTGTTATAGGATTTATTTTTTAAAAAAGTGTTATCAAATACAACCATATATATTTATGCCCATTTAGACAGCATTCACAGAACCAAACAGCACTGCCATTTTCCATTCAAAACAGTGACAAAACTCCTTAAAAATCTTTTCAGTTTTATATACTTTATATACACAAAAGAGAGACAAAAAGCGTGTAGGAATCTAACACTGAAGACATGATACTAAAAGTAGAGTCTCAAGATGAAAAACCTATTACTGAAAATGATTTTAAAATATAGAACTATTAGGAGGAAAAAAATATTCCCTTAAGAAATCCTATTTCCACACTTTTGTACACATGGGGTCTCACACAGAGTATCAAAGCTTGCATAAAGACTTCTTGTACAGTAGCATTTAAATATTACCCCTCTTTCTATTCAAGCCCTTTTATAGCTTTCCCCTCCTAAATTTATTACACAGTGGCTGTACTAGGCAAACAAACCAACCCACCATTAATGTAGTAACAATTATGTACTTTTCCTAAAGTAAATAATATAAAAGCATTTTGACTTCGTGAAAGCAGGTGAGAGGACACACAGATTTTAATATTTTCTGACAAACTAGAATGGCGGCAGCAGGAGCAGGTTAACATTCTGAAGCATTCCCTTAACTGCCTGAAACGCAAATAAGGCAAAAAGTATGTATGCAGGTTAAAAAAAAGTTTATTGCAAAACAGCTCATGCTTTCAAGATGAGAGCCTGGTTACAACACAGGAACAGTACTCATTCAAAAGTAAATCATTAAATATTTGGACTGTTTATACAGTTTAAATGTAACAATATGAAGCATTGGTCTTAACCTGAACAACCAATTATGTGCGTGTGCTGAGTATATATTACCTGTTAGACTTTTTTTTCTTTAAAAATGGTTTGTGAGTACCTACGAAGATTTCCCAGGAGTTAAGCTTGTTTAATGTAAGATAGTAGTGGTTTAGAAAATGAACAATTTAGTCTTATATCTATGTCCTTAATTAAAAAAAAAAAAAGTTTCCAGTTAAATTTTTCTTTTCTTGGATTTTTTTTTTATAATTTATTTCAAGTCAACTTTTCAAGTCACTAACAAGAATCGTACAATTGTAGTTCTTGCAAATATGAGTTCTGGTGCTCCCTAACCCCATTCCCCATTGTATTTCTCAGTAGAAGACCACTATTTGTACATTTTCATCAGTATGTTTGAAACAGTTACTAAATTCTAGGAAAATTCCCAGTCTTTTTAGATTAACAATTTGTTGTCCATTTTTGAAAACCTAATTGTCAGTTTTGTAATAAAACAAAGCAGCTTGCAAACAACGGTATGTGTCCAAGATAGGGAAATAGAACTGCTTATTCCTTGTGCAGATGCTATTTTAAGCACAGTTCTTATCTCTACTGCCCACCATTTTATAGATTCATAATAGATGCAACAGTCCAATATTAGAACACAATGGAGATTTAACTCTGCATTGGTATTTAGTACTTCAGCTGAGAAATTTGTACACACCTTGCAATGTGAAATCTGCAAAGTAATCACGTATGAAAAATAATAAAAGTAAATGCTAGCTGAAAATTTCATTTAAACTCACTGCTTATGTTTTGTTGAAGAAGTTTGAATGGCACAGGGAGTCCAAATGCAGGAGGAGCAAACTGCTATTTCAGTTCCAAGACTAGAAAAATTTGACAATTTAAATAGTTCATACCTACAATGCAATACCTAACAAGAATGGCATTCAAGCATGACTGTATTACTTTTTCATCCTACCCTCATTACAAAACCATGAAAGCAGTTTACAGAACTGTACTTACAGAACTTGTCATGGAGGAGCTCTAACATAAGTATCACTCATTCTCCTACCCCTTTGATTTCTATATGCAGAGAACAAAAATTACATCAGATGGACTGTGAGGCAAATGGTAAACATCTTTCGGATGAATGAAGTCTGAAGTTCCCTTAAGCATCTTACTGTAGTTAATAAAAATAAAATCAATTTATGCCCTTTACAATAGACTTTGGCCTAAAGCTACAACATGGAGAGAAAAAAAAAAACACCAACCTTTCAGCGTCAGTAGGAATAGGCTCTTAACTAGTAAATGCCTTAGTTTTCAGCACAGTTCAACCACATTGAGAAGTGTTTATTACTAAAAGAATGCACACAGAGAAAACAAGATCAGTTTTTTATTGACAACGTCTTGACAGGTCCACACATTTTGAATTTTAGAATTGGGTCATATGTTCTGTCAAGAATTAGTATTAGTTTTCTGTTGGTGCAATTAACACACACAGCTTAAAAAGTTACCTCTGAATTGCTTGACTGGGCAGTTAAGCCTACTTCACCAAACTTGACATTCCTCTGAACGCCAAACTGGTATTTGTACAGTGATGCTGTTTCTACACAGAAGGAAGTTAGGTTAGCCCTGTAATTTGACTCACACATTTGTGCTTTTCAGGCACTGTTACTTTGTATGCCTTACATATTAAAACACTTGGGTGAAGTAACTTACAAAGCAACATGAAAGTCTGAATACAAACTTCCATGCTTTAGTGATTACAAAAACATGTAATTGTCACAGGTTACAGTTAATACAATTCAAGGGGATTTTTTTATATTTTAAAATATAGGTCCACTACACTATATAGGTACAGAAATAATATTGTCATGATATTCATGTAACTGAGGATAAAAAGGTCCAAGTACCAAGTACTGTATCAAGTAAGTCTTAAGATTTGCCAGCCTACATCTATTTACTAAAAGGAGAGTCATTCTATTTCAAAATCAATTTATGGCACAACAAAAGAAGAGAAGTTAAAGCTGTGGATAATTTGCAAACAAGTGAAGAAATAATTCAGTGCTTTACATACTCCCCTTCTGTTTTCAGTTTCATATAAATTTCAATCAGAAATCTACATCCTGAAAAATATAGCATTTCAAAATGGTATTTGCACATGTAACTTTTCAAAGCCATCACTTGGCAGTATTACTTCAGCACATTACAGAGAATAATTACACGCACAATAAGATTATTTAAAAAACAAAATCTTAAATCAAGTTTTAAGTAGTGCTGTCATGTCAAACTTCACATCATCCTACACATACCAGTGTTGAAATTTCAGGAAAACAGAATTCAGCCTATTTATGTATAATACTCTAACCTATCAAGAAATCATTGCTGTAAACAAATCTTTACTGAGAGGTAAGAGCCCTTTCAAGTAAGTACTACTTGATGCTGAATGTGTATTTCCATCTAATTACCACTCAGTTCATACTAAAATTTAATATCACTATTGTGCAATGATATACATTAGGATATTTTGATAAAGAGATTTGGGTTTGTTTTCAAAACTTTATTCTTAGAATGCCTGCGCTAACTGTTAATGTACTGAGTACAGCTTACATACTGTATCTACAACATATTTCCATATAATTTATATGTAAACAGAATTTGTATTTCAAGCACCATTTAGTAAAATGAAACTTATCTCAATTTTTGCACTAAGTTGAAAGTCAAGTTTGGTCACCCTATCACACACTCATCTTGGGTATCAAAGCAAATGTGTTACAACCAATAGAATAAGCTATCTCCCATCCTTTGCTCCCTGTTTTACTCAGCATCAGAAACAGCATGATAAAAAATTGTAAGGTGCATGAATAAAGGCCATTCCTGAAAAAGCTACAACATCCTGACAGACACTCATAAAAAGCATTTCAGAAAAGAGCACCCACACAGACATTAATATTCATTCTTGGAAGAGCTATTTGCACAGGGGTCATTTCAGACTGCAGGAATGCAGTTGATGTATGTGGCACTGATTTTATGGCACCCAAATCTTCCCCATTCTCCTTTCTCCTAGACTTAATTTACAGCTCTTCGATATTGAAAGGCCAGAATGAAGAGTTGAGCTTGAAGACGGAAAGATATTACAGGAAAGACAGAAAACCTGTTTAACCCACTATGATACTTTTACTATAAAAAACAGTGGCACAAACTAGAAAGAGTATAAAAAACCCAAACCAATAAGAAAAAAAAGATAAAAAAGGCAAGTTATTTGCCAAAAAAACAAAACGGCAAAGCAAAAACATTACTTTAAACATCAATCTGGAAACTACAGGTAAAACTGAAAGTAAAACCAGAAAGTGTTAGAAGGTCAGAAGTCACTGAAAGATTCCAGAGTAATGTCTTAATCGACAACACACTGGAGATTTTCCGTTTTATTGGCAAGCATGAAATTTATGGATTTGTGTCTCCACATAATGGGTCATTTCAAAAGTGGGCAGCAGGACCAAAAAGTCAGCTTCAAGTCATTCCAAATAATGAATCATAAAACAAGTTAACTAAGATAAACAGAATTTACTTTTTCCCCCCCATCTGAAGTGTTTTCTTATAGCCAGTAATTTACTAACGCTACTTATTACTTCTGTTTTTCTATTAGTACTGAACAAAATCATTTGATGCTGTTTTCCCATATCTTCTGTGTTCTCTACAGAATTCTTCAAAACAATTTTCTTTTTTTTAAAATGCAAGTTACAGCTGTCTGTCTACATTTGATCATGTGAGAAATTTAAGTAATCTCAATACTGTTACTCTTGTAGTTGGAGTGCTACAGTTTTTTAATTTAGTGCAAACTTTTTGGTACTTGCAGATTCCCTCTAAACTCTGAGCTCTGGCTGCCCTTTCATCCCTGCTTCCAAAACTCTGAAATGAACCCTGTTTGTGCAACATCCACACAGTAAAATTAAAACAGAGACTTAGTGTTCTGTCAACAGAGGGGAAAAATCTGTGATGTCATTTCTTCTCTTCTGTATTCAAGTGGTTTCTAACAGATTCCAGAGACATATTCATGGCTGCTTGAAGCATATCTTCTTCACTCATATCACCACCTAAAGAAAACAGATTCAGTTCTTAACTGTAGTTAAATGCTTTCTTTGTTCCTTTGTCCACATCTACTGTTTTCCCCCTCCAAAAATTGAATTTTTTTTGTTGTTGTTGTTTTGTTTTTTAATAAATTCACTATCACTGAACATTCCACACTAGCTTTTTATGCACAATGGCCAGTGTGAAACAAGTAATACACATGAACTTTGTATCACCAGTACTTAATACTGATAAAACTTATATACTTGTGTTCTATTGAGAACTTTCAGTAACTTTCAAATGCCTCTGAAAGTTTATTACATTGTATGACAATTTTAAAAGTAATTCAGAAAACAAATTGTTAGCACAAATCCCATCGTGTATTATGTCCCAGCCACACTAATCAACAAAAAGCAAAGCCAGAGCTCAAATGGTCTGACAGTTCACTCTGAAACAGGGTACTGACATTCACAACAAAATAGGCTTTTCAAGTAAGTGATGCTTTATTTAACTGCCAAAAAGTGTGATGGATAGTCTGAACAGCTGCTGGGGTGAGAAATAAGAAAGGCAAGGAAAGTTAGGAAGGAGGGCACAACACAAATAAATAAAAATATTTCAGTGTTGGAAGTAAGTTTAAAAAACAATACCTGGGTCAGCTTCCAGAGTGCCTGAGCTTACAGTTGGCTTATCACGTAGGTTCACAGTCTGATCCTGCTGCTGTTGCTGTTGTTGCTGCCTGAAATAATTACAGATTTATATAAGAATAAAATTAACATCAGTATGACTCCTATATCAAGTCTATTTCATTATAAGGAAGGCCAAGTGTATAATCTGCTGTTTGGAAGATTAACACACCCATAGCAGCAATAATCTTGTCAGTTGTTTCCTCTGCTAACCTTCAGACATCTGTTCTCCCAACATTATATTCTGAGTTACTCTCCTGTTTTCCCAGAATTCAGGCATTATTATCGTCTCACGCAAAATTTAACTTCTGTCTGTAGCATTTTTCCCTGATCTAAATTTCCTCCATCACTAAGAAATAGAGATAAGACTACAAGATGGCCCCCAATACATATTAAGGTGGCGCTCCAGAAAAGAAAAACGTTTCATCTAGAAAATGTGCAGGTGATGTTTACGGAGACATCACTACCAGAAGTCCTAGAGGAAGAATATTTTTCTTCAGCAAAATAATTATGAAAATTATTTACAGTAGTAGAAATACCATAACATTTATTTGCATTCCTTTATAAGACTGACGCACTACTAACAGATCGCCTGCTATTTACAGGTTTCATTTCTTCATAAAAAATATCTGGGAACAGCAAAATTTTGATACTGCCAGGAAAACAGGTTAAGAATTAAGCTGGACCTCAATTAGAAACCCACCCACAGCCCAAAAGCACGGAACAGTAAGACATTTACTTCCAAATGCAGTTTTAGTTTTCTATCGGCTACTTTACTTTTCAAAATATGCTTGTCTTCTCCTGCGCAGATCTTCTGAAGACAGCGAGTCTGTCTGACTGCTGTGTGGCGACTGAGAAACGTTCTGGGGTAACGAGTTTGAGAACTCACTTCGACGACTACCTAAAATCAGAATAAGCCGTATTCTATTAATTACAGTACAATGAAGCTGGGGAAACAAAAAAAAAGTATAGCTATAAAAAAAAAGAAAACAAGACCACATGACTTTTCAAACTTGACAGATGGAAAGAGACTTGTTAGTGAACTAAGCACCTAGGCTAACTTCACTGCCACTCCCTCCCCCTAGGTTTGTTTGCTTTTTCTCCAGCCACCTTTTGCCAATTTGCTCTTGCCTTCTAATGATCAATGCTAACGTGGAAGTTACAACTGTTCAAAAAGCTACAACAAAGTCCAGATTATCCTTCCGTGCCTCAAAGCCAGTCCTTTCAGACCTTGAAGCATGCTTTAGCAGCTGATTTGGAGCTGGTATCAGTAGCTGCTAAAGCATAAGCAACACAAATACCACAAGTGAAACTTAAATAAGCACTGTACCTTGCATGCTGAGTTGAATGGCTCTGCGAAGATCAGCTTCTTCATCTTCCATATCAACTTCCTGCCTACTTAGAGCCAGGGCTCTTTGAAAATTCTCCTCATCTTCATCTAACATGCTTGTTCCATCAAAAGGATGGTTAACATCTATTGCTTGGTCCACATCGCTTCTGGGTAGCCTGTGAAATCGATACATTTATAACATTCAGACAGTAATCACGCTTATTCTACTGTGAGATTTAAAGTAAGTAGTTTGTGCTGATTTAACACCACTTATTTTTAAGCTTCAGCAAAAAAAATACATTGTGACAATCATAGAAATATTTTCTCATTTCTACAAAAAAAAACATGAAAGAACTGCAAGCATACTTTTCAGCTGTAAATATGAAAATACTGAAACCTTGAACCTGTACTTGTATGTTGATGATATCCTGCTTTATAAGGAGAAACTTCAAAAACAAGAGTGCTATAAAACAAAACAAAACAATACTACTTCTATTTTATTGGAACCTATTGCAAGTAAGACAGTTACACCTGCAGATAAAAGTGCACATGGTCTCTTCCTCAGGAATCTTTGATGACAACACTACAGCAAAAGTCCCTCTGTAAACTATAATTTTCACATCACTGCCAAGTTGGTTACTGTTTTTATTCCATCAATTTACAATATCAGTTTACTTTACAATGAGGAAGAAATAATAATGAATTAACTCATTATTATTTCTCTGAATAACAGCCTTACGCTTTATCAGTATGCAATTTATTCACAGTGAAAACAGGATAAAATTATTGCAAGCAGTACATTATGTGCTCTCAAAGTTGTTGCATCAGCAGTATGTATAACAACACAGCAGCACACCACAACATTTATGAAGAAATTATTCCAGAAGGAAATGCTATGAGATTTATATGATGTGGAAAGTACTTACAGGAATATTGCTCTTTTCTACTTATGATACAGTCTTACTTGTAGGTTAATTAATATTAACCATTGACTGGTAAGATTGGCTAACTAGGCATCCACAAGTTCTCTAGGCAACCTATTCCAGTGCCTACTTATATTACACCTGCTCACATTGCCTGCAGAAGCATTTTGGTTTTGGCCTCCTTCCTTACCCATAAGTCTCTGACTGCAAAACACACTTAGGTGAAGCAATAACTATTCATTAAGATTTATATAAAATAGCTACAGGAAGCAAATAGGTTTTAGCTGTATTTTAGTAAAGTTCACATTAACATTTGATGACAGACTATTTTAGCATCAGATACAATCACAATTTACACTACCATCAGTCAAGTCAAACCACAAAACGTGCAAGTTCGAGTCAGTACTCAGTCACATTACTTTCTGATAAAAATGGACACATGGAGCTGGGAAGGGACAGAACCAGGACAGCTGACCTAAACTGGCCAAAGAGATATTCCATACTGTATGGCATCATGTGGAAAAAACTGTAAAACTGATGGAGTTGGCCAGGGGGGCAGCCACTGCTTGTGGACTGGCTTACTTATGCCCCCCACTGCCCCCACGCTGACAGTATAAGAAGCTGAGAAAAAAACATCCTTGGCTCTGTACAGTACTGTTCAGCTACAACTAAAACACCCATGTGTTATCAACATTGTTTTTCTCCCAAAGTCAAAACTTAGCATCATGCTACAGGCTATGAAGAAAATCAATTCTGTTCCAACTGAAAGCAGGACATGTACTAATTTGGTTTTACGGTGCAAGTACTTTCGCAAGAATACATTGCACTGAAGGTACTTCTAATTACATCTTAAAGGAGGTGTCTCCAGTAGGCATTAATCATGGAAACAAATCATACTGAACATTGTTAAAAGGAAATCTGTTTATCTTACCTCTGGTCTCTTGACTGTGCAGTCTCTTCCCCAATTAGTTTTGGTCGCTGCACCTGCTGTACCCGAACCATCTGCAATAGCTGATCAGCCTCACAGTCTGGCAGGTCACCTTTTACTACAAATATGGAATAACCTGAGAAAAAGAAATTGTAAGTCTACAGCATTAAGGTGCATGCATAAATACTCTAAAATCCACATTTAAATGGAACACGATGATGTGCAATTTATTAAAATGTAAGGCTCTACCTCTCATTATAAGGACTTGGGTTATTTCACTAGTTCAGTAACAAAAAACTAAGGGCAGTTAACTGAATACACAAGTTCTAATAAATAATGATTGTTACCTACTTTCAATTAATGAGATTTAACATCTGCAAGTTACTATTACCTTCCTGTTGTAATTGAGCCAAGAAAAGTGCAAGATATGTATCTGATATTAGTTCTGGACCCATCAAGAGAGAGTTCAAGTTAAACCACTGTAATTAAGAAAAAAAGGTTTGAGAGAAAAAATTAGCATAAAGATTACTCAGTAATCCATTTCTGTACATTGTGGTCATTTTCTACGATGGAATATCCAACTCAGTCTAGTAGAATAAATCAGATTAAAAGTCTTTTGCAGCACAACACCTATACTGCTCAAAGTGTCCCTTCAAATACTCTTCAGCTAACAGGAGATCTGAAGTGTTGAAATTATTGCATGCTCTCCACCATTTCTGAGCACTGCTACCAGGCAAACAGATCAAAACATAAATCTAAAGATAATGGTAGAAGAAGCATTTCAGATGTAGTTCTAAAATACTGCTTAATATAGTTTTAAAACTGTTCAGAGATTGATGAAGGAATAAACCCTTCAGAAGTTAACACTGTATCTCAATATATTAGCAGATACAGGAAACAAATTTAATTCATTCCATTATATTATTCAAACATGCTGCCTTTAATAGATGATGATGCTGATAACTATTGTTTACACCCCTGGGAAATGATTTTTGAATTTAAAAGCTAAAAAAAATGAACTTTAAATTTAATATGCTGGTAATACAGCATAATAGTAAAATATGGGACACTTGAGATAAATATATAGAGATTACTTTCAGATACCTGAAGATAATTAGTTATAATACTTTCACTAGGGAGAAAATACACTCAATATGTGTAGCAAAACAGTCTACCTTTAATATTCCATATACATTGCAATCAATTGCAAGAATATTTTTGTATTCCATACCCATTCAATATTACCCCATTTGAACCAGGAAGAACCATTTCAGACAGAAGAGTTCTGTCTCCATTCTCACAAAAATGCATTTGTCTACCCAAACTTCTACATACGCAGTTATACACTTGCAGTCAGGCCCATACTATAATTCACCTGGATCAGAGGTGACTATCTACCATTCTGCCACTGAATCACTTAAATCCTCAGTCAAAAAGTCCCTTTTCCACTAGGATAACGCAAAGAAAATGAGCTTTTTAGGAGTGGGAAAAGAATTAAAATGTTGTGTAAACATATATGATGGACAGATTACCGACGAACGTTTAACAGTACGGAGGACAAAAGTTTGGTGAACTAATTTTGCTTTAACAGAAAAGAGGCAGGTGAAAGCCCTAAGTCAGTCTGTTTTGTCTCTCCTTTCTCATTACTCTCTAGATAACAGAGCCCAGCGTTTTCTGTGTGTGGCTACAAGCCATACGAGAAAACAAAACACATCTACCCTCCAACTAAAGTTTAGGCTAGAATGATATCTCAAAAATGTTTCAGCTGACAAGGTTATATTTGTAACAGGAAATACTTCTATCTCTTGGATGACAGTTGGACTAGAAGATCTTGGAGGTCCTTTCCAACCTAGTGACTCTATCATTCTCTTCAAAGGACCATTCAGCCTTTTCCATTTCAAATACACAAGAAATGCCTGTAAAAAATTATCAGCTACGCTTTTAAACAACATCAGAACTCCAGAGTTCAGTTTGTTTACTCACAGGCAAAATTATATTTATTTTAAACTGGGTGACAACATAGGTAGCCACCACTTGGAAAATCAAATGGGTAAAAAGACTCCTGTCCACTCTTTTAGAATTTAAAAGCTTATTTCATGAACACTTTCTGTGACAAAAAACACCACACCAAGCCAACTCATTTATATTGTATAAAAGCTTACATAGTATGATCCAGAACAGTGATTGGCTACTGAAAAAAAAGACTGCACTGGCATTACAAGAGACTTGCATGTGACTTGTGTCATTATACAGGTACCATGTGTTTACATGGCCATCCCTTACCTGTAATAATTACTTCCTGCTTACTACAACTGCTTCAGACAGATATCTGTAACAGTGAAAAGCTTTCATTCCACCTTCCTCAATCTTATCCTTTGGATACACTTAAATACTAATGATTATGAACATCCACTAATGCAATGGAACTTTGAAATCACATTTTTTTCTGCTACTTTCCATGCAGAAAAGCAAGAAAAGAACTTAAGAGGTCACACAGACTACCTCAGCTGCAACTTCCTGAAGGATAGGCTCACTGGAGAATTGATCCTAGGAGCTTACCCCACACTAACATTCACGAAGAGCTGCCTGGCATTTCTGTGATATAACGAACATCTACTCATCTATTTATTTTTATTATTAAATCAAATTGCAGAAAAAGCCTGCAGAAGGTCAACATACGGTGTACTTTCTTGAAACCACTTCTTCCACCCCCACTCCGAAATCAATTTTTAAATAAAAGACAGTGTCACCTGTTTTCCCAACTTTCGAATTGTAAACCAGTGTTCCTTATAATTACAAATAAATGATTTTTCATCTCTGTAAAAAGAAAAACAAAAGGTATAGATAAAATTAAATAATATTGGAGTGCATTTTAACGTTTAAGTTCTTTGCCACCACTAATTTAACTTACATAATAACTTTCAGCAATACAACTGTTGATGTTACAGAGTACTCATGCTGCTGTTATAATTTATATTTAGGAAATTGTCCTTTTCATCACATTAACATTACTGAGATCTCATGTACTCGTGATGCCACAGATACTGAGGTGTCATGCAGGCATAGAGGAGAGGTGCTCATATACACCTCCAAAAGAAAAAATATCAAAGGCACAGGGTATAATAAAATAAACATCAGAGTGCAGCAGAGTTTAAAATAGTAATTTTAAAGAAAATTACATCACTGATTTTCAGTATTTTTCCTAAAATGAAAGCAGAGTGCTAAAAACATCCTAAAAATAATAATAAAAGGACTTACATAGGGTCGATCCCAAGCCTCTGATACTCTGGGCTGTTGAACAGGATTAGTTCTAAACCCCAAACTTTCAAGGCATTGCTTATAACCTGTCAAAAATAAAAAAACAACTACACAACACAGCATTTTTTATGAGTCAAACTTATCAAATCTAATTTGAGCAACTGCAAGCATTTTAGCCACAACAAACCCTTATGTTGTTCTCAAAAAGACTTGGTCTTAACATATTGCTAGGAAAACCAGGAATCCAGTTGTTCAAAATGCCACTGTCACCAACCTATATGCAAATATAACGTGACTGCCATATCTAAGGGGGAGTAACAAAACTGTTATTTAACTGAGAAATGTTAATAAACTTACTGCCCCCGTCAAAGCTGTAATTTCACCTCCCACAAATACTGCACAGGTTGTCATCTCTCTGCTCTCCACATGGTGCTCTGTCTGCTCTCTTCTCCTTGCAGTGCAATATCACCTTTCCCCACAAATTTGGGAACGTCACAGCATCACGTCCAGTTCATCAGTACTGGTTTATAGAATCATAGAATGGTTCAGGTTGGAAGGGACCTTAGAGATCATCTTGTTCCAACCCCCCTGCAATGGGCAAGGACACCTCCCACTAGACCAGGTTGTCCAAAGCCCCATCCAGCTTGGCTTTGAATACTTCCAGGGAGGGGGCATCCACAACTTCTCTGGGCAACCTGTGCCAGTGTCTCAGAGAAGTTGTGGATGCTAGCTTTACTGCTAGCATTTTTAGGTTGACTATTCCAATTGATTTTCAAGAGCTGTCCATGAAGGCTTTCTGATCAGTCTTTAACCTTGGTTTCTACTGTACTGCAAACAAACAGGAGTATAACAAAATCCTGGTTGTTACTGTATCTTAAGACTTCTAAATAGGAATTTTCTCAGTTTTAGAATATTCAAAGTGACTTTGAAAGATAATCAGCATATTCGAAAATACAAGGTAACTAACAAACTCTTCCAGGATAACTCTTTAACCTACTTGCTATAATGTTGCAAGAAATTTTAAACCAATTCATCCTCCTTTCAGCCAGCCAATTATGTAGCAAGTGAGGTATGCAGCAAAAGGACTTTTAGCTTCACTATTGCAGCAGTACAATCAAAAATACAAGAAATGCCAAACTGTTTTTTTTGTTGTTTGCTTGTTTAGACACAGTAGGAATACACTCCTGCCCTACCACAAAGGGTGGGGAAGAGACGTTTTCAAGGAATTCTGAAACATTGAAAAGCACCTCCTCCAAAGCCAGAGAGACTGCCAAAGGTGCAAAGTTTTGCTCTCAGTTTTAGTCCAGATACAAACCCCAATCTGGTGTTCAATACCTTTTTTTCCCCCCTATTGTTCTGTTTAAAGTTTTCCTATTAATTACTTTTCCATTATGCTCCTTTAAAAAAAAAAAAAAAAGAAAAACAAAGCAAACAAAAACAATTCCACAGTGCCTCGAGAGTGCTGTAAAAACTGGAATGCAGACACTGCAGTTTTTCCCATTCTGCAGATCACTGTGATAACCCTGTAACCACTGCCAAGGGTTTACAGTCTATAATTTGAGAAGACAATCTCAAGTCAGTATTTCCACCTGTAGCCCACAAAAAGCAATTTAGAAGGCCAACTTATTGCTAGCAGGTGTGATTTCACAACTCAGGGAGTCCATGCTTCTACCGAGCATTTAAAGCCCCATAAACTGAACAAACAAGACATCATTGCTCTTAACCTAATATACTCTTAAGATTTAGAAGTCTAGCACCTGATGTCATTAAACTTATAAAATGAAAACCAGATTAAAGAGTCTGATGCCATTTAAATTATATGACAGCACATATTGCATAAAAACAAAGGATCTGCACGTATAGAGCAATGCTTACTTGAATTGAGAAGAATCCACTATCATCCATATTCACAGAAGGCTGCTGCTCGGTGTAACATTGGGAGGGAGGAAAGTGAAAAGTTTTGTAAGGATAAAAGATCAGAAAGAATTCAACTTTATAAATAAATAACTGTACATACATAAAACAACTAAATATGTCCTACTCTGTACAGCTGGTGACCATGCCCAGCTATGCTTTTTAACTAGTAACTCAAACCTTTAAACTACAAATACTTCGTGCTTGAAGGACAGACAGGTATGGGTAGTTCTGTTCCCACCTCTACCACTAGCTTACTAAAACAAATGGAAATCTCTCATCGTCCTCCTTGT
Source organism: Penelope pileata (assembly GCA_013396635.1). NCBI lineage: Eukaryota > Metazoa > Chordata > Aves > Galliformes > Cracidae > Penelope > Penelope pileata. The sequence continues at coordinate 887,639 of WBMW01001268.1, read as the reverse complement.
CGTGCCTGACCTTCCTACCCTTAAGGAAATCATAACGCAGCCTTTTGTAGAATTACTCTAAAGCTGTACTAGTAACATTTAAATGTCTCAAACCTGAAATGCTCGAATGGAAATATCTATAAACTTCAAAAATGTTTACACTAGGAAGTGAACCTTCTATCAAAGAATAGCAGGCCTGTGCTACACAAGACTAGATTTTAGGCAAACATCAAGGAACCTCAAATTAAGAAGATTTTACCTGTAAAAATGTTCTATATTCTTCACTAGACACTCCTCCCTCTGCCATCCTCATTCTTTCTTCCTCATCCAACTGCTGTGCAATAGAGGATAACTCAACAGGACTAAAATACTCTCCTTGTAGCAAATTATTCAGACAGTGCTGAGCACACAACGAGCCTTCTTGCTAATATCAGAAAACAAAATGTAAAACACCAAAAGCAGCAACAAAAACATGTTAGAGAAAGAAATACTACTGTATTTCCTGGAAGATAAATTCTAAGTAAAAATGTTTTGGAAAACATTGCAAAAATCACCTATGGCTTGACCGAGTCACACAAGTACTTTGCAATCATCAGGACGACGGATTCCGTCCTCTTCCAAA
>WBMW01001268.1:612424-880894 GCA_013396635.1 Penelope pileata | reverse complement strand
GCCTCGCGCCAGGCTGCCCCTGGGGGCCGCAGGGCCTGAGAGGCCGCGGCCCTGGGCGGGGGCTGCTCTGCCGACCGCCTCTCGCGGCTGTCAGCAGCCGTGGGCGTTTCCAGTACACTTCGAGTCCCTTTCTAACAGCAGGAGGTCTCCAAGGATCAAAAGTTAATATCGAAAAGTTAACGTTTGGTATTTGCAGCTCTGTTGAGTTGTCATGTGTGTTCTCACAAACGTTAGAAGTGAGAGAAATCCTAAGAAATTAGCAGCAGAGCTAAATAAATAAACTTCTGCTTGGGATTACTCAATAAAACATTGTCTCCCCCTCCAGATTAGTTCTTTTGGAGATCAAGCGCTTGGGCAGGAAGATGACCTCCATTATCAAGCTGACCACGCTCTCGGGGGTGCAGGAGGAGTCTGCCCTCTGCTACCTCTTGCAAGTGGATGAGTTTCGTTTCCTTTTGGACTGTGGCTGGGATGAGAACTTTTCCATGGACATTATTGATTCCCTAAGGAAGTAAGTTGTTCCTGCACCTTAAATAGGGCTTATCCTTTTCTGAAAGTGTTCACAATAGCATTCAGACGTATGTGTATGGTGGTGTTACAGCCCAAGTTCTTTTTTGGTTGAAAAAAGTATCATGAGAAAGAAGTTACACTGCTAAAGTATTGTCAGTATTTATTTATTGAACTGCTGTTAATTTTTAATTCAGTGAGTCACATCTGTTAACTAGTTCTCAAACTGTTCTGAGCTTGAGTTGGTGGTTTGGTTTTGGGTTTGGATTTTTTTTTTTTTTCATAAATTTGATATAGAGCGGGGTGTGCTGGAGACTGACCTTGGCTCTAAAATGATTTAGAAAGTTTTAAATGAATGAGGCCTTACTGAACTTAGGCTGAAGATAATGTGGTTGAACTCCTCCTGCCTTGTGTTTCAAGTTTGCTAGGCTCAGTCTGAAAGCCAGCTGCTGTTAGTGCAGCAGCCCTGGTGACTAAGGGAAACTTGTCTAGTACTTAACTCTAGCGTGTGTTAACTTTGCTTGTTCACATTGAGGAGCTTTCCTGACACAGAAGTTTATTACTGGTAAAGGACTGAAGCAAAAATTTTGGAAGGAAGCTAAGCTTTGTGGTGCTAGTTTTACAGCTTCACTTTTTCTAGCATTAACACACTTGTTGTGATTGAAGTGTTTCAACTGAGGATTGTTGTGTACTAGCTTCTAAGACATTCCAAGTGCTTTACCTGTGAAGCGATTAAATAAAATCTCTTAATAGCAGCCATCAATGACAATGTTTGTGGCTTAATTACTGTGTAAGAGAGCAGCAAGCTTTGAGCCTTTCAGCCCAACTTGTGTTTTCAGTTGAGGGTCTAAAACAATGCCAACAGGTTTTTCCATTGTGATAGCTAGTTTTTAGCCTGAGTTCTTTTATTATACAATTTTCAAGAAAAAACAGCTTGTGTTTTTATATATAAAAATTTAAAAAATGAAGCCACAATTAATATATCACTTTTCTTTTTGAAAACATACATATTTTTATTTGATTGACTTTTGGATCCTGTTACTTCGTCTTTGTCATCTGAAGGAAAGTTGTAATCTGTTTTAGGTTTTTGGATATATAAACAATGACATGTCCCCACCGAAAATACTTCTCCAGTTACTTTTGGTTCTTCAGTTTATCAACTTTCTGTTATCCAAGTGTATGTTAAGGTCTCTGTAATCAAAAACTTAAAGTGGAACTTTAAAAAGTTCATACTTGAACTTATGTTTTCAGATCTCATTTGCATATTTAAATTTTTATACTGCTGGAGAATGTTTGAAAAAATATGTAACTTATAATTGTGCTTTTTAAAACTTTGTTCTAAACCTGGAAGGATTTGAGTTCTCTTGTTTGGTGTTCAGAATGTGTAGTTGTTCTCCAAACGGTCATAGTAGGAAGTATGCAATACCGTACAGAACTCTTCACTATCTTCTGCTGTCCTTCTTTTGTAGACATGTGCACCAGGTTGATGCTGTTCTCCTTTCCCATCCTGACCCTCTACACCTTGGTGCTCTTCCATATGCGGTTGGAAAAATGGGGCTGAATTGTGCCATTTATGCAACTATTCCTGTGTATAAAATGGGACAGATGTTTATGTATGATCTCTATCAGGTATATTTAAGTTCAGACCTTAAACTTAAAGACTCAACGTCTTTGACAAGGTAGAGGACTTACCGTTTTGAACATTCTGTGCTTCTTGTTTTAGTCCCGCCACAATACTGAAGATTTCACACTCTTTACGTTGGATGATGTAGATGCAGCCTTTGATAAGATACAGCAGCTGAAGTTTTCTCAGATTGTCAACCTGAAAGGTAAAGTTCTGGCAGCAAAAGTTTTGATAAGTTACTTCTAGTGATTCTGTTACCTTGCGCTAACGCTTAAGGTAACTTCTTAAGTATGTCTTTGGAAGTTGTGTGTTTCTCAGGTCTCAAGTTAGTAACACGGCATCAGTCTATATCAGCCAAACATTTGCTTCAGTGGTTGTGCGTAGCAATGGGTAGAATTTCCACTTCATGAGGAGTAGGTTACGTCAAAGCATATTTATGCATTGGTATATTTTTTTTGGAATGGGGTTTGGGGTTTTTTTTTGTTTTGTTTTTTTTGGTGTTTCTATTTATTGTTGTTTTGGGGGGGGAATTTTTTGTAAGTACTTTTGGAATTTGTTCACATCCCTTAAAAAAAAAAATGTTTGTACTTTAGAACTAGTAACACAAAGGAAGATTTTTCAGAGAATGAGTAATGTGCACATAAGTTTTAGCCTGTGGATGATACAATGAGGTCTTTGCAGACTCTGAATGTTACTTAGTGTAGTTTATTGCTAGGAGCAGTGAGATACAGGGACTCAGCATCTTTTCATTCTTGCTGAATTCAAAGATCAGTGTGAAATGGAAGCCCTGTTCTTGTACAGATGCACACATAACCTGATCGCCATCAGCTCGTCTCCAAGATACAGTATCTCCCAGTTTCTGAATGCTGCTTGCTGAAATTCTTGCCGTGTAATTTGGAAAAGAAAAACAGAAGTGGGATGCCATTCTTGAAAGGCTGCTGACTCTTTTCCAAAGTATTTGTAGCAAGGCTATATCTGTGCTGCCAGCTTTATCATCTGATGAGCAATTTAGTGAGCAACTGTTTTAAAACACTTTACCTTTTCATATTTAATGGAAGTGGCTCAGATTTGATGGATGCATCTAAGAAGGGATTTATGTACTAATCTTTGTTGAAACTGTGGAGTTCTATTCAAGTTGGCATAATGCAGCAAAGGCAGCGAGTAATGGCCTTGAGCGCTAGATCTAGGTGAGCACCAGTGATGAGGCGCAGTGGTGCGTTTAAAAGTAATAAGGGAAATGGCATCAAGTGCTGAAAAGATCCATCTCTTTGTTTGTAACACCTTTCCTTGAATTTCTTGACTTCCATATTTGTCATTCTGGCAAACTTCAGGTTTGTGTAATTTACGTGGTTTTCTAAGTACCTAGACAGTGAATGGCAACGGTGGATGTTTTGTTTTGCACCAGAGAGGAATCTGTTTTTCACCAGCTTACTTGCTTTCATATTTGTTGCATAACTTGCTTTAGCTGTGTAGCTACAGTAGCTTGGCAATGCTTCTGAGTACTGGTGGGAGGTGGGGGGAAGAAGTGATATTCGCTTGAGTTTCTTTTTCTGGAAGCAGAGTAGAAGTGAATTGATAAGTGTTGTAACATTATGAAGTTACTGGTTAGATGGGAAGGAGAGAGGTTTTACTGATTTTCATGCTTCTTTTGACTTTTTTCCAAGTAATAGCTTTGGAGCTTAGCTATTTATTTACTTTTTATGTAGAGTAATGAATTTTAATACATGTGATCTACCTAAAGTATTAAGAGATTTTCAAGAAACTGTTCTTTGTAGGCAAAGGACACGGTCTGTCAATCACACCATTGCCTGCTGGTCACATGATAGGAGGCACGATTTGGAAGATTGTCAAAGATGGAGAAGAAGAAATTGTTTATGCAGTTGATTTCAACCACAAGAGGGAGATGTAAGTTCATTGTTACTAACTGTATTTCCTTGATGTGTTAGGTGTGCATAAGTTTATGTAATAAATAAGTGTGGAAGTAGCCATGCCTTTCCAGATCTAAGAAGACCAGTAATTTCATTTGCATTTGTGCTAATGAATTTGAAACAAGCATTAGCCCTGTATTTCTTCATTCCACTCAGATTTATTTATTTGTAAGTCTGAAGTAGGAAACATTCAGTAAACATACCATACAGTTTGGAAAAGCTTTTCTTGCAATTTTAAGAAGGAAAATAACACACAGCTTCTCTTTGTCATGTAGAAAATGGTTATTGCTATATTATTGCCTGTTTTCCATTTCTCAGGATCTTACTTGACTTAAAAGGAAGAGGAGCTCTTAAAACAATGAACTCAAATTCAGCCGGTCAAGATGGAATTTGCAGTATAGCCATACAGTGTAGTTGTTCTTAGGGTTGGGATACACAACGCTTACTTTCTGAAAAAAATCCTGGAGGATGTAGAACATGTAGATGAATGTTAACTCTTAACAATTACTGCATGACTACTGGATAGTTAAGATTTAAGATTTATGGTTTTGAAATTCCTGCAAAACATCAAAGAAAAATGTGCCTTTTCTACCTTAAACAGAAATCTGACAGGATACTTCTCATGTCCTGTGTTCCTCCCTTAGAATGTTTATTTAGGAGTGGAGAAAAAAAGGCAAGAAAATAAATACTGAAATAAGTTTTACATGTTAATATTTGTTACTGTGTTTTGTATTATGCATCGAGCCAAATTTAATCATAGAAACAGAATATCCGGAGTTGGAAGGGACACACGAGGATCACTGAGTCCACCTCCTGTCCCCACACAGGACCACCCAGAATTCAAACCATATTTCTGAGAGCGTTGTCCAAATGCTTCTTGAACCCTGGCAGGCTTGGTGCTGTGACCACTGCCCCGGGGAGCCTGTTCCTGGTTTAATTTAAGTTATACTGAAGAGGCTTTCAGGGAATGAGAAAAGAGGAAGGGAGAAAAACTTGTTTGAAACTGCCTCTATTCTTACTAATAATCAATTGTAAATATTTATGCCATGTTAACCTCCTCACAATTACTTATTTAATCAGAATTTACCTCTTAAACTTCCTCTTATTCTTGGCCTGTAGTATTTCTTTTAAGTAGCTCTTTGATTTGTTTATATGTGATACCCTCTTTTTCCGCTATTGAGGAATTTGACTTCTGTACATGCAAAATTGTGGATGCTTGCTGTCTTTTTATTCTTGTAAAATAGAAAAGCAGACAGTGAGTTCTGGCCTTTTTTTCCACAGCCATCTGAATGGATGTTCCTTGGAAATGTTGAGCAGGCCTTCATTGCTTATTACAGATTCATTTAATGCTACTTACGTACAACCCAGGAGGAAGCAAAGGGACGAGCAGCTACTGAGTATGTATTCTGTTTGGGGCTCAAGATAGCAGTAATGTGACTTAGTGCCCACTGTAAATTGTATTTCTGTAAGAAGTTCACTAGTATCTAAATTAATAATCTTTTTTAAAATTTAACAAATTTTGAATTACATTTTCCTGATGATACTGTTCCTGTGGGTAAAATGTTTTCATAAAAACAAAGAATTGCACCCTATATAAAAGTGTATGTGAAGGTAGTGTATTTTACCCAGTAATATTTGACTTGTTCAGGAACTTTTAAAAGACCTTCCTTTGCACGTTCTTTTTTTAAGCTCCATTTTACTGATTTTTTTTTTTTTAACTTATTTTAAGAAGTAGTAATCAAGGCATTTGAATCTTCAGAGCAATGGAGAAAACTCCAGCTCCTTTTAATTTTGGTGGTAACAAACTTGGCTTTGGATCTCTCTTGAAGTTTAATTTATTTCTGAATACAATTTGCTTTTGATTAATGAATACTAGCATGACACAGATAGGGGGGAAAAAAGCCCTCAAAAACTAAAAAGCACCCCACAAGTGTTCTAGTTGTTGTGTAAAGAGTAAGTCGTTTTTTGATATGTTTTAATTCTTCTTAGCTAATGTTTTGGAGACATTACGGGGTGATGGAAATGTATTAATAGCTGTGGATACAGCTGGCAGAGTTCTGGAACTTGCTCAACTTCTTGATCAGATCTGGAGAACGAAAGATGCAGGATTAGGAGTCTACTCTCTAGCACTTCTGAATAACGTCAGCTACAATGTAGTGGAGTTCTCCAAATCACAGGTTTGTTTGCATTTTGAAATGCCCTTGTGAAGAAGGTAACAGGATGTGTGTTGTTTTTTTTTTTTTTCCTGTTTTTTTTCTCTTTCCTTTTTAACAGTAAGAAATGACTGAAGACTGGTTGTTGTCCTTATTCTAGAGTGGATATTTGTTTCTCAAATGTTTTGATCAAGTTATACAGTCCAGTCATGGCTACTGCCATGCTTCTTCATATTAATTAGTATTTTCTTTTTTATCACAAAACTTGTTAGCATAGTTGTAGGGAAGTAGTTGATCACAGCATGAACAGATGATTGAGCGCATGGTGGAGGGGCAGGACAGGCCTGGGGAGTACTGGTAGATCACTTACACCTGTGACTAGAAGGGGAGTGGGCCCGGGGCAGGGTTGCCCCAGGCTTAGATAAGGGCCAGGCAGGCAAAGCAGAAAGTAGCCTGGGAGAGATCAGAAAGCAGGTGGAGAAGCAGTAGTATAAGGAAGGAGCTGAGAGCCTAGATCTGGCTGAAACAAATGAAATGACATAGTTTTAAGAGTTTGGGGACTTTTCCTGTTGTAATAGTTAATAGCTATTAAAAAGGAGGATTTAAAGTATTCATTTCTTTGTTTATGCACAGCATTATTTGTATACACACTGAGAAACCTTATTGTAATCATGCACATTTCATCCCTCTACTTAATGTCAGGTTGTATATTTACAGAGCTTGTATTGCTACCCTAACTTTTTTCTCTAACTTTTTGTTAATATTATATTTTAGGTGGAATGGATGAGTGATAAATTGATGAGATGCTTTGAAGACAAGAGAAACAATCCTTTTCAATTCCGCCATCTCTCCTTATGTCATAGTCTGTCTGATCTGGCTCGAGTGCCTAGTCCAAAAGTTGTTCTTGCCAGCCAACCTGATTTAGAATGTGGGTTTTCAAGAGATCTTTTCATTCAGTGGTGCCAGGATTCCAAAAACTCTATAATTTTAACTTACCGCACCACACCTGGAACATTAGCACGATTCCTGATCGATAATCCTTCTGAAAAAGTTATAGATATTGAGGTAAAGATTGTTTATCTCAAAGGTTTTGTTGTGGGCTGCCTGGGAGAATATAAGTAAAATAGAATTTAATTTTCTTTTTAACATGCTGAAAATGTTTCTAGTGGCAGGAGGAAATACAAAATGAGAATGTTGCATATATAAAGAATTAAGGATACATTTACATAAAATAGATCTTATTTTAGGAAGTGCAAAATGTTTTTTGTTGCTGTGGTTGAATTAGTATTTAATGAGATGAGCAGGAAGTTGCTTTTAAATATTTATCTTTAGACAATGCTTTTTATGTCTTTTTGTTACGTTAGAAAAGATCCTGCATACAGTTTAGATGCAGATCACAATATGGATAGATTGTTCTTGCTGGAAACTACTTTGATTTTAGATGAGAGGAGAATCAAGTCAAATAAGTGTAGTATATTATATACCAGATTTAGAAAGATAAGTGAAATTTACGAATTTAAAGAACCCAATTAATTGTTGTTCTTTCAAATTGTTTTCAAATAGTATACCTGTGTCTACTTCACTCTGGTAAATACTGGCAGTTTTTGGGAGTCCTCTGTGATCTCAGTAATTGTTTCAATCCTGATGATGCAGCTTGCTTTTAGTTTTAGATTGGATTGGAAGCATTCAGTTACAATATTAGACTTTTGCTAGAGTTGAGCATTATCCAGCATGACCTCTAGTCTAATTTGTTTTGCAAAAAACAAAGAAACAAAACTTGACACTGTGTTGCCTGTTAGTGTTGTGATTTTACCAGGTTTTTGTTTGTTTGTGACACAAAGGTCAAAAAATAACTGCTCACATTAGAGTATTTGCATTCAGTTATTGAAGAGGGATGTTTCCAGGGGATATTTAGTTTAAGGAGCTGTTGTAAAATGAATTGATTTTGTAATACTTCAGAAGTATTTTTACCTTAAAGTAGTCTGTACCAGTTGATAAAGTTGTCATGATGTTGCCATGCTAAGGTGCCACACGTTTACATAACTTGTTACATAAAAGACAATATTGTATTTGTCCTTGGTACTTAAGTATAAATATTATCTTACCAGCAGTGTGTAGGAGAAGTATTAAAAACAAGTCAGCTACTAAAAGAAATTCTAATTTTTACTTTATTTATAAGTTGAGAAGACGTGTCAAGTTGGAAGGAAAAGAACTTGAAGAATACCTAGAAAAGGAGAAACTAAAGAAAGAAGCAGCTAAGAAGTTAGAGCAGTCTAAAGAGTAAGTACATTAGCTGTGGCATTCTGCTGCTGTTACCGGAGTTGAATTTTGTGTGTTCAGCCTGATGTTTCAGCCATTTACAAGAATAAGTGAAAATTAGAGCTTTGATAGGTTTGAGGGCATGGAAGAGTCGGGAATTGGTTGTCTTTAATCGATGGTTGTCTTTAATTTGTTTTACAATAGACCTGTTTCATCTGAAGTTTAACTGTGAACAATTTTGCAGATACATAAACTGTCCTTGTCCTTAGTGTTGACTGTTACTTTCCAGACAGTGTGGTTTTTTTTAATACTAAGCCTGATTATAGAAGAAAAAGCTGTTATTCTTGGAATGCCATTTCAGGGCAGATATTGATTCCAGTGATGAGAGTGATGCTGAGGAAGATATTGATCAGCCAACCGTCCATAAGACCAAACATGATTTGATGATGAAAGGTGAAGGTAACCGGAAAGGAAGCTTCTTCAAACAGGCAAAGAAATCTTATCCGATGTTTCCAGCCCCTGAAGAAAGAATTAAATGGGATGAATATGGCGAGATTATCAAGTATGTGGGGAAGCATACTTTTTTTCCACAAGTATATGTGGGGAAAAGCAGTGGTAATGCTTGGTAACATGTAATAGCTATGAAATGCTTGAAAAATAGAAGTAATAACAATCAGCATTGTCTCTTATTTGCTGCACTGTTACATGCTCTTCCAAACACAGTAACTTTTGAGTGTCTTCTGGAAGACAGCTTGTGCTATGTGTCACAGAAAGCTAATGATGGGATTGAAACTGCAGAGATGAAAAAAGGATGAAAAACTTTTTCTGAACCTCACGTATTTCTGCTTAAATTATGCATAACTTTGAAAAACTTATGACAGGAAGGAGCATCATTCAGCCTAGAAAAATCTAGCAATATTTGTCCTAACCCTTAACTTGCTAACGTTCTGCAAGATACCAGAGTTCATTTTTAAGATATGAAGGTGATATTTTCCAAATGAGCTCTGTTCATATGTGGAAATACTGAAGGTAGATGTAATAAGATTATCTGCATTAAAAATGACAAAATAATTCAATAGTTATAGTCAGTACTGCTTGTTTCTGTGCTATGTAGTGCTTTGGTGTTACTATAAGACTTTTAAAAACAAAATTCATTGCATCCTTTAGACCTGAAGATTTTCTAGTTCCAGAACTTCAGGCAACAGAAGAAGAAAAAAGCAAATTAGAATCTGGTTTGACAAATGGAGAGGAGCCTATGGACCAGGATTTATCAGATGTTCCCACCAAATGTATTTCAGCAACAGAATCCATGGAAATAAAGTGAGTGGCTTTGTTCTTGTTGTTAGTAATTTCATAGCTAAGAGAAAATAGTTCAGATATTTGTTTGTTTTTTTTAACATTGTGTTGCTGGGTAGTGGCTCTCTATATTTATTGTGCAATGAGAGGGTGTTTTATAGAAGGACTAATAAGAAATCTATGCCAATGTAGTATCAGGCTGTTAATAAATAACGCACATATTTCATATTCTGTTTTACTCTGGTTCTGCTTGTGTTACCTGTGTGATATAAAGGGATTGTGGGTGAATTCCAGTTCTCCACACCTCCTGAATCTGGCCTCCAAAGCCTCTAATGTTGGAGGATTATTTGGAGCTACTTTTTGTGCTAATATCCTTTCTGGTAGGGAAAGGCTGTATGTTGTAGGGAGCTCTGAAAAATTCTTCACAGGGAATTGCTGTTCACTGTACTGAATTGTATGCAGCTGTGAATGTAGCCAGCAAGTGTTCACCCTTATGAGCCTTTGAATGTTCTGTTAGAATGGTGACATAGCAGGTACTGTGCAAACTAGGTAAAAAGTTAGCTTGGAGTTAAGACAGCAGAAATGGGCGCACTCTTCTCTAGGTTAATCACAGTTAGTTTTTTACAAGTCTTTCTGGGAGGACAGTACAGAATCTTGTGGCTCCTACTCTTAAGAAATATGCAGTTTGTTCCCTGTGTGAGGATACGTGGGGAGGAAAGAGCAAATGATGCAATAGAATGTTAACACAGATGTTTGAATGTGTATGTATGTGTTCTGTTAGAAAATATTGTACTTATTCAAATACTTCTATGCATGTTTTGATAGCCATGTAAGTTAATTTTGTGAATTTATAGTGTTAAATGTGTATGTCACTCTGAAAGTAATGCCTCTCATTTATTTCCACGGAAATTACAAAGGATACAAAGTGCATAGTATCACTATTTGATTGAGCAAATGCTCAGCTACAAAACACTGTTTTTCAATAGTCACAGCCATTAACTGTGCATTTTCAACAGTGATGAACAAGAGCCTGTATGCCACGCTCTTAAAAATCTGCACCAGCAGAGGTGACCCCCTTTCACCACTGCTGAAATGTCCCACCCACTGTCTCACTGTGCTCACAGCCACCGTTTGGTCTCCAGACACATTCAGCAAGTATTGGTGAATGTCAGTGGGTGCCATTTCTTCCACATGGAGGAATTCCACACCTTTGTTCCATCTGCACTTCCATGTCAGATGCCATTGTATCAGTCTGCCCCTGTGCTACCATCTGTCACACAGCAATAACGTGGAATGGGATATTGGTGGGAAGGTTCAACCTCTGCTGCCACACCACCAACACCCCCCTCTGACATCATGGGCCAATGGAATAAAATAGGTGGTGTTACTTTTGGAGCAGCCCTCATATGTACATGCTGATATTTGACAAATCTGTATTTTACTGATCCATAATATCTTTTGCTGACATTTTATTCTGATGTAGAATAGTTTTTGAAATATTTTCCATTTTTAAATTAAATCTCAAATATTTTCTTTCAACTAAAATATGATAGGATTTGTTTGTTGTTTGTCTGTTTTTTTTTTAACTTAAACTAGAGCTAGGGTTACATACATCGACTATGAAGGACGCTCAGATGGGGACTCAATTAAAAAAATCATTAACCAAATGAAACCAAGGCAACTGATCATTGTCCATGGACCACCTGAAGCCAGCCAGGACCTTGCGGAATGTTGCAGAGCTTTTGGTGGAAAAGATATTAAAGTTTACATGCCAAAACTACATGAAACTGTAGATGCAACCAGTGAAACTCATATTTACCAGGTAAGGTGCTGGAATTTGTTACTTGCATAAGTACTGTGAACAAGACAGAAAAGGGATAGTTCTCTGCTGCTGTTGAAGTTGACTACTGATATGAGATTTATACAAATTATATTTTGTAAGTATAGGACATCTGGCCTCAGAGATACCAATTTCTTTCTTTCCTTCACCAAAAACACTATGAATCAAACCTATACAGAGAGGCAGCAAAAGGAAAACTGCTGAATTTTGAAAGCTTGAATCTATTCACTTTTTCCATTAAACTAATACTGCTTTTTTTTTTGTGCAATCCAGGTGAGGTTGAAAGATTCTCTTGTCAGCTCCCTTCAGTTCTGTAAAGCCAAGGATGCTGAGTTGGCTTGGATAGATGGTGTCCTGGACATGCGGGTTTCGAAAGTGGATACTGGAGTTATTTTGGAAGAGGGAGAGCTGAGGGAAGATGAAGACTTAGAAATGCAAGTGGATATGCCTTCTTCAGACTCCAGTGTCATTGCACAACAAAAGGCCATGAAAAGTCTCTTTGGTGACGATGATAAGGAAATGTGTGAGGAGAGTGAAATCATTCCTACTTTGGAGCCTCTGCCACCTCATGAGGTACAGAAACTTCCCTGGTTTAGACTTCTGTTTTTGAAAAGTTCTGTATTCTAGTACATAAAAGTTGGTATTTTGGATCTTAGTCAAATGGCAGTCTAACTGAAACTGGATTTTTAGGTTTGGTTTTCTTTGTTAAACCTGTTGCAGTTTCAGATTCTAAGCTTTTCAGCAAGCATGATGTGTTGCATCCACTAACAGTGCCTAGCATACAGTTACCATCTGTTTGTGAATATAAAAGCTTAAAGTTCCATGTTAGTAATTGTACTTTGGAATTTTTAAATCAGCTGATATTTAGTCACTCCTTGGGTTTGTGTTTCATTGATGCTATGGGAAAATATCTACTTAAGCAGTCTTTGCAATTCATGCATCTCTGCCTCTAGGAGATCTAGGAGTTCATCATTTTTTTTCATAACATTATTCTTTACTCTTAAGTGAAAATACTTGCAGGTGTTAATAGATAATTTCATTTTTTCAGTGAATGAATAAAATTCTTCCTAATCCTAGAATTACTTCAGATACTGTTGCAGAGTCTCAAATATAATCTGGTCTAGGAGCTAGATAAATGTGAGACAACTCTGAAGTTTCTTCAGAGTCATGACAGCTGCCACAGAAGTAAGTACTGGTGAGCAGTGCAGTTTCCTGCAGCTCTGTCCCTGGCATAATGTTGCTTGGAAGACAATCTTCACTATGTGAGCACGGAAAGAAATCTTTCTTTTACTTGACAGATGACTTCTCAGGCTTCCTACTTGCTGCAAGTGAACAGAAATAGAACCCATCCATAGGCCATGTCAACACAGTGATGAGGGGATCTTTGGAAAAACAGAAGGCAGTAAGTAGGAGAAGTATTAAAACTGTGTGTGTTGTTTAAAGGTTCCTGGACATCAGTCTGTGTTTATGAATGAGCCAAGACTCTCTGACTTCAAGCAAGTTCTCTTGCGAGAAGGAATTCAAGCTGAGTTTGTAGGAGGAGTGCTTGTGTGCAACAATATGGTGGCTGTTCGCAGGGTAGGTGTTCTGTGTCTTAAACTCTTTGATAAACATTCTCAGTGAAAACTAAATTTCTTGTTAGTGTAAAGATAATAAATCAAAATATGTCTTTTGTTTCAGACTGAAACGGGGCGCATTGGATTGGAAGGCTGTCTCTGTCAAGACTTCTATAGGATAAGAGACCTTTTGTATGAGCAATACGCTATTGTCTAAAGGAAGTGCTGCAGAGGTGTTTCTACTTGAACTTCTGAATATGTGGAGGATTACTCTCAGTTTTGACTTTTTGTAGTTTTCTTATTTATACATGGGAGAAGTAATTCTTAAAGTACAGTTAATTACCCCGAACATGTAAATAACTGCTACTGTCACTCTTCACAGATCTGTTGGTGCATTCCATGTTCTTGACTTCAGAACTGCTACAACTTGTCTCCCACATCACGTGTTAGAAATGAGTTTATGACCATGGACTGTTTCTCAGGAAAGGTTCACATTGGCAGAATGTGTTTTGGTTTGTACATTCCCTGCCAAAGACTACAAAATATATTTGTCATTCTTCTGTTCTAAAATAAGATTAGATAGGGGTCTGTGATTTCTTTTTCTTTGTTGGTCTTTTGTTTTTTCAATAACTTTGATTTATGGAAGAGTCTTAAGTCTTTGTGTTCAGGTTTTTTTAGATGAGGTTTAGTTAAAATGTATTTTTAGCAGCCCACTTAAAGTTGACTACCTAAATGTTCCCCCAGTGTTAATCTGGCCACATCTTAATGTTGTTGCTTGTCTTCTCTTACTGACTTATTCCAGTACAGCATTTCGTATTCTATGTGAAGTATAAATCTGCAGGGTCAAAAAATTACTTTGAAAAGATAAGAGTGGAGAAGATTGTCAGGCAGCTTAAAACCTATTAATTGTGCACTTCAGAGTAACTTCTGTACAAACTGATTGAATTGGTAACTTCTAGCTTTTGCAGAGTTATGCCAACTATAAAATGTTTTGATTTTTAATACTTTTGAAGACTAAAGCCTTTATCTATGCACTGCCGTTTGTTCACAGTGCCATGAACCAAGTTCAAGATTCTTTATCTTGAAATCTGAGTTCGTGTGATGTATTAATGCTTTTGTGCCACGTTTCATACTAGTTGCATGTTTTGACAATGGGATTTATTGTAGCTGCTGGTGTTAGGATTTGAACTTTTTAGGTGAAGATGAGCAGTTTCATGCAGCTTAGTTTCTCGGAAACTAATTTTATGCATAGAAACAGCCTCTTGAGAGTTTATTTACCCCATATTCCCCCATCTACAAGTGAACCACCAGCTTTGGCAGCGGAGGGTTGCCTACTTGTTTTCACATACAACAGTAATGTAACATGTGCTCTCTGTCTATATGTTTAAATAAAATCTTTTGACAAAGTGGCAAAAGAATAGCCCTGTGGGCTATCAGTGGAAAGAATCTATCTTGTAATTCATTTTTGACTAATAGTTTTATCTCATCTACATTTTATTTATTCTGTTTAAAGTAGTAACTTAAAGTCCCTGTTTGGAGGGGAAAAAAAAAAAGCTGCTAGAACTTGATACTAAAAATGTAAAACGTTTTCAGATGTAATGATAAGTGAGAAATGTATTTTGTTACACAAAAACTTCTTGTCTAGGGCTGACTAAGAGCTCAACACTCCTTTGGCAACTGTATAGAAAAATGTTTATTTTGAATTATATTGACAGCCAGAACTTCTAAGAAATGCTCTGTTTTTGTAGCTGTTTTGTAGCAATGCTATGTAAATCTACACGATATGGGATGCTTACTGGTGAATACTATTGTATTACTATTGTTGATACTAATGAACTTTTATAAAGTGCATTACTTTGTTGTATAATCATATTGGCCTTAGAACTTTTAACGTGGGGTCTTGGGTTTGGCAGAGATCAAATAAGGCTGAATACCATAAAAATGATAATTAAAAACCACGAACTTAGGAAGTGGGAATCAAACTAAAAGTAATGCTGTTCTTAAAAAGATAAGGACAACAGCATCATCACAAACCTATTGATTCAAATTCGTTTAACAGAAGTTTAACATGCTGTATTACTAAATTCGTAGAATCACAGAATGTCCTTGGGTTGGAAGGGACCCCAAGGATCATCAAGTTCCAACCCCCCTGCCACAGGCAGGGTTGCCAACCTCCAGATCTGATACTAGATCAGGCTGCCCAGAGCCCCATCCAACCTGGCCTTGAACACCTCCAGGGATGGGGCATCCACAGCCTCTCTGGGCAGCTGTGCCAGTGCCTCACCACCCACTGAATGAAGAGAATTCCTGTGCCTCCTGTTAAAGAGGAGAACTGAAAATCAGTGAAATCACTAATCAAGTGTGAGCAAAACAGCTAACCATTAGTCTGTTCAGCAAAAGTGTTGATGTACTGGACAATAGCAGTCATCTGAGGTCTGGAATGGGAGGAAGCTGGATTTATTGATGGTTCTGTTGAGAGGGGGGAAGAGGAGTATGAGATGTCTGTAAACATCACAGGCTGCAGCTGCACTGTTGAACAGGTGTGCTCCTTGGCTGTGTATTATTTGTAAGCAGCATGAAACTGAAACAAATTCCTGTGAATGCTATCTAGTCTGCTATCCATTTTCTAATAGATTATTATTGATAATTTATTTTTTCATCTGCTTTGTTTTAAGAATTGAACTTCTCTGTCTAATTTTCAGAGTTACTTATCTGGTTCTTGCTTGTATCTGAAATGAGATTAATTTCCTCTCATATCCACAACATGTCAGTGCTGCCGTGGGCTGTAAAACTGTATTTTTACTTATGCATTTTCTATACAATAGTACAAATTTTTTGCTCTTTTGCTCTTGAGGGCAAGAATATTAACTTCAAGTGGAAACCTAAAAGATGTGTGCTAGTGTTTCTGGCAGAGAAATTCTGCTGAAGAGTGGTTCCACTTCAGTGGTGGGTGAACTGATCAGTATTTTCAGCTCTGTAATGCTTGCTCACTGTAGAAGAGGGATATAAAAGTAATACTCAAATACTAATTGCTTGACAAATGTGTTTTCTTATGGGTAGTAAGAATGTGAAAGTTTGATAAATATGGGAGATATAAAGATAGGGGTGAACTAGGTTGTTTCACACAGCACGCTATAAATTACGTTCTTAATAGGTTATGTAATTACCACAGTGATACAAAGTAAAATACATTACAGCATTTCTGAGTACAAAGTAAAATACATTACAGCATTTCTGAGTAGAACTTCCAATAAGCCATGTGTCTGTTTTCCTTGAAAAGAAGGGTCCCTAGGAGCTCAAAATGTTATGAAGAAGCAAGTTCAGCATATGAGCTTTGAGCAATAATAGCCTGCCTGTGGCTGCATAATCCTCTTAGGTGATGAAGTTGAATCTGTGGTTCAGCAGCTGAATGATAATGAGCTAAGCACCTGCCAAAAAGTATAGTCTGTAACTGCAGTCTGGTAGTCACAAATTTTAATAATGAGCAGATAGTTGATGTCAGTAACATAAGTTTTTCTTAGATAGTACTTTCGTCAGTGCAGTTTTTCTGAAGTGCTGCAAACTTCTCTAAAAGGTATTTCTGACGCAGTTCTAAAGAAATTTGAGAAGATTGTTAATTTTTTTGTTTGGTAGTTTGTTTAAAAAAAAAAAAAAATGTTTGTCCAACTCTGCCCAAGACTGACACCAGTTGCCTAAAACTGGCTTTGGAAAATGACGTAAGGAATTGAAGGGAAGAGGTCATCGTCAGGTAGTGGCTATGGTACCCTTGCTGGTATGTGAGACTCAATAAACGAAACCTAATGTTCATTGTCAAATAATAATGTCATAGTGTTTGCAGCAAAGCAACAATTGCATCTCCAACGTAGAAAGGATTTTTTTAGATACAACCAAAATTTTTTACCTCTGTGGCTAATAAGTACAGGAATATTTTAGGTGTCAATTGCAAAGACTGAACTTTAAAATGGATATTAAGCAACAGCACTTGGAGTGATCACTTTCTCAAGTTGGTGGCACCATCAGTACCATCAGAGTTAACTCAGTCGCCCTTTCTGCGAGGAGCCTGGTTTAGCTCTAAGCCATAAAATTGTGACATGGGACAGTGGTTTTCTCGACTGCTTTACAGCTATATAAATCAGAACAAGAGCTCTAGAGTGAGCCACCTTAAATCACTGGAAATGAGTTCCTGCTAAGGAAAAAAATGATTTATAGCTTAGAAGTTGAAAGCCAATTTTTTATTAGTTTGTTTAAAGTTGTAGTTTTATATAATGCTATTGCATTTAATCTAATCTGAGAAACTACTGCTTCTTCTCCTGATCTTTCTAGTTCAGTAGAAAAAAAAACAATTGGCTTCAGAAGCTCCTAGCCAAGTATCAGTGATAATAATTTCCTCAAAAGATATTCTATAGTAATGGCTTCAAATTTGATCTCTTTTTTCTTTTAAATCCATCTGGATAAGCTGTAGAGTGCGCTCATCTCAGCTGTTACTTGCAGTGTTTCTCAGAAATAACCCTGAAGAAGGGCAGATAATCTCTTGCTATCAGTGGTAGTACTCAAATAGCATACAAAAATTGTATGAAGGATTTTGAAAGATTTTTGAAAGAAATGGAATGTAGATCGAGCTTAGCCATCACTGGAATTCAGTGACTGTCACCTGTTTCACTTCTCTGTCAGCTGCCATGCCATGGTAGAAACAGGCTTTTAAGGGGCACTTTCTGATGGCATTGCAAAACGAGCTATTCAAGTTTAAAAAAGAATATAATAATAATAAAAAAATGTATCTGACTAAGCGGTCTGTTACAGATGCTTCAGAATGTGAACCTGAAAAAGTTTTTATCATGTAGCTTCTCTCTGGTGGGACGTGGGACATATGGCAGCATTGCCACCTATTTTGCAGTTTTACCGTGTGCCTGGTGCAACAGTTACAGCTTACGGAGGTCATTATTTGTGTCAGGACAGTATTGATGTCTTCTCTTGTTTTCTAGAAACATATTTTGCTGCTAAGGGAGGGGGAACCCTGAGCATGACATGATCAAAACTTTGTAAATTATTGGTGGGTGCTAGGCAAGCTATAATAATGAATGGTCTCATAAAAATCATTAGGGAATTGGTTTTTGCTGTTTTGCTGCTCCTGAAGAAGCTGCGCAGCTGGCTGAGCATATTGCCCATCACCTTGCCAGACTTGGCACTTGAAAGTCTGCCAGGCTGCCTTGTGCTGCCGTGCTAGCCGTAGATCAGCGGTGTGTGACAGTATGGAGACAGCAAGCGTTTTGTTTTTTGCCCTCTGTAGGATCATGAGAGTCAACGTCATGTTTAAAGAGTCCAATCTTTCTGGCCCTACCAGGTACTCGCGTTATCTGGATGGGTTGGCCCCTGTGCTGTACAGGAATTCTGTTGTCAATGTATTCTGGTAAAATTTCTATTGGTATCTGAGTTTGGAGTAGCTCTGTATAGACAGCTTTTTGTGTTTTATGTAATTTTACTCTGCTCCAGTATTTCTTTCATAATCTCCCTGATTTTACTAATGCACAATATTGCAAATGCAGTATAAAACTAGTCAACAGACTTGAAATCATTTGTGTATCTCTAAACCTCTTATGCTGATTAAAAGTGTTAAGGCTATTAGTATTTTTTATGTAACCAGGTCTAAATATAGTTTCTGTTAAAGTCAAAAAACACTCTGGTGTTGCAAACCATGATCCTTATCTGCTTCCTGTGGAGTGGATGGCAGCAGTTCTTCAGCTGAACCTTTTGTGTTTCTGTGAATAGTTAACATCGTGTTTATCGTGGGAATTCGTAATGGCTTTTCATAGTTCTGATTTCTCTTCTAGAAGTGTCAAAATACTACTTTTATTCTTGTATGGAATGGGATTTCTATGACTCTTGGCAGTTTTGTTAATTCTTGATGTTTTTTTTATGCTTGCTGTGAGTTATGGTAGTAGCTCATGGGCACACCATGTTGTTTGGGGGAAGGGGGCTGTTGACATTGTGTTAAGTTCTTCTGGTTCTGTACAGAGCAGACAAAAAGAAATAGAAGTGTTAAACTGGAAAATATGTAAGTGTTATATAGTCCATGCCTTCCAGCTGTAAAGTATCAGA
Organism: Penelope pileata; assembly: GCA_013396635.1. Classification (NCBI taxonomy): domain Eukaryota; kingdom Metazoa; phylum Chordata; class Aves; order Galliformes; family Cracidae; genus Penelope; species Penelope pileata. Next base: position 861,635 of record WBMW01001268.1, on the reverse strand, counting down.
ATGACAGCCTCATCCTGCTAACCTACACTTACTCGTTTGTTCTGTGTAGCCTGTTCTTATTGTTTTAACACCTTAACTAACACACACTGATAGTTTGTGGCTTTTTCATAGTGCCTTCATATATTAATGACCTTATTTCCTTCAATATTGTGCATTGGCTTTGGTCAGTCGAGATCCATGGTATTAATTTCACATGTGCACAAGTTCTGTGTCTGTGATGGATTGCTGTAAAACGCCAGCTTACAAAGAGGGCTCTAACTGTGCGTTGGTAACTGAGCTATTAGAACATCAGTGGAGGAAATGATCAGGTTTGTGTTCAAGGCAATCATTGGAAAGATTGAATAATTCGACTAGTAGCTTTACTGCTAATGATGTATAAAAATGAGTGCGTTTAAGCTGATATGCAGCAATGGGTAATTTACATGATTGTTTTAACATAAAATTCAAGCTTAGTTCTTTAATGCGTGTGCCCATGGTATCGGGAGCAGCGAGAGACGGCATTGTGTCGGCTGTATTTACAGGAGTTAACAGCTGTGTACCTAAGCATGCAGAACTGGAGTGCTTCACACTTGGGGTAATTTTACTCCTACATTTGCAAGACTATTCAGCTGATTGTTTTCTAAGAGAGAAATAGCTTCCAAATTAGACAGTTATTTCTTTGATCTGTGAATGGAATTTTCCTCTAGTTGTCAGAACATGTGCTCTAACAATTTTGAAATTGCTCTGAAATAACTCTCCTAGCTAGTGGGGGAATTTTTTCCTTCAGGTTGAGCAGCTTAAAGAAACTGAATATCTCCTTGAGACTGGGAAAGGATATCTGCCTTGGTATTATTGGTTTGGAAATAAGATGTGAATGGAGTGAAGAAAGAGTCCCAGGCAATGTGAAATGCAAAAAGACATGGCCAAAGCTAATGACTTTTCCAGGGAGATTTTGTTCTGCTTTGTTTTAGAGGGTTATGGTTATCTTGTCAGCTATTACCCATAAAATTAGGCATGGCTTTAAGATTTGGGAGGGGGAGCTGGAGAGTTTTTCTGGCAGATCTTTGACTGTTTATAAGACTATCATGTCAGAAGAAAAGAATGACATATGTTTTCCTTCATGATAAGATTAGGTTGGTGTTACAACCAGCATCAGAAAGAGTTAGACTTATTTATGAATTAAACAGCAGAGTCTGCAGGTTCAGATTTGAAGGCTACGAATGGTTTATGAAATGTTCTGAGCTGGGTGGTTTGGCTTAATTTGATTTATAATTTAGATTATGGCTAAAGACGGGATTAAGGGCACCAGGGCTGCAAATCTAAATTTTGTACAGTCTTATGGTGGGAGAAGCTAGAATGATGCCTAATGTTGATGCATACAACTGATGTAGAGCACTGTGGCCTTACATGGCTATTCTTGGCAATTTGTGCACTACCACTACCTGCGGCTTCGTTACTCAGTTGACACCAACAACTAGAAGTTACAAGGCATTATTTTCTTCTCTATTCATAAACTGTTAATCTATGTGGCACTCCATTCACTGTCACTGTTCAAAACATCAGTCTGTAAGATTTTAAAAAAGCAAATTTGCTTTTTTCATTAACTCTTGATAATATTGACTCTTGATAGTGATTAACTTTTGGTAATGATTCTAATAATGTTCTGACAGTAATTCACTAGATAGTTCAGTCGCATGCAATGCAATTGTATGAAATCTGGAATTAAGGGGAATTTAAATAGTTGAATTCCTTAATGTTAAAAAAAATCCTTCTTGTATTAAGTGATTTTTCTCATAACGATGAGTGGCCCTTTCTGAAAATCCTTGAGCTTACTAAAATTGTTTGCAACAATACTGTGTACCTCTGTAAGCCTTGATGTCTTGTTGCAGGCGTTCTGCTGTATCTTCTGCATCTCTGAAGTGGTAGATGCATGAAGTCTCTGAACAGACTTTGAAAGCCTGCTCTATACTGGTTTTTGTGCAAATGTAAAATCATTCTCCTGTCAGCATTGCAGCACACGTCTTACTGCGCAGAGCGTTGACTTCCTTTGAGTGACTGATGACAACTGCTGAGTACAACACTGGCTGTGTCATTTGGGAAAATGTCAAGTCAACTGCTTGACTTTGATTCCAAGATCTCTTTTGTCATTGCCTGCTAAATTCTTGGCCCTGAAATTGGTAACTAGCATATGACTGTGTGAACAGCTGAGAGTTAGCCAGCAAGGCATCTTTAATGCCTGGTGTGGTTGGACACGGCTGTGCTGACAGGATGGTGTGCTTCAGGGAAGACTTTGGAACTGGTGGAGATGGGCAGATTCCTATTTGATTGTCTAATAATATTTCTATGGGGTATGCTGAAGGATTACTTTCTGAATCATCAAATTCACGCTGTTTTTTTTTTATGGTTATAATACTCAGTCTGTCTCCTCAAACGCGAGGCCTTTTCTTCAATGTCTGTATTGCATCTCTTCTATTCTTTGATTTGCTGTAGTGCTTGGGGAGAAGAGAGTCCTTTGCTCATTTCTTCCCCTTACGAGTCTGTTCACTGGTGGATGCAGTGGATGAGTGATGCTTTTTTTTTTATGGTGGAAGGGACTGATCTTGAAGCAAAGAGTATATTAAAGCAGCATGCTTGAATTTTTTTTTTTCCAACTTACCATTCATACATTCTAGCTTTGTCACAGACCTCAGTGGATGCCTGTGGGAAATTGGGCAGTTAAACTTTACAGCAAGACATCATGTCTTTTACTCAACCAGCAATACTTTGTTGTTTCCACTTTTCTGGGACTTTCAGCCTGTGGAAGTGGCAGTTCTGAAATCGGGCATAACTTAGGATGTAGACTTAAGCTTAGAGAACTTGTGGGTTCTCGTTAGTGCTTGTAGAGTATTGACTGCTGAATGAGAGAGAATTTGCTGTTCTTCGGGGATGTTTGGATGCCCTTATGTGGCCTGGCTGCACTGGATTTGAATTCTTCACTCACGTGGGATCTCTTAGACTGACAGAAGTTGCGTGACACTGCATTGCTGCTTGTTCCTTAACCTTGTCTGTTAAAAACTAGTGCAATTCATGGAATAAACATCCCACTAATCCAGTCACAGTATGTCTCCTTTAGAAGTTAGGAAGACTGTGTTGTGTGATGTTTGACCATGAGGTTTTTTTTACTCCTAGAAAAATGTAACTGAGAGAAAAAACATCTTGCTTTTTGTCTCACTTCTATGAGATATGAGATTCAGAACTGTTGAAACCAACATGGTCTTTTCAGAACATTGATGATGGTAGTGTGAAATTTTCTTTAGCTGTCTTCAATGATAAAGTATCAAGGATGTTACAGACTTTCGAGTAGTCTTTGTCATATCCAGTATCTATAGAAATAAGTTATTTCAGAATCCTCTTTGTTAGTTACCCACATTGTTGAAGAATATTGTAGAAGGCATTGCCATTTGAGATGAGAAGTACATTTCTCTTGCTATAATCACATGAAACTAACTGAAAAATTTCTGTGCAAGCATCTCTTCTTCCCTATGTTTAAAAAGAAATTCCAGTAAATGACTGCACGTGCAAGTTACTTGGATTCAAATTAAATATTGGCAATTCTTTTGAATGTGTGTTGAAGCTACTCACACACCTTTATGTTAACATTTTCTTAGATTTCTGTCTGTGCATAAGGAAAAGCTGTGTCTGCTGGAACTTAATTTCAGTTTAGTGAAGGCAGATGCACTTGTCAGCGTAATGAGTGCTGAAGATCTTTAAGGAGACAAGTGATTTGTATAGTCAGGTTATTTTTAGAAGGTCAGCTTTCAAGTCAGGTTGATTTAATATTCCTGAAGCTTTGTTGTCATGATCTGTGCACCCTTTCTAATACTTACCAGTTCTCTAAAAGTGAGATTAAATACGTGTGACAGAAACGCTAAATAGTTAGCTGCTGGTTGGAGTTCAAATAACTAGATCTCAGCATCACTAGTTACCTAACATGGAATTGTGTGGTGTGGTACAATCTGCTGAAACTGCTGTGCCAAAAAGCTCAGTTTTGTTTGACTTTTTGTTCTATGATTTTTTAGAACATAAAGAATAAAGGTTTTGATATATCCTGTGAGCTGCCTTTTGAGAGGATAGTTCCAACACCCACTCTGCATCTGGCCTGAAATAAAAGCTAATATAGCTCAGGTTGGGAACACCTGTCCTGTGTCACCAACTCATTTCTCTGTGTGCCACGTCTGGTTGTGGTGTCTGGTCTGTCATGTGCATCTCCCCAGGTTCAGGCTCCTTGTCTGCCTCCGCACTGCGGTGCATGCAGCACTGTGAGGTGAAGCCTGTGCTTGCCGGCTTGGGCACCTGAGGCTGGACCTTGAAGGCCAGATTGGGACGTGAGTGATGTAGCTCAGCGTGGTGATAAAGAAGCTTCTTTGGAAAAGCAGGATGTGTGTGAGTCTGTGTGGCAAGAGTAAAGTCTCTTATCTGGGAAGTGCATAATCTGAACCAATGGTATTTTAGTGTTTGAAGTTGCATTCCATGTCAGAACAAACAGACCTCCCTTAGAATCTTCTACTCAAATGGCTTAAGTACTTCTTATAACCCACTTAAATGGGTAATTATTTTTTCTCCTTTATAACTCCCTTTCATACAGATATTTGGAATTCCTGCAGAAAATGCTTATTTCCTTTCAATATGTACATTTTTAAAGCATGTGTTCCTTAGCAAGTTGTGTAAACCTTTGAAACAAAAGCAGCTATGGAAAGGAATTGGAGCAAAACAATTTGCATAGCAGCAGCAACCCAGTTTTTTGTATGCTAAAACAAATGGAAATTTGCAGAGGAAAGTAAAATATCCCAAATCTAGAAGAGAGAAACAAATCTGGAATAAATCCTGAGAAGATTTTCCACACTTTCATGTGGAAGACTGCTGAAGCACAGCTCTACGTCAACATTACTTCAATATTTTGACTTATCCAGTGGTATGAAGGAAGGGTAGACTGAGATTCCTTTTTTAGGTAGTTTATCTGTACCAGTTTTAAGCTGTGAAATGCAGAGCAGCTTGTTCCTTCACGACAGCTGGGCTCTGAGAGAGGCTGCATGGTGTGCTGGGTTTGGGTGGCAGGGGCTGTGCAGTGCCTGGGGGGGGTGGCAGCTGTTGCCTGCTCTGTGCCGGTGGCAGCTGCCAGCTCTGACCCTTGTGAACAGCTCACGGCCACCACCTCTGATGCCTTTGAGCAAGAGTGGGAGCTGAGTGGCACTGGAGATGGAGATGTGCTCCTAGAAGAAGGCACCACATGATCAGAAGTTGGTGTTAATTGGCAATAAATCAGAGAACCTCCCTGATTCCAGGCCAGCTGTTCACAGTGTCACCTCAGCCCACATGGATGCGAGATGTGACCCTGCCAGGCCCACTGACCAGTCAGTGGGATGGTGGATTGCAGCCTTGCGTCAATGTCTAAAATGATGTCTGCAGCTTGTGATTAGTAACACTGCAACCCTCACCTTACAGAGTATTTGCTATGAAACCCTCAAGAGGTGCGTACAGCGTATGATTTATTTTTGTCCCCAGATAAGTAAATTGGAGCATGGAATTTTTTGGAACCGATGTACTGTTAATTTAGTCATGATGCTTGCAGTAGGCATGAGCCAGCTAGCATCAAGAGCAACGGAGAAACTTGTCATTTAAGAACAGACACGAACAAAAAAAGTGAGCTGTAACCATATGGGGAAGAAGCATCTTTACTGTGTCGGGCGTGCCTGCTATTTGCTCCTGCCGAGCTGAGCGTGGCGGTGCAGCGTGCGCTCCCGAGGAGGTGTGCAGGGAGGCTCTGCCTGGGGCCAGCATTTAGGGCAAAGGGCTGGGAGTTTGGAGTGAACACCCCAGTTATGTAGACACAGGGCTCCTGTCAGAGCTGCAAGAAAAAAAGTATTTTTTTCAGGTGGTGCTTAGAGCCTTGGATATAAGGGATCTAGCTGCATTTCTGTGTGACTAGATCTTTGGGCTGGTGCAAGTTCTCTGTGTTATGGTGTCTTACTGCTTGTTCCAAACTGTGTTACTTGCCATATTGTTAAACATCAGATTACGTTAGCTGTGCATCTCTTGCATCTTTCCTGACACTGATGCTTCTCTTTGGTATTGTCGTTCTGCTGGCAGCTGAGCCACTATTAAACTTGTCAGGCAAAGATTGAATAGTTTCCTGGGGTTGTGGCTAGGGGAGAGAGTGTGTTTATGTGGGGTGGGAGGTGTTAATCTGGCCGCTGGAAGGCCACAGACTGTCCAGGAGATGCTTCATCCTGCAGGGAGGCTGCAGTGCGGGATGGTGCTGGCTATGCTGGCATAGACCAGGGGTGGGTGTAAACAGAACTTTGTACTTTTTCTCATAGCAGAGCAGTCACATCAGTTCTGGTGGTTCCATGAAGGAAAGGAAGAATACAACTTAGATAGTGAGAGAAGATATGGAGGAACTCTGCCTTTTTAGAGTGTATTAAATTGTCTAGTTGTGGCCTCTGTAATTGGCCATGATCAGCAATCTGGTGGTTCAACGTAAACATAACTGCTTATAATGATCACAGGAAAAATACGAGATTGTGAAAATCAGCCTGATAAAGTGGTGACAGTGACGAGATACAAGCGTATTTTTATTCCATGGTATGCTTAGCATCTACATGGATTCTTTTCTTTCTAAGTTTCTTTGCTTGCTTTTTGTTTCCACAAGATTTTCAAATGAGATATTCCTTCTGATGGACCAAGTTATCAAACCTTGTTATGGCAGCTGTGTAGTTAATCATTTGGTGGGGAGCAATGTGTGTGAGTTACAGTGGGGTTGATTCCTATTGCCACAGCAGGGAATTAAATCAGTTTTGGTGAGTAAGTTCCTTTGACAAAGCAGACGTCTCACAGCAACTCGTGGCTGCAGCCAAACATGCAGAAGCCGTGAAGAATGCTAATAGGAACAAGACTGACAGCATGAGCCCTTTTCCTGGTACATTGTTATCTGATGGCTCGTGTGGCATTGGTGATTTCATCCCAATTACGTGTTCATGTGTATAAAACTTTTGTAGAGTTTTTTTGTAGTTTGTTTGTTTGTTGCAAATAAGCCTCAATTTTCTGTTAAAATGGTAGGAGATAGTTGGAGAAATGGGTGGGGGGGAACTGTAACCAAAAAAGTCGAACTTTCCTCAGTTCTGACCTCAGAAAATTTAAAAGTAGGATGGCCATACAAGGGCATTGATGTCAGAGCATTTCCTCAGCAGAAAGCAAACACTTGTCCATTTGCCCCTTGGGAAATAAGGAAAATTGTTAGGAAAAAAGAAATCATAAAAAATTGAAAAACGAGGCTGCAAGTGTGCAGAGAGTGGACTTAATTGGTTGCATTGGGAAATCATCCAGAAAAGTCCCTTCTTCTGATTTGACTCATTCCAGACTGTCTTTCTCAAGTTGTCACTTGCTTGTATGTGTGGTAGAGTGAATGGCATCTGTTCCATTTTGCTGTGGAAGTGTGCCTGAGCATATCAAGTGAAGTGTTTCGTTGATCACATTTTTTTCTGGCCTCCAGAGGATCATCCAATAAAAACTGGAAAGTGCTACTGTTAGGTGTAAAAGCAGAGCCCTTGAAATCAAATGAAGCTTACATGTAATTATAAAACCCACACAGAGATGGAAAACCAAAGCCAATTAACAAATAGTATCATTTGCCTCTCTCTGGGAATTTAACTTAGTCTCCAGTGTTTGTTAATGCTAAACTTAGATGTAGACTTGATAGTCAGGAGTGCTGTCCCGTTTTGCCTTAAATACAGCACTGCATGCTTCCATTTGCCTGTTTTGGAGGCAGAGGTTTCCCCAGTCCTCGTGTGGTAGGCTGACCCTGGCCGGCAGGGAAGCACCCACACAGGCTGGTTCCTTAGCCCAAGCACAGACCCTGTGGTCTGCTGTGAAGGAAACCAACTCCTTTCCAGCTGGACCCAGCACGCCACGTTTGGAAACCATGCTTCAAACTGAAGGAATCTTTTCTTGTCAGAGGAATTAGGTGCAGCAAATCTGCCTGATGAGGATATTGACATTTCTGGCAATAAGCAGTGAAGTAAAATGAGGCTAGGCTGGAAATGGGTAAGAAAGTCATAGTTAGCTGGACCTTTACCTAAACTTAGGTAAACATTTTCACTGGAGTTTTGTTTGGTTGGCTTTTTTCCTCTTCTCAAAGGTTTAACAGCTTTGTGGAAATAACTTACAAATGGGCCTTAATCAAATGTTAAGAGATTTTATGATAAACTTCTGAGGATAAACTCCAAAGAGATGAGGTAACATACGAGCCCTGAGAAGAGGGAAGGAATCTATTTATTCCTTAAAAATTAAAGTTGAATAGGAGGAAAAGAGGGGAAGGTGAGAGAGAAAAGAAAGCTTTTCTGATTAAACCTTCCTAAGTATTCTGGAAGTGTGACAAAATGTCTAATCAGAACGGCATTGAAAAGCTGTTGACTTGGAAGAACGCTTGTGTTCAGAGGTCCAATATTAATTTTCATCCAAAGGTGGCACTAGCCCTTTGCAGTCGGAGTTTTAGTTGAGAGACGGGAAATGCAGATACCAGGAAGCCCTCAACTAATCCAACGCTTACCGTTAATCCCGAACAAACCATCATTAGTGTCTGGTTTTATCCCGCTAAGTCCGTGCTGGATCGTGAATTATGTAACCTGTGTTTTATTAACGTGCAACGGCGGCTTATTGTCAGGTAGGTTACTCCAGAAAATGGGAGTGTGAAAATGCAGGGTTGCTGCTTTCTGCTCTCTTTTTTTGTTTGAGGGACTTTAAGGATTTTGTGAAGTGAGTGGCTACTTTGATTGCTCCATAAGTAAACTTCAAACTCACTGAGCACATTGCCTGGCAAAAAGCAGCTGTTTGAAATATTGCACAGACCTATTTTATTGAACTGGTAGAAAATGCTGATAAGCATTACTTAGAAAAGGACTACAAAACCTTTTCTTTATGTTATGAAAGAGCTTGATCTGGTATTCAGGTGCAAAAATACATCCCAGTCTTTTCAGTGAACTGCTGTTCTTGTGCCCTCATACATTGTTGCAGTGTCGTTTCGTGGGCATACTGGGCACAGGAAAAGATTTTGATGTGCAAAGCGTGCCTCATGCTCGAGGTGCAAGCGTGCTCTGGTGGGGAGGAGCTGCTGCTGGACTTGTGAAAGGAATTGTGAAAGGAATCACCAGGTGAACACTGCGGAGAGAGGAAAGGGTTTTGAGAAGAAAAATATGGCCAAAAGGGATGCTCAGTGGCAGAGGATGTTGGGATTTTGGCGTGCATGTGATGCTGTATTTCAGTGGCTGGTAAGCAAATAATTTCAGAGCAGTTATCTCAGTTCCATCAGAATAAATGCTGACTTCAAAAACTTTGTAACCCATGGCAGAAATGTGTATACGCTGTGCGGCAGACCCACAGCAGATACTCTGGGTGATTTTAACACACAGCGTGTGACAAGAGAATGTATTTAGTTCCATTTGCCAGATATTTACTTTCTACCTATCGCTCACTTTTCCCAAATGATAACAGATCATTGCCAAACTGTCAATATTTTCTCAGTATTGACAAAACATGAGAGATGGGAGATGTCCCTGCAGGCGATGCCTGCACTTTTTTCATGCCTATGCCAAAAGAAATGCAACAATAGAGACTCCGCTGTTTCACCCATCAAGTGATGATGCCATGGTCACAGAAAAACCGTGGTCAGTCCCGACTTGGGGTGAAACCTGAGAAGTTCTCTGAAGATCTCAGTTAAGTGCCCTCACAGGTCTTGAGTGTTCTGTGTCTTTTTGAGCTCACTCACACAGCACTTCAGCTCCAGTAATAGCCTGGAGGTTTTGATCATTGAAACAAAATCCAAAAAGCATTTTTGCTTTTCTGTCTGAGGGCAGCAAAAAGACCCAAGGGAATGGCATGGAGCTGTGTCGGTGGGGATGGGGTCAGTTGGGCATTAGGGAAAGGTTCTTCACCAGAGGGTGGTTGGGCCCTGGAACAGGCTGCCCAGGGCAGCGGTCACAGCCCCAGGCTGCTGGAGTTCAAGAAGCATTTGGACAACACTCTCAGACATAGGGTTTGATTTTGGTTGGTCCTGTGTGGAGCCAGGAGTTGAAATCACAGGGTTGTCTCGATTACCCTTGTGGGTTTCTTCCCACTTAAGATATTCTATGATTTTATGAATCTTACAGCCCCTACTTTCTAGGAAATGTAACATTATAAGTGTAGTAGAGCTAGAGGAACTTTTGTGAAATTTTGAAGTCAAAGTTTGATCTAAACAGGTAGAAATGTTCTGAGGAAAGTGTTTGCAACTAGCTGTTTCTATTACTGCTACTAGGAAATTTTGTGATATTTGTATGATCTAAAATGGATTCAAAATAATAGGAAAAATTGGCAGAAAGAGAAGCTTTTTTATTAGACTAGATGATATCTTAGGAAATACAAAAATTTAAAAGCATATTTTATATAATATTTAAGCATAAGATGTAATCTTTGTGTAAATATATAAATACATGAACACATTTACAGATGCATAAATAAAACTGCTTTTACCATTAAATTTTGTTGTTAGACCATCACAGACACCGCAAGAGTACATAGCTATGAGAAAGACTTTGAATTGTACGGAATGCTAATGAAGGTGTTCTGATAGCAAAATGAGCTCTTTTCCAAATGTTTCCAATGGTTGAATGCTTTTGGTTGCATGAAATATGTTATGGGAGACCTAAAAAATTGATCATTCAGCACGTTAGCGAATCATTAAATAATTGGTTCTGCAACTAATTGATTTTGATCTGACCATAATGAGCAGTAAAACTCCTCATAATGACCATTTCTTATCCTTTGAAACACATCAAGAATACCTTCTTATTGGCTCATCTGAGCAGTTTTTGCTGGCTATTTAAAATACTGTTTTTCTAGTGCATGTATCTTTTCCAAGATCTTGCCCCCTGCATGTGTGGATTTTCAGGCACGTACCAGCTTGTTGTACTGTACTTAAATAGCACTGAGAGAGAAGCAGAAATGTCACTTTGTGCTTAGAAGAAAGCGTCAGTGTCAGTGCTCTGAGTATCGAGAGTCCTTCAGGGCGTGCTTGACTCTGCTATTGACTTGTTTAGATTGCAGCCATATCCTTTCTTCCTCTTCAATTGGAAAACAGGAAAGCAAGAGTGATAAAAGTATGGTTAGCTTAAAGGGAAAGTTAAGTGTTAATTTATTCGACTAATAAACATCCACATTGTGGCACTTCTACTAATAAAGTGTGCTTGGCTTGGCAGCTGAAGGGATGATAATAGCCCATCATCTCTTGGAAATGAAATGGCACTGGAGGTAAGATGCAAAGCATTAACAGTGAAGGTAATTAACAACTGCGTGCAATAGCGGTTGGCAGAGTGGTTTTCCCACTGGGCTGAATTTTAAATTGAAGGTGAATATCTTGTGAAAGCTTGTGCCGGCTCGAACTCCTGGGCCTTATAAGCAGTGTATTTAACACTTAAAAGACCATGTGAAATATTCTCTGTGCTGAGTACTTGGCATAAGATAATGGTAATGTCGGTATCTGATCCTCCCTTAGTAGGGAAACGTGAACACAAGCAAAGGCTTAATGCTTGCAGTGAGAGACACAAATAATCATTTCTTGCAATTATTTCATCTACGTTATATTGAACTAGATAAAGACAAGATCCATTTAAACTGAATTAATCCGTATAAAACCAAAAAGCGTAGGATAAACTATCTTTGCCACGCTTTTTTTTTTTTTTTGTTTTTCTGATGCACATGGTTAAAGGGAAGAATTAGGAGGGCTGCTCCAAAAGTAATGCCTCCCATTTTATTCTGTTTGCCCATGACATCAGAGGCGGATGTTGGTGATATGGCAGAAGAGATTGAACCTTCCCACCAATATCCCATTCTATGTTGTTGCCATGTGACAGATGGCAGCAGAGGGGCACTCTGACACAATGGCGTCTGACGTGGAAGCGTGGGTGAAGCAAAGGTGTGGCATTGAATTCCTCCATGCAGAAAAAATAGCACCCACTGACATTCATTGACGCTTGCTGAACATTTCTGAGGACCAGACAGTGGCTGTGAGCACAGGGAGGCGGTGGTGATGCAATGCAGCAGTGGCGACAATGGGGCACCTCCACTGGTGCAAATTGTTACGAGCAGGTTCTTATGCATTTTCACCAGTGATGAACAGCTGATGGTGGTGGCTATGTTGAAACACAGTGTTTTGTAGCTGAGAATTTGTTCTATCAAATATTGTTATTGTGCTCTTTGTATTTGTTGTAGTTTCCATGGAAATAAATGGGAGGCATTACTTCTGGAGCACCCTAGAGCAGTGACAGTTAAACCTTCACATCAGAGTAGCGATTGACTTCTGATCAGTTAATTCAGTAGATGTAAGACATTAAGGCACTAGGAAACAGCTGGTTCTGAGGCAATACTGAGGAATCACTAGGGGTATACGGATATATGACACCAAGGATATTGGTGGAGTTGCGTTCTCTAACAAAGAACTGCGTCAGAACACTTGAGACCAGCTGGGGTGTTAGGTTGTTTCCAGCAGGTGGAGTTGGCGGCAGCAGCACGTCTGGGTGGCGGTCAGCTTGGAGTTGCTGGCAGCGTGTGGCACTCTTATGTGCATGTGGGTGAAAACAGTGACGTCTCATGCCAAGTTTTACAAAGGTCTCTGCACCAATGTTCTGGCATCCCCGAAAATGTGGAGATTCATTTTGTTTTAAACAACTCAAGTGCCAGCAGAAAAAGTGCTGAAGTATGTCTTTTAGTCCTGCTTCCTGCTTCTTCCCCCTGTCCCTGATGCTATAGGAATTGCAGTACTGGAGAGAATGGTCCTAGAAAATTCAGAATTCTCCTCCTAGGACGTTTTGCCCCTGATATGGACTTCAGACAAAGGTTCAGCGAAAGATATGCCCTGTCTTGTATGCTCACATAACTTTCTACTGATGTAGTTGCAGTAAATGTCATTTTTATGTTTTTGGGGAATTGTGCCATGCTGCCTTTTACTTTCTTTCCTAAGAACTAGGTATTCTCTGTCCCACATTTGACAAGCTGGGATAGTGCTGCAGCTGGAGAGAATCCCAGGGTAAAATACTCAGGGGGAGTGGAGAGCAGTGGCTGCTTCCCCAGCCCCTGTGATGTGCACTGGCTGTGCTGGGCAGTGGGAAGAGGCGGCAATGGTACAGCTTCTGTCAGCAGGAGGAGTGATGCTGTTGGGAGATCCATACCGAGCAACAAATGCACGTGAAGGAGCAGGTGGTTGCCTGAGCCAAGTTAAGAAAGACGTGCCTGGGCACGTTAAATCCAGTGAATAATCTTCTTCAGTGAGGACAGCAGATTTATGTTCCTATGAACAGGCTGTGTCTGAAATAGCGGACAAGAATCCCAGAAGGGATTTTCACAGGCTTTGGCAGGCGGCCTCCAGAGGGATTTTTGCTGGGTGGGTGTTCCCGGAACAGATCGTACGCATTATTTTAAGGGAAAGTTAAGAAATGAAAGTGTTTTTCCTCTACTCCAACGCTTGGCCAAGTGTGAAACTGTTTCCTCTCAGGTTTCTGCTTTGCTGACCTGACTGCGAGATGCCCAAGAAGTGTGGATGACACTAGAAAAAGCTCTCGCCATTAATGCTGGCTGTCCCTGTGTAGGTGTCCAGGGACAGTGCCACTTCTGTATGTCAGCGTATAGGCCCAGTAAAGCTGAACTGAGGGAGCTGGATGATGCTGGTGGAATGGGAGGGTGCTCTGCTCCCTGACACAAACTGGGTATGCTACTACAAGTGTGCGGTCCCAGCTGTCTTGAGAGTGCACGCAAGAGCACTGAACAGTGCCTCTTTTCCACGCTCACCAGCACAGCCTTCGCAAAAGAGGAGTTCCATGGCCACAACTCCCTCCCTGTAAACATGGGAAACTTTCTTTGCCAATGGCTGCTTCCCATGGCTCCGTCCCCAGCTGGAAATCGATTCCTATGGTGACTACTGGGACAGCAGCTCCCAGCCAGCATCGCTGAGTGTCCCGCCGTCCAGGACCCGTGCTCCCACTGTGTCTGCATGCCTTGGGTCCAGCCAGGCCTCTGACTCTCTTCTGTGCAAAACTGGGTCTTGCTGCAGCAGGTCAATGCCATCAACCTGGCAGGTGATTTTCAGGATCATTTCTGATAATGTCATCTTGGTGAGGCAACACAGACTGTGGGAGGCCAGGAGCGTTTGGGAATTATAATGCTTTTCCACAAGGACTGGGAAAATTTATGAAAAAACTTCTTCAGCCTGAACCTGGTGGCTGCTTAATCCACTCTTTCTTGTCTATATAGTAAATACAAACAGCCCCTGAACAAACCCTTGTCTGCAAGTGCTCTGTAGTACAGCACTGAGCAGCGACCAGCGCATGGCCCTGTGTCTGCGGCTCCCAACAGTGCTGGTGATTCCCACTGTAGAGTCTGAGATAAATGTGTCAGCTCTGAGCTGCGCGAGGACCTGCTTTGTTATAGCTTAGGAAAAAGCAAAAAAACCCATTTGTTTTATTTCTGTAACGACCCTTGCTGTGCTGTCTGCTGCTCTTTACCCCCAAGCCTGAGGGTCCACAAGCTGACCAGTGCTGGGCCGCCTGCTTCCTCGTGGAGACAATGATCTGTGGCTACACGCTGGTGCTCCTGAGACCTGTGCCCTGGAGAAGTGCTGACAGGACAGCCCCGCTTCGTGGTGGTGAGGGTTTTCCCCAAGCGTGGTCTGTACCTGTGTCACTTCTCTTGCCTCTGCTTTGAAGCTCTGGGCGTACGTTGGTGCCTACAAATGCAGTGGGCCTCAGCTCCCTGCTGAGGTAAGCGGACTGGTGTCCTTTGGTGCTGGGTGGGGCTGGTTTGTGGTTTACATTGATGGACATAGAGGTATGTGGTGCTTAGGATGTCATCAGCCACAAGCGCAGAATTTTTTTCCTTAAAGATTGAGAAATTGGGGCCTAGGAGGTTTATCTGCAGAGACTGTTTCCATGTACTGCAATCAGTGGGAGGAAGGTTTGTCCCACCCTTGTGCTCACCTTACCTATGTTTATTGTCACCAGCTGTGGTAGAGCTACCCCAGGTTTGTAAATCTGTCAGTGGGCATAGTGGCTTCTGTTTGCCCGAAGTCATTCAGCAAGACTGGTACTTAGGTTTAAATCCTGACCAGAAGCTTGGAAGGCAATGACAGACCATCGCTCAGTGCCACCCTCTGCTGTGTTTTCTCACAGCAGTTTTATGCCCCATCCATTTCAGGACGTAGGTCACTGCTATTTAAGTGAAATTACTTCTGAACACTGCTGCTTGAAGAATGCCTCTGGATAATCAGATTAAAAAAAAAAACTGTTAGGCTTCTGAGAACTGCCTGAAAGTCTCTCATAACAGTGACTTTTCAAATGAAACAGATTTTTAGTGAACTGGAAATACTAGAAAGTGCCTGCTGATAATTAAGTTTTCTTAAGCTTAGGTGTTAACAGTTATTTTCCTATGCAGCAATCTTTTCAGCTATTTTGATCAAATATTTATTGACTTGTGTCTCCTAACAACTGTGTGCCCGAAGGAACTGTGCTGGACAGGCCAGGATCTGTCTGAATGCTGCTCTCTAAAGTAGAACCGTGTGTACTTTAATCTGCATGGTAGAGGTCTGATTCCTGTTGTGTTAATTCCAATACAAGTCTATAGATAGTAATAACAGGTAATTGGCCTTATGATCCATTTTCTATACAAGAAGAATTGTTGAATGTATCCATGTAAGGTGTTTGTGTCAAATATAAGTCAGGCTTGCCAAATACCTGGTTTGGGTTCTTTTCTATCAGCATTTCAGCTTCTGAACACGCTGCCCAGGGACGCTGTGCTACCTCCAAATCTGGAAGTTTTCAAGCTTCTGTCAGGAAAAGCCATAGCTGACCTGTGCCAGTGTTCAGAATGATCCTTCTTTGAGTAGGAGATTAGACCAGAGATGTCCAGAAGTCCCTTCCAACTGGCATTTCTGTTATTTTGAATCTGAATCATATTCATTAACTTTTCCCACAGTCATGAAAACTTAAAGCTAACTTTTACATGAAGTCATGAAAGGATAAAGGAAAGCACCAATATTGAGACTTCAAATAGCAAGCATGACAGTGCTGGAGAATGGTGATGTCTGAGACTCAAAACAAACTTGAATGCAGTCTCAGTAATTTTCCACGTTGATCTTGAGAGCTAACCCAATAAGACACTTTAGAACTTTATTCTAGGAACAGTGGACTTGACAAAGTGACTGACTTTTTTTAAAGATATCAGGTACAATAACAGGTCCATCACACCTGAAGAATCTTAGGGCTCAGTCCTATGCAGTTTCAGTAAGAGTAATTCCCTGAGTAACATGGAGCTCCTATGAAATCCCCTCCTCTTTATAGAAGTGTGTGGGAAAGTAAGGCTCTGGGCTATGTAATGTGCTGCGGAATCACCAGCATAACAATTCTGATCAAAGCTGACACCTCCCATCTGTTTCTATATGTAGTCTGTTCAACATAAAACATAAACAGATGGTGTCATGGTGTCAGTGTCTCACAAGTCACGCTGCAGTCATTGGGTGTTAGCTAGGACTCAGCTGATGCCTAACTTTGCCACTTTACCCTTAATTGTTGAGTGTGTTTCATCCATAGAAATAACCTTTTATTCATCCAAAGCCAACTGTTTGTTGGTTTCCATGGCGTGGGTGGCCAGAGAAACAGGTTTTTCCACGAGCCAAGCTGTTCATCTTCCAAAGCTGCCTGGCTGCAGTACCATTGTCAACAAGTTTTGCGGAGGATCAGGGGCCGGTAATGCATACCGACTCCCTCCAAGCCATTTCCCATCCTTTGCCACCCACAGAGTTATCTTGACTCTCAGAGCAACGCGTGCTTTCGCTCTCTCATCCTACTAATTTGTTAGCTGGGGTGGCTGGTCATCTTGCTTTATTCCACTTGATCTCATGGTGTAGGCAGGGCAGCGGAAGAATAGCCTACCTTCACATATAAAGCCTCCCATTAGTCAAGGATTTTGAAGGATTGGATAATGGTGATGGAGAGCTTAACCCTTGTTATTTGTGACTACTGTTGAACATCTGGCATTTTAATAGGAGTTGTTTCTGGCTCAAAATCCAATCAGCTAAATTCTTCCTCTCTGATTTCTCCCTAAAGTTGCAGCTGAGTATATTCATCTGTATTTGAATGACTGAAGTTCATTTTTCTCCTTTGTGGTTTCCTCTTTGGCTGTATCAGGGACCAAATTTGAAATACACTCTCTGTTACTGTGCTTTAGAGCCCGATCAGCAAAACTGGAGTAAGCTCCAAAGTTTCTTAATTCTCCCAGAGACTGCTGAGGTCCATAGTCTTGGCTGTGCCTGATTCAGAGAGAAACTGCTGCTTCAAAGCTTGGATCTGAGCCTGCACCCAATCTACCCAAATGGCTGGGAATCATCTGCACCTTGGTTTAGATGAGACTTCTGTCAGACAACAGAGCAACCATTTTTGGCAGTACAGTTGCAATTCTGTGATGCTAAGTAGCATTCACAATTGGTAGCTCTGGCCTAGAGCCCATGGCATGAAGGAGGGACTTAGTCCGATGTGCAATGAATCTTTGTTGGAAGAGACAAAGCTTCAGGAAATTAATTCCTCAGCTCAGCAACAGCTTCATCTCTTCTTGGGTTTCTCCAAAGCGTATGAGAAAAACACCCTGTGAGAGTCAACATGACTGTCCTGAAAATCAGAGCAGCCAAAGTTCAGCCGTTGTCTTCTCACTTTGACATGCATGTCAGCGTGCTCAGAAGTGAGGTACTACATCAGTAATTTATTTCAAATAAAGCAACAGCAGACAAAACTCCAAAGCAATTTTCAGCCTGAGTAATCACTGCAAATTTGCTCCAAATGTTGAACAGATGGAATCTGTATATGACTTCTCTGAGTATAAACACAAGCACCCTGTCATATTTCAATTCCTGATGTAGCAACACCATGTGGCTCTTTCTAAAGGGAAAGTACATGAATTTGGGGGTCTGATTATTTGTTTTCTCAGTGCAGCAAAAGATCTGGTGTATTCACTTTCAAATAACACATGACAATTGCCAACTGGTTTCATTCCATTCAAATATTAGCTCAGCAAAATGGTAATATCAGTTCTCTGCAAAAGGTGTATCCTTGATTTCAAAACTAACATGCTTAATTTGGCTCTGTTGTTGCCCTATCTGATCACTTTCTATATGCAGAAGAACGATATGAAAACATGCTGTGGAATTGGCAGAGGTGTGTGTGTGTGTGTCCTTCAGTTCTCACCTCCTCCTTGGCTGAGCAGGAAGGAGGTCTGGTGGCCCTGAAATAGGGCTCTCCTCCCGTCTCCTCACCCTAGGAAAGTCAGTCACTGGTTTGTGCTTGTATACGTAAGCTGAGCATGGGTGGTTACCTTTCTTCCTTCAAATGTTTTGAGATAAAAAATACGCTAGTTAATAATATTCAAATTGTTACAGCTTTAGATGGGGATTTCAAATGAGGAGAGCAAGGCTCTGTTCTTTCTCTGCTACCTGTATTTCTGATCTTGAACAAACACTACTGTAGCAAAGGAGGAGTAGACATAAGACCTTCTTGTTACTTGAAGGAACAACCAGAGGCCCTGCAGGCCTCCAGAGGGTTGTCTAGGACAGGTTAGCTGCCCCTTCGTGGCTGTTCCCTAGGAGGGACCTGAGCCCTACCCGCTTTCCTTACAAATGTGTAGAAACTCCATCTCTACTCCCTCGTTTGTGGCCTGGCTTTGATCTCTCCATATATCCCTGTTACCCTGAAGAAGGAGCTGCGATACTCCTACCT
This sequence comes from Penelope pileata, assembly GCA_013396635.1. Taxonomy (NCBI): domain Eukaryota; kingdom Metazoa; phylum Chordata; class Aves; order Galliformes; family Cracidae; genus Penelope; species Penelope pileata. The sequence goes on along the minus strand of WBMW01001268.1, from coordinate 842,838 downwards.
TCTTTCCCTCCACCGCTGTGGGATTCCTAGTGCTGTGTTCACCTCCTGCATGCCTGGCATTGCTATCCCTTTCCCTCTTCCCCCTCTGTCTACTCTAGACCTGAGTGATGGGAACCATCCCAAGAACAACCTCCTCAGTGTATCACCAGTGCAGCAGCACCCGTCCTTCAGAGAACTTACACTGCTGTGGACAAGACTCTTGAAATTTTCCTTACACTTTTTTCCCAATTTATTATGTCCAAAACCCCTCCTGACAGAAAGAGGGGCCAAGCAGCCTGATGATTGCTGTAGCTGATTGCAGCATCTGCTAGAGCCTCATTAGTATTTTAGCTTTCTGATGTAGTTGCAGGATAGATTTGCTAGCTTCATTTACTTCCAGCAAAAGCTGCTTTAGGCTTACACACGTAACCAAGTACCCTGAAGGAGGATTTAACATGGCAGGCCTATGTGTTAAAGTTTTACATAATGTTTAATAAGAAAACCAGCTGTCACTTGCTCAGTTGTCTGACTGGGTCTTCTGCAGTTTGCAGTACTTGTGGCAAACTTCTTCACTGCTGGAGATGCTGAAGGTGTCAAAACCTCATGCACAGTATGTAATGTTTGGGAATGTGCGATCTTCTGAAATGTGCGCAGAAATTTCCATCTTCCGTTCTTTCTTTTTAAATCCTGCTAATATCGTCTATATAAATACACAGACATGCAAATCTTTGCACCTCAAACTTCCTTTTACTTTTCTGTGTTAGCCTCCTTCTCTCTTTTTTAATAGATGCCTTAAAACTCTTTGCTGTTTGCAGTTTCTCATCATCACCCTCCACTCTGGATCCAGTTTTATCTGCCTGTTTTTTTTTCATTTTTTTTTTTTGGTTTTGTTTTTATTCTTCCACCTTGTTTGCTCCACTAGAAAAAGAGAGAAGGGAATGGAGGCTAAAGCAGTGTTCACAGTACATGTGTCACAGGGGACTTCACCTAAATTGATTGCTGGAATCTCTCTCCTTCGCCATCACTGTCACCAAGTGCAGAAGTTGGTCCATGAACTTCCCACAGTATCACTTGCTGACTCTGCCTCCTTGCCTGTGGGCTCTGGGTGATCTGATGTTTATAACAGGGGCTTGCTGTATCCCCTTTGAAATCTATCATATTGAAGAGCTGTCAAAATATTTATCAGTAATAACGTAACTGAGTATGTAGTCTAGGTGTTACAACAGCAATTTGCAATTCTGCCATTCCACATTCCGAGTCTGTCCTGAGCGTGTCTTCTCTGACATGTGAGCACTTACTTTGAAATGCACAGATTCAGTCAGATTCCTTTTTTCTCTTTCGCTCTGCCTTTTTTCTTTGTGGTTTTTGCAGTGATGAGTGGTGTGTCAAGGCTCACAAGTCACAGGATGGCCTCTTGATTCTCACATGATAAAGTAAAGGAAATGGGGTTTAGTGCCCCAAAGGTCCTGCTGGTCTCTGCTTGTTACATCCATTTTTCAGTTATGTTCTGAGTGGCTGTACAAAGCTTTGTAGGCCATGTCACAGCTGTGCTTCAACATCCTTTAAATGGAACCGCAAGGCCCTAACTACTCTTTGATCTTTGCTGGTTGTTTCCATTAGAGACAGGGCTGCTGTGTGTTGGGAGCTGCTGAGTTTCATCCCACCGTTACTGCTGAGTGGATGTGGTAACGCTTTGCAGCCTGATACAGCACCTTCCCAGTGCTAAGCTAGGTAATTCTTGCAGTAATACTATGTATAAGGATTAAGTGAAAGCACGCTTAAAGGCATAGTTATTTGAAGTGATGGAAAAGGATGGTCTTGGTTTTTTCTTCACTCTTTGGTGGAGAAAGCCACAACAGAACAAAAATGTACACCTTGGAAAATGGAGGTGATAACATCTTGTGGAAGTACTATCTTTGGTGTGTTCTGGGCTAACCTTTATTCTTGCACCTTGTGCCATGAGCTCTGTGGGGAAGGTAACACCAAATGTTACTGCTCTGATGCTGTGTTTAGAGCTCAAGATCTCTGTCCAGGGGAGATTCTTCAGTATCGCAAATCTAACCCATACTGCTTGAAACAGGAACAGACTGTTGGCCACTGAGAAAGTGATCACTTTTGCTTTCACAGTTTGGTATCAGATGGAAGATGCTTTGCTGAAGAAAGACAAAGGAAGGGCATGACCTGTGGGCCTGCCTTCAGTCAGGATGTGATGCTGTAGATGATGCTGAAAGAGAGCCTGACCACTTGAAAGATCATGAGATGTGCAGGATGTTTCACAAGCTCTGTTCGTTCATCTGTGTGAAGCGTAGGTGAAAAGGTCATGTTGTATTGGATTGCATCGCACTTCCAAACTCACAGTGTAGTTTTCCAAACCATGTAAGTTGCTCTACTCTACGTTTGGTCATCTGAACATTATTTAGCAGCATTGGCACTTTTTAACTTTCTGCATATTTTAAACTGCTGCAAATTTTAAAATCCTTTTTCATGTAGGCTTCACTGTTTGGATCCTTGGAAAAAAATAGAATTTTCTTGTACTTACACTTTTGAGAGATGAAGCTGTGCCAATATGTCTTCACAGATACTCAAAATGGTAACTGCAGAAATGGAAGTTGCGTGTGTACGCACCAGGAACCTGGGGAGCTGCAGTGTTTCTATCTGCAAATAGATACAAAGGCATGCAGGAAATCTGGGCCCTAGCAAGTGCTTTTCCTTCTTTTCTCATTATTATTGCTTTTTTTCAGTATTACTTTTTGTCACATACGGCTTCTCAGAAGAAAACCCCTACTCAGTTTCTTTCTGATATCTACTCTCCACAAGTGTGTGTGACAATCGTGATTGCAGAAGGAGAAGAGAAAGAAGGGCTGTAGTAGGGAGAACAGGTCCAGAAGGCTGCTGGGTAAGTGAATGCCAGCTTAGACATGGTGAGAATCTTTTCCTTCACAGAAAAGGCTAATTAAAAAATAAAAATAATAAAGATCGCTTTTCTTTCTCTTTTTTTTCTTTCATTCTCGGCAACTGAATTTCTGGAAATTGTCAATTTTTCTACTTTATTCAAGTTTATCTAGATTTTTGCTTTCTAAGTAAAAAAAAATATTTTTTCAAAAGCAAAAAGATTTATTCAGAAAAGTATTTGGCTGAAACATACTCTCTGAAAAAAGTTTTGAAATATCTCTGGTCAGCCTCAGCCTTTATACTCAGCACTGCAGCTGCTCTGAGCCCTAATATTGGACTGAATGTAAACTGCAGCAAGCCGCCTTCCTCCAGCATTTCTGAAGGCTGCTGTTTTTTCACACAATATTTTTGTCTTGTGGCAGCTCACATGTTACTGAAGCATCTCTCCTGTGCTGTACATCACTAGTGCTGTGAGCGCTGTATCGCTAAAGGTAAGGAAGCAATCTGTTTAGGAGGATGAAAACCTAAGGCCCAGAGGTCAGCTCAGGCCGAGCTGTACTTGGTGGAGGAATTGACCATGCACAGAGGTGGCCCACCGCAGCTCTTGTGACTGCCGGGGTGCTGTTGTTCTCCTGGTGAATGTAAAGCATCTGCAGTGCTGCTCTGACTTGGCCCCGCTCAAGATCTCTCCCAGCAGCACGCTTACGCTGCTTAGATCTCCCCAGGGTCTCTTCTGCAAGCACATTTTCCCTACAGGGCCTGTACCCTGGGCATTAACGGCACTAAGAGTTTCTCACTTCTTAACGCTACCTGGAGATTTTTCTATGCAGAAACAATGTGTACCTGCAGAGGTTTACAGCTTCTTCATGTTGTCGGAGCTGTGCACAGGCACTGCTTTGACAGTCAGGCTCCAGCTGAGAGGATCTAGTAAGAGTGACATGAGGCCAGATTCTCTCTTTAGTGAGGAATTTTTATTAATGTTTGTAATTTTACCCAATGTATGACTTAGAGTGAAAGGACACATTTATCTCTTGGTGTCTAGATAAACACTCTGGTCTTTGAGTTGTGAGGTCGCTGGAGGTGAGGGTCCTGCATTGCTGATCTTAAACAAGGACATTTTCTGCAGCTAATTTTGAATAGCTGAGCAGATCCTGTAACAGACACTCTGAAAACACATTTCTGAATATTCAGAAACAAATTTAGTAGCTTGATATTTTTCCTAGAAAATGATGAATTATTTATGACAATTAAAGCAGTTGTTTTTCTTCTCTTCCCCAGCATCTTGCTGTAAATCATTTCATCAATGCATCACAAACCTGTTGAGAGCATTAGGTGAAAAAGGAAAATCTAACAATCCAGAACACCCACAACTCGGTTCTGCTTCGGTGATTGTTCTCTTGGCTGTTAGCTGCTCGGTGCCCCAATTCAGCAGAGATGGCCTCTGAAAAGATTTCTGTTGTTTTCTAGAAATCGTGCCGTAAGAACAACATCAAAAAGATGACAGTGAACATCCACAGGTATTCACTGTTAATAGCAATACCCTCTTTTGGCCTTTCTGAAGGCGACACCAGGTGAAGAAATCTGTGACAACCTGCAACAGAGCAACCTACTTAGCTCTGCTTTGAGGTGGGCATGTTCGTAAGTAAAGGACTGCTCGAAACTTTTTGCAAACCCTATTCAGTGACTTCTTTTTTTATATCACAGAGAAAGTACTGGATTTTGTAAATGCCTGCTTAATAGATTTTCAGATTATGGAAAATGGAATTGTGTGAGAAACTCATTTTCTATTCTGTGATTGCCTTTTACATTTTGTCTGGGAAAAAAAAAGTGTTTCTTTTATAGGGCAGCAGCACATTGACGTCCAGAGTGCTGCTGCATCATTCAGCTCTGACCTTTCTCAGAAAAACAACCTGAAAAGATCGTTTCAGATGCAAAATCAACCCTTCAGTTCTAGGTAAGTCCTTTTCCACTGTAGGTACCTAACCTAATAGAGGTTTCAGGCGAATCTTACAAAGGTGTGCTTCATCCCCTTCATTAGCTGTAGAAGCCGGGGCTGGTAGTTGTTCCTACCTTACTTGGCTCTGTCATAGGCTGAAGTGTGGTGGGGTTAATCCAGGTTACTGCCTCATGCTGTTTGGGCATCTATATTGGAGTTAAAAACAGCATCACAGAGCACAGGACCCAGTTCATAAATTGGAGTCTGTTCTTGTTACTCACAGCAGAGTTTGCAGCATTATTTCCTGTTCACTCTTCAACTTCCCCCTGAAAGCAGAACTAGTGTCTTCTGGGCAGGCCTTCAACTAGTGCTTATTGCCCTCTGCATGCTCTGTGGTCTGCAGTGAACTGATTGTCCCATCTCTAAGGAATGAAGGGTTTCTATTATCCTCTTTTTGCTGATAGGAAATCGAGGAAGGGAGAAAGTAAGGATAAAAATATCCATGAGTTTTGGGCTCTTCTGGTAACAAAGTTATCTGCACTTTTAGGGCTATTCCATCTTTTGCTGATATAGCTCTTTCTAGGGTAAGTGTGTGGGTATGAGGCTCTGTGTCCATAAAGTGAGCTTAAGCACTGGACAGTAATTATCCTTATCACTTAATTGGCAGCTTCCTCTTGGCTATGGCTGGGCTACACCAGCTGGCAGTCTGTGTGGCTACGGGAAGGTGATGCTCCAGGTATCATCCGTAGCAGGCAGGAGGCAAGATGCTGCACAGCATCGAGCTCCATCCTCACTCCACTGGCCTGCTCCAGCAAGCCTTGCTTCCTCAAACACCCGTGTGCCCTGATGCCGTGCTATGTGGCACACATTTCACGTGAATTTGCTCTAAAGTTATCACTGCTGAAATAACATGATATGCTTAAGTCCCATGATCTCAAATATTTTGAATTAGACACAATTCCCTGTCCCAGCAATGTCTTAAGACCATAAAGCGTTGCATAGGCTCGACCTTGGTCTTAGTCATGTTGCTACTGAGCAGTACAAATGCAGGCAGAGAGGCTGCAGGGCCAGAGCTGGGTATCCCTGCAGGGAAGGGACAAGTGATGGGGGTGCAGAGTGGGTGTTGTCAGACCTGGAGCCCAGGGAGCTCCTGGTGCTTGGGGCAAATGGGGAAGAGCCATCTGGCAAAAGGCTCTTCTTTGGGCCAGGAGACAACCAGTCCTGGTGAGTCTAGGTGAATGGATGGTGCAGCCAATATGTCATGTCCTGAAGGGAAGCCTAGAGCAGCCATTGCCCCTTGGGACGGGATTTATCTGCACTGTCTGTGCAGGTCTCCAGCCTCCATTGAGTGAAAGCCTGCGTGATTCATATGCCCTATTGTAGGTGTCTAAAAGATCTTTAGATCTTAGCAAAGAAAAGCACACCCTGAAAGCAGGTAGACAACTACACCAAAATGAATGGCTCACCTCTTTGTGCGAAGGCATCTGGGGAACGTTGGCAGCCTGAGCCTGTTTTGACTTTTTTGGGGGGGCTATTTGGTAACAAAAATAAGTGCAGCAGAAGTTCTCTGTTAATTATTTTTGATAATTTTCTTTCATGTAAGTCTGCAGCGCTTTTTCTCCACAGAAACAGAAAGTGGTAAGTACTTATTGCTCAGACATCCTCTGTAAATTCAGTGGCTTGTGCTCCTTACAACTGCAGTTATTCACGAGCAACAAATTGTTACTGCTTTCTGTTGTTATTTTTAGAACCTAAATATAAATGGTGCAATAAATGTAGAGGAGGGAAGAACAACCTCAGTACTTCAGACTTGCAGTGCTCAGGAGCAGCTCCTGCGCAGAGCTCCAGCAACACCAGCAGGAAGTGGATGCGTGTGCTCGCTCGCTGCGTGGGGAGTCAGCAGCAGCTCTCAGCTGACAGGTCTTGCAAACGAACCAGACGTGACATCTGCAGATCACAACCTGCACCAAAACCCAGTGGATTTGCCTCACTTGGCTCACCAGGAGGCACATCTGACATTTTCAGTAGTAAGCCGTTAGCCTTAGGCTCTAATTGCTGGAAATAACGGAGACTCTTATCAATTAATGAGTGCAATGTTGGCCCTGTCAGCAGATCCTGAATACTAATTCTCTATTCCTGGCTTTACCCTTGCAGTGCTGGACAGTGGTGAATGTCCTTCTGTATCTGATTTACCCTTTGTGACTCCGTTTCCTTGTCTGCAAAATGGGACAGCGGGTGCTCATGTTTGCAGAAAACATTCACTGATGGGAAGAACCAGATCACAGCTTAGGGGAAGCAATGTTTGCCTGCAGGGTGAGCAAGCCTTTTCTTGTTCTTCTTTTGTAATGGCCTGTTTGTCCTTCTCTTCACATTGCATGTGGGATTCCTCTAAAGGGATCTAAATGGGAAGGGCCATAAGAGACAGCCTTGATCACACCTGTATTCCTGTATTATCTGCTCAATGACTCTAAATGGGTTTTCTATCAGCCCAGTGCTAGGTTCAGTGAATCATTCTTTGAGTGTGCCTTGCTCTCTTCGTTGTCTAGATACAGCAAGTAATACCCTCCAAATATGGTCCATAATGGCAAAGGAAAAGCCATTGCCATTATTTTGTTTCTTGAAAGCTGAATGAGAGTAATGTTTGTGACTTTCATTCAGAATCTGAAATCTGCTTGGTTCACTCAAATGTGCCATCAGCATTGCTCAAATATTTTTGCAAATTCCTACTGAACCTCAAGACTATAATGAAACCTGAAGCTAAGCAATTTATTTGCAAGCCTTCCAGACAATTCAGAAAATTATCTCCTCTTCAGACATGCATCCTTCAGGAGCACAGAAAGTAATAGCTTTCCATCTCGCCCACAAAGAACTAAATTTCATTTTTAGTTAGGCATTTGCACATTCGCATCCTTCCTCTCAAGGGAACTTGGTTTGCTAATAACTACAAAGCTTTTCAAGCTCCCAGAAAGAAGGTAGAAATGACTATACCAAACAGAGGTTTCCACAGGACATCAGGGTTATCCATGTAACTCAGACACTACCCAGCAGTAGCTCAAGCATTGCGTCAAGCCTCATGGCAAGCAGTGCTGCCTGCCAGGGCAGAGGTCCCAGGGGCTGCGCTGAGCCCTGCTCCCCTTCCACCAGTGCAGGATGCAGCAGATGGGGCTGAGCAAAACTCACCTACTTCTCCCCTCAGTTCTGGCACCACTGCTGAGCCTCACTTGCAAGAACCTCTGCCCTGCTAGGCTAGCAGATGCCAATGTCTGATGTTTTAATGCATTTATGCAAACATCCACTAACAACTAAGCACTGCATCTACAGAGTGATGTAGGGTCAAGACCCAAGGAGGAGCGAGGCAGGATTTTGGTACCCAGTTTCCAACATGCAGGTGTGGGATGCGTCTCTGTTTCTTTTCCCTGCTAAGTTCCTTCTTAACCTTGGAGGTTTCTAACCTCCAGAGGTGCCTGCATCTGTTATTAAGATGTTCTATAGAAGCCTTCAAAAATTGTTTTTGCTAGGGCTAAACAGGAAAACTGCTGTGCTTATGCAACAGGCTGTACTGGGATGGAATTAATTTTCTCCATGGCAGCCCATATGGTGCTGCTGTGAAAACCAGATTGCTCCGAGGCTTGCGCCGGTGGTGTATTGGGGTATAGGTGGCAGGGGTTTTGTACTGGAAAGTCTGCAGAGGTGGCCTCTGTGAGCTGAGGTCAGGGTTTCCCATGTGCCAAACACAAACTGTTCCAGCTGGCTTTGTGATAGACCCACTGTGTGACACAGGTGAGCCTGTCAGCCAAGTTAGTCACACCTCTGTGAAAATATATTCAAGCAAGGTCAGAAAGTGCCACAGGGAGGAGAAGAGCACAAAAAGAGTGAGAGCCAGCAGAGGGAATGCCAAGGTCAGTGAGAGGAAGAGGTACTCCAGGTGCTGGAGCAGGTCTCACTGCTGCCCATGGAGGACAGATGCCAGAGAGGTGTGAGAAAGGAAGGAGCAGCTGAGAGAAACTCCCCAACACTGCTCAGGCTGGAGACAGGGCTCTGGAGTGACACAGCGAACTTGAAGCTGGCAAAAGGGCATGGGAAAGATGTAAGCTTAATATGTCTCCTTTCTCACTACCTGAATTAGTAATTAAGTATTTATTGTAATTGCCAACATATGAAGTTATTTTTCCCCAAGCAAAGTATATTTTGTCCATTACAGTAATCGGTAAGCAATCTCCCTGTCTTTACTTCATCCCATAAGCTTTACTGTTCTTTGTGTTTTTTTTTTTTTTTTTCTGTTTCCTCCCTCTTCCCAGTAGGGGATAGAGGGAGAGAGAAAGCAAGCAGCTGGGTGGGAGTTTGACTGTTGGACACAGATAACCCACCAGAAGCAGCATCCTTGGAGCACCTACAGGATACAACCACAGAACAGGTTTCTGCCAAAATTTCTCCTCTTGTGGCTAGAATGTTTACCTACAGCATACACTCAGTTGCCTCCTCTGTTTAAAAGAAGTTGATTTCTTACCTCTCTACCCTGTTGGTTGTGCACTATGGATTTCGGCCTTGCCTTGGAGTGGGGATCAAGATCTGGGGGATCTCCTCATCTACCTGTGCAATGGATCTGCTCAGCAAGCCACGGAGTGTTGCGACGCGAAGGCTTGGACAAACACTATACGACCAATATGATCAAGTGAATGCCAATTTATTGCAGCTAATACAGATTCTTTTATAATTATTTGATATCTTGCAAGAGACACACGGCTATTAGTGATTGGTTAAAGACAGTGAAACACATGTTAGCAGTCCATTTCTAATTGGTTATTGACAGCTGTTGGGAAGTGAAATGTTATTGAGAAAACAGTTCCTGTTATCGCATTCGGGAGTCGTTCTTATTTCAGGATGTTCTTATTTTTGGCTGTTTTCTGACCTTGTCTTCGGCACGTACCTCGGATTCTGACTTTATCTTCTGCACGCACCCCGGCATTATATTCATGCCAATCATCTCTGCTTAGATTTCTGCATTGTCCATAATTGCTGGATTGCTCATGTGTCCGTTGTTGTAAAAAATTCTCCCACAACGGAGTTGCACTCCCTTTTTTTCTATTGGGATATTTAAGTATGATGGTCTTTGGTTTCAGGGCTAATAAGGCAGGGAAATTATTTGGTCGAAAAGGATTCTGTTTTCTAGGGACTAGAATTTCCTGGTGTCTTTGGCACATAGCAAGGCGACAGACCTCAAAGAGATCGTGCCTCAAGCTCAAGTTCTCACTCCAAATCAGCCAAAAGTGGTTATTTGAAATTATTTAACCAGTCAGATGGACTTGTTTCTTTCTGGCTTTAAATAACCAATCTCAGAAATGAGCTTGCAGCTGGCATTTCTGACCAGGCACAACTATATGACCTTCTTGTTGGCTTTTCCTGTTGATGATGCTCAGACAGCCCTTTGATTGGTTTGCTCATTTCCAGCGAACCCAGCTCCAGTTTCCACAGCTCTATGGCATTATCTGGGGGGCCCAACAGTTTTGGGGAGTTCCCCAGCAGTTCGTGTCTGCTGCTGACTAACTGATTAATCAGTTCCCCTTTGGATTTAACCTTTAGGTCAAAGTATCCAACTTACCTCCTTCATGATTGACCCTAGGCTTAAAAACAGATCTCTAGAGAGGTAAAACATTAATGTGTTGTGTCATTCAACTTTACATGTTACACTGGGGCAGGTTGGAAACTGAAGCCTCTGAGTTAACAAATCTGAGAAAAACTTTTGTGGAGACATAAGTGCATCCTTGAGGCTCCCACCAGAGTTCACTTCCTGAACTAATCCCAAAACAATCTTTTACAAAAGTCAGGAAGCTTAATCCCAGCAAGATGCTGCTAACAATGCTGCATTTCAATATGTTGGGAAATTGTCTCCTTGTGGAGAAAAGACGGATTTCTCTCATGTACCATCAGTCCTGGAAAATAAAGCACACAAGGTACACCAATAATCTAGTTTTACTATAGCTATAGAAGGAAATGTCTTCTTTTAATTAGCTCAGTAGATTATAACATTTACTTAAAATCACCCATAAATGTGCATTTGGGTTCAGGAAAAGTCTGTGTGCGTATGGAAGGTTTAAACTGAATCTGTTCTTCCTGCAGAGTAAATAGATGCGGTTGTTTTCCTCTCCGGGCAAACAAATCTGGCTGTAGCTTTATGAGGGCATAAATCACTGTGAAGACTCTCCAGGATACTCAGTAGTGTAGGCTGACAGGGCCCCAGTTTCATGACTCTTTCATCAGCTGTGAAGCCAAGTCTGGTGAGGATATGGTCTTGTGCTAACCACGAGTTTGGTGTTTTGGGTAATTTTTTGACTTCTGTATGTCTTACTTCCAACTTCCTAAGCCAAATTTACTTGTAGACCATTTGTTGAAGTCGTGTCTGTTTTCTGTGTGTTTCCTCTGAGTCACAAGGTGCTGGACAGTAAGGCAGCTAGTCCTGAAAGAAATAACCAGAGTTCCAACCTTGTCAGATTAATTTTTGAAGTTGTCTTTTTAGAAGTTGTCAATTATTCAGATAGTAGCAAAAGCTATAACATATATTTTAAAATATTGAGTTTTCTGTTCTTTCAGCAGCCACAGTTCTCTGTACATAAAAACCCAGAGAGATTGGGTAAAAACCAATGCAAACAAGAAAACTACTTTTTGACCACTGGTGACTTACCAGATGAGCACAAACAGATGGTCCATCTCTGTTATTTTTCTCAATAATATATTCAACTAAAATCTTTGTTCTCAGGTTTTGTGTATGGCGTGAGTCTCTCTGGGAATGTGCAGGGTTGAGCAATGCAGTTGATTTTTATCTAATGGAAAAAACAGCTGTCCTGATGGTATATGTACCAATTCTGTTGTCATTAGGCCATTTTGCTTGACTCTGATCAGGCACATATGCTGCTCCATAAGGATCAACAAACACATCTCTTCTGGACCTTTGGTTCAAGCCTGTGCTCTATTCTCTTTTATTTTCAGTGTTTTGGAGAAAAACAAAACCTCTGTGACATTAACTTGGTGAGTGCTTTTTGTTAAAGTTGAATTATCTTCAAAGGCAGAAGTAGGCTGGAGCGGAAACCTCACAGCTGAAATGCTTGGATTACATCTATATTTCTGTGCTGTGCCTTGGGGGTAATTTAGATCCACTAAAGATGAGTTCATATTCAGAGTCAGAATTACAGCCATGCTTTGCAAATGCAGATCTGATACATATGTCAGCAATATTTCTCTTCCATCTTCTCCATCTTGGTTCATTGGTTGAGAACTTCTATTACTGCCCTGCATATGTCAGATGATAAAAAAAAAAAAAAAAATCCTTTGGCACATCCACATGAAGCGTGTAGAGGATGTTTACTGCTCCTCAGGATGTAACAGTAATTATGCATCAAATGGCAGAGTGATCCCTCTGGAGACTGGAATTTCCTCCAAAATACGAAGCCTGTGGCAATTCTGTCCTGTGTTCTAATTGCATATGTATATATAAACTTCTCCCTAATTTTATCTGTATGTTTAAAAGATCATTTTTATTAAATCTTGTTTTGATTTAATTATTAGTTCTTAAATGGTATTTCTGGCTGTCAGTGACATAATTACCACCAAACAAGGAAATGCTTTTAACCCACAGTGCAGATGGGAAGGCTGAGGCAGAGAGCTGCTGTGCAGCTGCCAGCAGGGAGGACTCGGCGAATAAGAGGCAGAGGAAGGCCATGCAGGTGTACAGCTGTGCTGGGCCTATCTACCCAAGCAGAGCTAATGAGTTTTGAATTGAGATGTCAGGGAACCACTGGTGCTCATATGGCTTGCAACAGAGGAAACCAGGGGCTCTCACTCTCTGGTCTTTCTCTCCACCTTGTAAATACAGCTTGTAGAACCCGGATAGTGCAGAGCCAGGGTGATTTAAATTCATTATTTAGGTAGATATACTGGCTATACTATTGAATCTCAATGAAACTGTTCACATGTGAACATCTGCCTGAAATGCTACCCCTAATCAAACACCAGGAGAAAAGAAGTCTTTGTGTTTTCATTAAACTCATTGTCTCATTTTATCTCCTAGTAACTAACAGTTTCCCTATCTTACTTCCTCTGTATTGAACATAAGATCAAAGCAATAACTGTTTAAAAAAAAAAAAAAAAAAACCAACAAATTGTAATCAATTCAATAGGCAGCAAAGGAAGTGCATTGATTAAATGGAAAGCTTTCAGCTACATCTGTACACAGTGGCACTGCTCTGCGTAGTGTCTCAGCTCTGCTTGGCTCCTGCCCACTCCATCCCTGGGCAGCGCAGGCAGGGCCTGTCTTGCCGTGCTGCCTGTATCTGCCTGCTTTTCCCACTCTGGGAGTGTGAGCAGCTTTAGTCTATTCAGCTCACATGAGAAAGGCCTGAATAATTACACCTTGGAGACTTTCCTGGAGCTGAGGGTAAACATTTAGGAAAGCAGAGGTTTATTTACTCCTAATCTAAGAAGAAGTTATTCAGTTCTTGGTACCCAGCATGGAACATCTCAGTTCATAATTTTTTTCACTTATCACTGCCCAGTCCAAAAGCAAGCAGTAAGTTAGAGCCTGTGCTCAGGCCATTTACTTCCTGGGGCTTTCACATACCAGGGCCACATTTCTGGAATTCCTCCTATTCTTTAAAACATAGAGCTCTAGTTATCTGCAAGTTTCTGATGTTAACTGTGTTGCAGGCATCAAACTTTACTTTTTGGAGGCCAGCTGGGACAAAAGAATTTATAGAATCACAGAATATCCCAACTTGGAAGGGACACACAAGGATCACTGAGTCCAACATCTAGCTTCATGCAGCACCACCCAAAATCCAAGCCCTATGTCTGAGAGCGTTGTCCGAACTCATCTTGAACTCTGGCAGCTTGGGGCCGTGACCCTGGGGAACCTGTGCCAGTGCCCGACCACCCTCTGGTGAAGAATCTTTTCCTAATCCCCAACCTGACCCTTCGCTGATGCAGCTTCATGCCATTCCCTTGGGTCCTGTCGCTGTGTCCAGAGAGCAGAGACCAATTCCTGCCCCTCTGCTCCCCTCATGAGGAAGCTGTAGGCCACCACGAGGCCTCCCCTCAGTCTCTTCTTCTCTGGGCTGAACAAACCAAGAGACCTCAGCTGCTCCTTATACATCTTGCCCTCTAGACCTTTTACTGTCTTCAGTAAATTGCATTAGCATTGCCTTCAGGATGGAAGGCAGTCTGTGCTGATCGGTTCTGCATCTTCTCTACCAAAGGCTGTTTCTACTGTAGCCCTCACTTGGAAGCTCTTTAATAGCTTTACATCCTTCTTAAAAATAAGAAGGCACCCAAACCTGCACACAGTGCTCGAGGTGAAGCTGCACCACACAGGGCACAGTGGGACAATCCTTCCCCTCGCCTGGCTGTCAGCACTGAACCTGATTTGCCCCCGGGCACTGTTGGCCCTTTTGGCTGCTGGGGCACGCTGCTGGCTCACATTCAACTTGTCATCAGCCAGAACCCCCAGATCCCTTTCCATGTGGCTGCTCTCCAGCCTCTCATCCCTCGGTCTGTGCTTATACCCAGGGTTGTCTCCTCCCAGATGCAGAATCTGGCACTTGCTCTTCTTAAACTTCACGCAGTTGGTGATTGCCCAGCCCTTTAATTTGTCAACATCTCTATGCAAGGCCTCTCTACTCCCAAGGGAGCCAACAACTTCTCCCAGTTCAGTGTCATCCACAGACTTACTTAGTATACCCTCAAGTTCTGTATCCAAGGAATTTATGAAAACATTAAAGAGAACTGGCCCTAAAATAGAGCCATGTGGAACCCCACAAGTGACTGGACAAGATACTGCTCTTGAGGAGGAGGCTGCTGTAAGTGAGGTAGACCGCAGTTCAACAACTTAATTTACTGTTCAAATGGTGCTGATGATCTGCAGTGCCAAGCAAGCAAGCAATGACTGGTGATTGCATTAGCATTGCTCTGACAGAAAACTCCTTCAGGACTCAGCTCTGACTAACTACTGACCTCACAATGAGTTTAAGAAAAAAAACCCTTTCAGTTTAGCCTTTTTAAAATTAGAACAGTATTTATCAGTCCTTAGATATTTTTTGTACAAAAGCACTATCTTAACAGTTTTAAAATGATAAACTATGACAAATACATGGTAGGAAATGTCCTTATTATATATTCTCATGCAGTCTCAGGAGGATACTTGAGAATGACTATAATGATCTATGCAGCTTATACTAAAACTTAAAGGCAATAAATGATTTTTGTTCTTGAGCAGTGAGCAGACAGCATTGCATCCTTGAAAGAGGCCACAGAAGTGTTCTAAATGCTGTCAGTGAGAGTTTTAAATCCACTCAGGACTTTGTTAATGCTTGCATATTGTGTGAGATTTAAACACTAAAGTGATGGTCAGCAAGATAAAAACACAAATAAAATAGTAATAGCTACCGCTGTAAAAGCAGTATTTGGGTCAAGGACAGACAAAGTCCATTTGTTAGAGATAAATTAGTAAAAGTTTACACTCACCTGGACTTACTTGATCTAACAGACTTCTGTGACGAGCTGTCAGTAAGGTTAGCTCTCAGAAAGTAAATGCTAACGCAGTCCGTGGATTGGTTTGTCAGTGAGGCCTGCTTCCTGTTACGAGTTGGGATTTCAGAAAAGCTTATTGTGATCTGTATATGTTTCCATTGCACAAACAGATCTCAGATCCTCACAAAAGGCAAGTGCCTTGTAAAAGATTTTTGTTCATTATATAGAAATCGCCTTTCAAAAAAGTATATAAATAACCAACAGAATATATTGAATTGATAGGTTGTAATAATCTTATTTCTACCTCTTGGTCGTCTTAGTTAAGAAGTATCCATTACCCCCATGGTGAATTGGGAGCAGCCATCCTTTAAAAGCCGCTTAATTACGTATTTAACTGTGAGGCTGCAACTTTTCCATCTCTTGGATAATAAACCTGCCTGAAGTACATATTGACACAAGATACAGTCTCATTAGTAAATAGAAGTCAGCCTAGAAATTTTCTCATTGGATATTTGCCATTAAGACTAGAGTAACTCACAGGGGTATAATGGAGAATATAGCAATAACACCAAAGATTTGACAAAAGGAGAACTGAATGCAGGAAAAAGAATAGTCTTTATTAAAGGGCTTGACCCAGCTGTGCTTAATGAGGGAAAGTGTATTACCAACACTTTTGAAAGACAAATGAATTGACCTTGGAGAAATTTCACCAAGGGGAAGTCATGCTTTAGCAATCTGATAACATCCTATGATGAAATGACTGTCCTGGTAGATGAGAATTGAGAGCAATAGATGTTGTTAACCTCAATTTGATTAAGGCTTTCAGCACAGTCTCCTGAAAGATTGTTATAGAGAAGCTGATGATGGTATGGATGAGTAGACAGTGCAGTGAACTGAAAGCTGGCTGAATAGCCAGGCCCAGAGGGAATGATGGTTTGTGTAAGAAAGTCTAGTTGGAGCCCAGTAACTAGAGGTGTACCCCTCAAGTCAGTTGTGGATCCAATCCCATTCAACATCTTCATCAATAATCTGGGTGATGGGGCAGAGTTTAGCCTCAGGCAGTTTGTGGATGACACAAAACTGAAAGGAGTGGCTGATACACCAGAGGGTTGTGCTGCATCCAGAGGGATCTCATCAGGTAGGAGAAATGGGCTGACAGGAATCTCCTAAAGTTCAACTAGGGGAAGTGCAAACTCCTGCACCTGGGGAAGAACAACCCCTGGCACCAGTGCATGCTGAGGGTTGACTGCCTGGAAAGCAGTTTTTTGGAGAAAGACCTAGGGACACTCATGGATACCACACTGAACAGCAGCCAGTAATGTGAACTTAAGATGGCTAATGATATCCTGGGCTGCATTAGCAGGAGCGTTGCCAGCAGATTGAGGGAGGTGATTCTTCCCCTCAGCATTGGTGAGGCCACACCGGCAGTACTGTGTCCGATTCTCCCCAGTACAAGAGACATACAGAAGAGAGTCCACAAAGGGCCACTTAGGTGAGTAAGGGACTGGAGCATCCCTCCTACGAGGAAAGGCTGAGTGAGCTGGGACTTTTCAGCCTGGAGAATAGATGGCTCAGGAAGAATCTTATCAACGTTTATAAATACCTGAAGGAAGGCTGCAAAGGGAACAGAGCCAGACTCTTTTTCAGTAGTGCCCAGCAATAGGACAAGAAGCAATGGGCACACGCTGAAATGCTGGTGGTTCTGTCTGAACATCAGGAATCACTTTTGTGCTGTGAGGGTGGTGAAACAGTAGAACAGCTTGCCCAGAGAGCTTGTGGAGTCTCCACAGAGATGTTTGGAGATATTCAAAAGCTGACTGGACACAGTCCGGGGCAGATGGCTCTAGGTGATCCTGCCTGAGCATGAGAATTGGACAAGATGACCTTTAGATGTCCCTTCCAGCCCCAAAGATTCTGTGATTTTGTAAACTTTTCCTGTAAAGTGACTGTGAAGGCAGAGAATGAGCTTCTAACTTGAACCTCTTTGCTGTATCTAACTCAGTGTATGAGAACAATTTCTTGTTGTAATTTTTTTTCCCCAGATCAAATAGTTTGAACTGGATCATTAGAGGGATCATTTACCTGAGACCTTTGGGAGTGAAGGAGCCACCTGCAGGAAGAAGAGTGCTTATAATTAGATGTGGCAGATGAACACAAGCATTTCTGGGTGCCAGATTACACGTTATGCAACCATGCTCATCCTTTGCCACCCACTACTTCCCCTGAAAGCATACCTTGGCTTGAGTAACATGAGAACAGCACTGAGGATCTTGCATCCTTCTTCTTCAAAAGTAAAATATTTAAAGCAATTCAGCAAAAGGTGACACTTTTTCACTCAGCTGACACTTGGGGAGGTCCTTTGATGCAAGGTGTAAAAGGGTATGGTGAGGCAGAGCTGTGCACAGACACAAAGTAGTTCTTTACAATATTACAGCTTTTCATAACGTGGCACTTGGACTGTCCTTTTCAAAGTACACTCTTTGTAATTATATTTTGCATGCAAAGCTGTATAAAGCCCTGTCATCAATTACTACTGCATTTTCTGATGTTTGCTAACCATCAGCTGTGCTGTTCTATTTAATACAAAATCTGCAAGTGTCTGCATCATTTCCACTTTGGATTGGCACAAAATACTCAGACAAACATCTTAACTTGTTTGTTTGTCTTCAGTTTGTCTAAATGCTTCAGTCTAGGATATGAATTCTTTTACTTATAGAGCATTCATCCTTTTTAAAATAGAGCACCCTCCATGGCTTTCCTTTTAAATACCTTTACTATAAAATGGTTACAAACACTTAAGCAAATCTGCATAACATTGTGGGAATCATCAAGTGAATACTAACATTTTAAATTTGCTTTCAGGTACTTTTCCTAACAATATCAGGGATATGTGTCTTGTATTTGATAATGCACGTCTTGCTGATAAGCCAGGTACTAACTAATGAACCCTTAACATTCCCTAGTGACAATCGAGGAACAAAGGTCTTGGGAGTGATTAACAATGAAAGCTAAAGATAACAGTTGACTTCAGATCATTCTGGCCTTTACCAGAATGCATTTGGCTACAAAGACATGAAGTAACCCCTGTAATCCTTTAAGTGAGGTTACTCCAATCATAAAGAGACCATAAAAATAGCACTTGAAATTTAAGAGGTTTACAGTGGTCAGAACCCTAGATGAAGTGTTCTGAAGAAACATCAAAGAAAAATATTCATTACACATAAAGCCTGGAGGTTATTTAACACCTGTATCACATCTTTCAAGCTGAGGAAAATGCATTTCTTTTTCTTATCTTCTACACAACCACTTATGTCTTATATCTGTTTCTCCCTTCTCTTCAACAAAAACAAGAGATCTTCTCTTATACAACATTTAACTTTGACTTTCCCTGCCTTCTTTCCTTTCCTGTGTGCTGTTGCATTCCACTGTAAACATGATCAGCTCTGCTTTTTCACCTTGTTCTGCTTTAACTATGCTAAACCTTAAAGTATATTCTATTTTGGGAGCAACCTAGCTTTTGGCATGCTTATATATCCAGTCCTCAGCAACCTGAAAGCAGAGTGATGGTTAGTGTCCAAGGCTGCAAATCAGCTTAGCTTGGTTGCAGATAGATATGAAAGAAACACGTGTCTAAAACTGTTTGTAATTTTCTCTTGCCAGGACATTTTAAGGGGGAAAAATTAAGATCTTAATATATCCCATTGAAAATCTCTCTCATACAGGACATCTACATCTTCTAAACATAGTATTCTGTGGCTGCTGATGTAAAAAGAACAGGAAGAACAATTCAAACCTTACTGCAATAGAGCAAATTGGATTGAGACTTATTAAGTTCAAGTGAAAGCTTCTTGTATATGAAGAGCTTACAACTATTTGGCTGGCAGAAAGCCATATGATCTTATAATTAGAAGGGGAATTCTAGATGCTGGCAATTCCTACTGTTCTGCTGGGTACATGTGTGCAGGTGCAGAAACACAGAGGTACTGTAATGAATAGTGAGAGATGAACAGGAAGAAGGGAAGGCAGGGTGCCTCTGCTCAGTTGTCAGTGCTGTCACTGTGCTTCCCATGTGACAATTTTTTTCACTGTAATTTCTGTTCTTATTTATTAGCTTGATGCCAATGGCTCAGGAATGATGGGCTAGGTTCTCAGTGCGGTGGGCACTCTGCAAACAGAGAACAAAAGGCAATTTCTGAACCCTACATTAAACTTATCATCTAATAGTAAAATAAGATCCAAAAGGATGCAGACGTTAAATGGAAATACAAAGGATCCAGTGGAAACATCGTGCTTAGTATCAGAGGCAGGAGGCTCCAGTTACCAGCAGCCTGGCTAGCTGGTAGCATTTTGCCAACATCGTGACAAAAGAGAATTTTAACATGTCTATGGAACTTCATAGAGCTGCTGTCCTGTGTGAGGGACAAGATACGGGGAGACAATGAGTATTAGAGCTTAAAGTAGTTTCTGACATGCAGGCTGATTAAAAGCATGTGTAGAACTCTCTGAGCATGAACGCAAGAGCTAGGATGGGATATAAGGCTGAAGAGCTAGGAGTGAGAAGATGAGAAAGAAGAGACATTCATGCAATGCATGAGGACGAGAAACTGAAGTATTCAGGCAGTAGCACAGGAAAACAGTTTTTAAAAAGGATTTTGAATTAGACAAGTAGCTAGCAGGGATATTGGTAAAAAACAACCCGTCAGGCTGAGATGTAGCCTGGGCATGGGGACTGAAGATGAGTCTCAGATTTCAGGGTTAGGAGGATGGTAGTGTTATTCCAACTAAACTAGAAAAGAGAAAGGAGGTGTGGTGGGAAAGACTGTAGCCCTGTTGTCTTTGGGTTAGTCGTCACTGACATTTAAGTAGGTACCGGAGAGAGACATGGATTTGCACTCAGGCAGGCCCAGGTGGGATAGAGAAATAGATCAAATAGCTATACACAGACAGCAAGTAAATTGGTTTGGCTAGTAACTGATGAGATTACCTGGGAACAAGAATTCAGGGGGAGTAGACAATGGAGGATGAATCTCTGGGAAGGGGGATCAGCTGTTTGGTGCTGCAGAGCCGGCAGGTTGCAGAGGAGGAGGCTGGCTCAGAGTTAGTCCTGAGCTGTGCATTGAGCCACGTCATTAGACACCCCAGTGAGTACAGTGCTGCCATATTTTTTCATCAGACACCCTCTCTTTCCTGCCCCGCCAAGTTCTGCTGGGCACATTGTAGCAGGAGAAGGCATCTTGTGAGGCCTTTTGCATGCAGAGGGAATTACAGAACCATCATGGTTGGAAAAGACCTCATCTAGTCCAACTGTCTACCTACCACCAAGATTACCCATTAACCATGTCCCTCAGTTCCACATCCAGATGTACCTTGAACACCTCCAGGGACAGTCACTCAATCACCTCCCTGGGCAGAGCCTGTTCCAGTACCTGACCACGCTCACAGAGATGTTTTCCCTAATATTTAACCTGACCCTCCCCTGGCGCAACTTGAGGCCATTCCCTCTCGTCCTATTGCTAGCTACCTGGGAGAAGAGGTCGACCCCCACCTCACCACAACCTCCTTTCAGGGAGTTGTAGAGTGCAATAAGGTCTCCCCTGAGCCTCCTCTTCTCCAGGCTAAACAATCCCAGCTCCCTCAGCTGCCCGCCATAAGACTTGTGCTCCAGACCCCTCATCAGCTTTGTTGCCCTCCTCTGAACATGTTCCAGGGCCTTGATGTCTTTCTTGGTAGTGAGGGGCCCAAAGCTGAACGCAGTACTCAAGGTGCGGCCTCACCAGAGCTGAATCCAGGGGGATGATCACCTCCCTGCTCCTGCTGGCTGCACTATTTCTGATGCAGGCCAGGATGCTGTTGGCCTTCTTGGCCACCTGGGCATACTGCTGGCTCATGTTCGGCCGAGCATCAGCCAATACCCCCAGGTCCTTTTTCTTGGCACAGTCTTCCAGCCACTCCACCCCAAGCATGGGGTAGTTATGTAAGTCTTGGCACTTGGCCTTGTTGAACCTCATCCCATCGGCCTCAGCCCATTGATCCAGCCTTTCTAGATCTCTCTGTAGGGCCTTCCTACCCTCAGACAGATTGACGCTTCCTCCCAACTTGGCGTCATCTGCAAACTTACTGAGGGTGCACTCGATCCCCTCATCCAGATCATCCATAAAGATATTAAACAGGGTGGGCTTCAATACTGAGAGGAGGCTGTCCTAAGGGCCCAAGCTCGGCCAGCCACAGTAGGCAGCAGATATTTTATGGGAGTGATGACAGCGAAGGCCTTGCACTTTCCTGCCACCCTCAGCACCTGCTAGCCTTTCCTCTTCTTCACCGACTGACTGTTGGAAGGAGACAGTAGAAGAAGAGAGGAATCAGAGAGTTTGCCCAAGACGGAGCTGCTTCCTAGCAAGTCTGCCCACAGAAAGCAGCTGTGTAGACTAGGAACAAAGCGAAGGATGCGTGGGCAGAATTGGTCTTGGAGAAGTGCTCCTTTAAGTGCCACAGAAGGAGGACAGCATGACTTAGGACAGAGGCCAGAAGGATGGGTTTGGAACCTTCACTTTTAGTCCAAGCCCATTTCATGGTATAGCTTTGAGTGAATCCTCTGTCCTCCCTGCCACTCAGCTACCTGTTTAAGGTAAAGTTAGCATTAATTGGGTGGTATGAAGTTCAACAGAAGCATGTTCAGTGCTTAGAAATTTCTGCATGATCCTGTTCTCAAAGTGCAAAATATCCTTCCCACTTTCCATATGTTATTTTGGTAACTAAAGATCTTTCCAGTTTCAGACTCCTGTTGTTGTTTCATTGCAGGTAAAAAAGATAAAACCAGCTCCATGAAGTTCAAGAAACTTTGCTAGTCTAAGGGAACAGTCTGAAGACTCCTTACATACATTAATCCAACAGACTTTCAGTGGTTTCCCAGGTTACAGTTCATTAGTGTCTGTATCACAGAGAGCCAGGAAGTGGTCTAAAATAAGGACACTGTGGATTTCATTGTTGCATGGTGCTAACAGAGAACTAGCTTCTTGTACAGAAGATTAGACAGACCATGCTACTTCAAGTATTTTTAACTTTAGAAATAGGAGAATTGACATAAAGGATAAGACATAATTCCACAGTTTGGAGCATGAGAGTGATGCTCTTCAAAGCTGATGGCATCTACCAGCTGCTGTAATATAAGTGATACCTACAGGTGGGGAGGATTGGTTTGCTCAACACCCTGCTGGGTTCCTGTTTCTAGAACCTGCATGCTGGCAGGTTTTCTGACTGCAGAAGATATCGTTTGAGGCCTTGGGGACTGCTGGAAAACTGGCAGTGTTGACTAAGACATCTATAAAACTGTGGTCACAGAAAATGAATGCCGTTAGCACTCTCTCCACCCCACCCCAAGGAAATAGAATCACAGAATGCTTAGGGTTGGAAGGTGCTTTAGAGGTTATCTTGTTCCAACCCCCTGCCATGGGCAAGCACACCTCCCACTAGACCAGGTTGCTCAAAGCTCCATCCAGCCTGGCCTTGAATGCTTCCAGGGAGGGAACATCTCATTCAGCTATATAGCAAACTTACTGTGCTGTTTAAAGAGCACAGGGAGACTGGGAAGATATTCTACATTTTTGTGCATTCCAAGGACCAAATCCTGAAAGGTGCTTCCTGAGGGAAGATCAGGGAGCCTGCACCCAGCTCCAGCAGTCTCAGTGACCACCGTGTAGATGCAGAGATCCTGGCACACAGAATACTTTCCAAGGACCAGGGCCATTAATTATCAGTCTAGGTGGCCATTCATCTGCTGGAATCAGTGCTTGTCATACTGCCTAGTGCTGCTTCCCAGGTCCCTGTACTCTTCTCCCTGGGTATATCTCACCAGGTGTCTTTTTCTAGCTCCTCGGGGCATGCAATCTTGATGGACATTGTTTAATAGTGCCCAACACTGTGGGAGCCTGGCTGTCAGCAAGCACTCCTGAGCTCCAGCACAGAATAACAGAAATAACACACACATGCAGGAGGGAACAGTGCACATTTTTTGCTTAGCAAATATAGGCTAGGTAGCCTGAGTCTGACTTCAAAGGCGATAACAACTAATCTTTACAGTGATTAAAAGCTACTACAGGGATCCAAGGGATGGAACATCTCCCCTACGAGGACAGGCTGAGAGAGCTGGGGCTGTTCAGCCTGGAGAAGAGAAGGCTCCAAGGTGACCCAATAGCTGCCTCTCAGTATCTAAAGGGGAGCTACAAGAAAGACAGGGACAGACTCTTCAGCAGGGTCTGTGGTGATAGGACAAGGGGAAATGGTTTCAAACTAAAAGAAAGGAGATAAAGGTTGGATTTAAGGAAAAAGTTTTTACAGTAAGATTTTTTTACAGTAAGGGTGGTGAAGCACTGGAACAGGTTGCCCAGAGAGGTGGTGGAAGCCCCATCCCTGGAGACATTCAAGGTCAGGCTGGACCAAGCTCTGAGCACCCTGATCTAGCTGTAGGTGTCCCTGATCAGTGCAGGGGAGTTGGATTAGATGACCTTTAAAAGTCCTTTCCAATTGTAAGGGTTCTATGATTCTGAAGGAAAAGGTGACAATGGAAAATGAAACCCCTTTTCCAATTGCCCTGCAAGAGGAGAAAAGGGGACTTCCATAGAAACTAGAGTATACTCCTTCTACAGTTATTTTCCTGACTTTTCAGATGGATGGCACAGCTCATTGAAGAGGTTATTGGTACATTCAAACATCAGTTACCTAAGTCTATTATTACTAGAAACTGTGGGCTAATTAATGCTTGCATCAGAAGTTAATGAAGGACAAAGATTCTTTACTGCTGATGGTCTCAGTGAAACAACTGTCTGGAACACATGAAATAGCTATTGTCAGTAGCATATTACCATTACAGAGAACCACATGAATATAAATCTCCCAGAAAAGGTGACATGCTCTTCATTTTGTGTTTTTTATTCTCAACACATTGCTCCATGTGCAGCATCTCCCTGATTCACCCATTGACTTCTTGGTGGGACCCTGCACGGTCCAACATGTCATCATTCTTCAGTGCTGGGAGAGTCCTGCATGTTTACCTGCCACCTGAGATGTCTTCCTCTCCCTAAAAACTTCTCAATCTGACGTTCCTGTCATGACTCATACTACCTCTGAGCCAAACACCCAGACATAATGCCAGCATTTTAAGCAACATTAATGCCATTGCGTGTTCTCAGCACAGTCACTGCCTGCTGTAAGGACTTGTGCTGCTCTCAGCTCCAAAGTAGCAAGACTGCTGTGTACCCCAAGCACAAACTATTTCTTTATCAAAGGCAGAAAAGAAAGTCACGACAGGAGGAGTGACTAACTCTGGATGAATGTAGCTGAAAAAACTGACCACCAGCCATTAGCACAAAGAAGTCCTGTATGAAGGTTGCATGACTTGGTACTGGGGGCTTGAATAGCAGCTCAAGAGACTTAGAATTCTGACTCAGCAAACGGAACTTGAAGACATTTTCACATTTCATTTTTCAGCTGCACAGAGAGCTCTTCAGCTGACTCAGAAGATTTGGCTCAACATGTTTTAATTCCCACTTAATTTGTTCTCCCATACACATTCTTGTGGGCTGTCTTGGTGACTGAAAGGGATACCTCACTATGCTCCACAGCACATCAGCCATACTGGTGGTAAGCCTCAGGGTCACACGCCCTCCGCCTCTGCAAGGTAATTCTGTACAATGTTGCTAACTTGAGCTTTCATTTGGGTGGTGGCTTCATCTCTAATGGGTAAGAGCAAGCAGATCCTTGGACATGGGCTTGGAGGTAATCCCATCTGGTATATCAGGCTGGATAGGTGTGTGCAATAGAGCACAAATGCTGCTTGAATCCAGGCCAACCAAGAGTAACTGGATAGGGTAAGGTGGTTAACATTATCTTCAGATGGGATTATATTTGCTACTCTGTTTAGAAGAAATGTGACATAGAAGCTAGATGTCACCAACAGCTGCTGCATCTTCAGGTCCTTTTATCCGCTCTAGAACATTTAATAAAGTGCTATATAAAATAGGATTTATTTTTCTTCCAAGAAAATTTATAACTTCTACTGAGTTCTACTTGACTGGTTGATGAAATTACTTTCCACACGAGTTGTGATTACTTGCCTGGCTGGGTATGAGCTGTTCCTCGTCCCCTCGGGCTATGGTTCTTCTGAGATTGCTACAAACCCCCTGAGAGTTCCTAAACTTTGAGTTTTATCATTAGATTTAAATTAGCTTAAAGAAATATTGTCACGTCAGGAGAAAGAGAACTCCTGGGTCATCTTGGTACAGACAAGATGAGAGGCTTGTCCAGGATCATGCAGGAAGCATGGAGCCGAGCAAGGCACTGACACATGGTTTTCAATTGGCGCTGTTCGTATTGGAGAATCTGCTGAAAGATTATACATAAGAGTTTAGGGAATTCTACTTTCAAGCACTACTAGATGAGTGGACAGAACAATTGAAGAAAGGACTAGCTAGCCTCTTGCATGGCCTGAGACGTTTTTCTTTCTAAATGCTGAACAGTCCAAAGGAAGAGAAGCAAAAAATCATTCAAAGAAACCTAATTATAACACCAGCGTAGATTTTCTATGCCAGCAGGGCTGGATTTATGTGAGGATCAGTTTAGTAACACTTCTGTGTAGATAAAATGCAAATCAGAGTAAGATCAACCATACCGTAAGCTGCATTTGTTAGAAACTGCTACATCCTTTAATAGGAGATCATCAAACCAAGATGAACTGTGTAAAAACCTTGTGATGCTTTAAAACTGTTTCATCTTTCAAAAAATGTCATAACTAAAAGGTTTCTTTGTGATAAAAGATCTGGAGAAACAATAGACCAACATATCACAAAATAGTCAGCTCCTGGATTGTCACTTTTAAAAAGGTGAACGTGTTAGAAATGATAGGGACAAGTTGAATGTGCTTGACTAAAACTGCTCAGTGAGCTCACGGTAACTTTACTAAGAGCCACGGACATGTACATGTGAACACATTCATCTGCAAATGCAGAGCACACGGGGTGGAGAGACTGTGGTAATTAGTTTTCTCATGAAAAACAATTAAAAAACTAGTATTTGTGCAAATGCAAAAGGCAGAGAAAACAAACAGAATGTAAAAGAAAAGATAAAGATACGACGGGGAGTGGAAAATGCTGATGGAATATGTCCTGCATATCAGGCCATATGCAATAATTGTTGTGGAGCTGATGAATTTGTAAAATGAAAAAGAAAAAAAAGCACCCTACTGGGACAAAAAAACAGTGATTCCAAAGGTGAGATTTCATATACATACATATATTTTTCACCTGCNACACAAAGAGGATACGCAGAGCAAGGGCTCACAGCCACTGGTGACCCTTCCTCCCGGCTAGCCCCTTCCGAAACGAGCGGCACCCAGAAACGCAACAAACCAATCACATGATGTTATATGGGATGGAATAGCTCCTTGGTCAATTTGGGTCAGCTGCCCTGGTCCTGTCCCCTCCCAGTTCCCAGCTCCTTATGCCCCCCTTAACTATTTCACTGGCAGAGGAATGCGGAAGTGAGTTATGTCCTCGGCTCCGTTCAACACTGCCAGGATGTTATCAGTATCTCTGAGGTACAAGATAAATTCATACTAGACACTACGAGAAGCGTAACTTCTGTTAGAAACTAGGACATGGGACAAAAAAACAGTGATTCCAAAGGTGAGATTTCATATACATACATATATTTTTCACCTGCAAATTATTAACCTTCTAATTATTATATTGATATGATATGACGGAAGGTTAATAATTTGCAAACTTCTGACTGGCCTTAAATGCAGAGGTCAGGCAGTGACACACAAGCAAAAGCAGCAGTATGTCGAAAGAAAGTTAACAGCTTCTTCAGGGTCAAGAGGAGAAACTGGAACTTTCACCCAGCAAAAATGAGTCATATAATGGAGAGAAGAACATAGTGAGAAAGGTTTTGGAGCACAGAGAGGATGGGTAGCATTTTTATCAGTCAAACAAAACCTGTCTATTGGGAATGCTCAGAAACCTGTGTGGACTCAACAGAGATCCACAGACTTCAGGTTCTGTATTGCCACAGCGTAAGATGCCCTTTGACATGATGGAGGGCATCCTGCAATAATGTATTTCAGACAAGTGCTGGGGATTTCCTGCAGTTCCAGGAGACGCACACCCTTGCTCCAAGAAGCTTCTTTGGAAACTGTATGGTAGTAAAGCACGAAAGAGCGACTGCTCTAAACTGAGACGAAAACACTCTCTGTTGCTAAGGGAAGTCAGGGCTTACTGTCAGGGCTTACTTAATTCTATTGTTTTCAGCTGATACATACATATATACGGATACAGAATATGCCTCATGATACACATTCCTGGAATGATAGCTATAGGAATTTATTAACTCCTTTCATATATAACCCCTTTCATAGACGTAATCTTAGTTTTGCTATTTCCTTTCTAATAACTGCCATTCTCAACTACAGTGGGTGGATGTGTTCCTTCCCTAGCTTTGGGCATAGAATACTCTTAGCAACACAGCACACAGTTTGATGCCAGAAGGTTTGAGTTTCAGCTAGGCTCTTACGCCTGTGACACTGGGCTGTCCTTCCTCCTGAAGCTCCTCCTTTAGCTTAATCTTCATAGAGACAGACAAAAGTTCTTCTTTTGCATTTTGTAAACATGCCACTTCTAGGTAACAATTTAGCTCTTTCTGGGATCATGAAGTCTCAGTGTGGTGAAAAGCCTGAAGCACTGCTATTGTGATAACTTTCCAAATATTTTTGGCTACTGTTCTTGGATTTGCACTTTGAGGCAAATTGTACACACGTGATAGATACAACTACAATGTAATGGCAACCCTTGCCTTATATCTCCTTGGTACTGAGGAATCTGACTTGGTGATGTGCTTGCAGCATGGGTACTATTAGATAGACAGATGGTATGCTGTTCTCACTTCGTAATCATACAACCCATACTTCCATGGACCTACGTAGACAAGCACATATATATCATCGACTGCCTGGTAGTCAGCATGACAGCACAAAAGGTCAACTTGCTAGGTGTGCCCTGGTAATTAGAGAATTGTCAGTTGTTTTCTGCACTGCTGAGCATGTTGGTGCTTGCTGTTGATTTCCTAGGGTTTATTTATTTATTTCTTTGTTCCCTTTCATATAATAATTCTTGTTGGAATGGAGAAATGTAACAGAAACTGATGTGCATTCAAGAGACTTCCTTCTCCCTTTCTGTTTGTCCATGCAGCTTGGAAAGTCTTGTTCCCCTCATGCATTGTAGTTGCTGTGTTAATTAGCAGCATAGCCTATAAACGAGGCCCAGCTTTCAGGGGAATTGTTACATTTCCTTTGAGGCTGCGGCTGACACAGAGACTCATGTTGTAAGTGTCCTAGTTTGTTACTCTTTTTTTCGTATTGAATATCCAGTCAGTTTTTAAGTCATTCTCACTGGTGGCTGCTGTGGTATGACTGTTTGGTTTAAGTGTCTTTTTCCATCTAACTTTATCAGGCCGAAACAACTTTCTATCCCAACTGTGTAAGCTCTGTAGCAGTTGTTTTGTTCCCTTTATTTGTAGCTATGCTTGCCTCAATGTGATTTTTCTTTATTTATTTCTGAAATATTACTTTTATTAAATTTTTGCTTTTTTAGATAAATGAAACAAGAATTGCAGAGGTGCATAGGGAAATTATTGTATAAGCAAGCATTATCTTTTTCTGCAGAAATGGAAAAACTCTGTTCAAGGAATTCCTCAGATATGCAAAGGGAATGAAACTGCAGTTTCTCTCCACATGCATTCTACTGGTTTTGCTAGAGTTTCTCCAAAGAAAAAAGTTTGACTGGTTTATTACCCAGAAATGTATTGCCAGGGCTCCGTAGAGAAGTTTTCCTTAATTCCCAGTTCTTTGAAACAATGCTATTATGCAAGCGTCAAAAATGCTCAAGGCACTGAAAAGACCTTGAGGTGCATTATCTTTGATTTTGTATGTTGCCCTGTGCAGATGTTTATCTAATCAGATGGTGATTTCAGAAGCCTGGATCCATCACAGCTGTTAACATCACCTGAGGTCTGCAGAGTCTTTGCTTTCATCGCTCTCAGCTTGTCTGCAGGGAGCAATTTCCAAATTGATCCGAAGCACCTATTCTTCCTGGGATGACTCTAAGTAATAGCTGGATAATGATGCTTGGGCAGAATTCATTTATTACTCTTATTCTTCTGTATTCTCATCTTTTTCTAGGGATTGGTGTGTTTTAACGAAAAGATTTGATTCCTATTAAGTCACGAAAAGAAATCCCATTGATTTCTCCAGGAGTTGGTTCAGATTCTGTGCCCCATCTTAGTCATAACCTCACCAGGTTCCCGATCATAACAATTGGTGCACCAAGCAATAAAAACACTGTTCAAATGTCAAGAGCTGGAAAAGCTGTTGAACGGATAAATGAAAACTCAGCTTCATATTTTTCAAAAATTTAATAATAGAGGCTGGGTGCCATTCCAAACATCAGTGTATTGCTGGCTGATGAGACTGTTTTATGGTTGTGTGTGGCTATATGGTTGCGTGTAAGAGTTCATATGCATATGTGATGATATGGACCAATGAAAAATATCAGCCTTGTTCATGATTCTTAGTCCCATCTGTATTCTACAGCAGACAGTTCTTGTTCTCTCTTTGTCTTCTGTAGGAAAGTATTTTAATTCCTATAGGAATTCCTGCTGTGGGATCACTTTTGAAGAAGCAGAACAACTGATACAGATGCAGAGACTAATGCATCTGCCTTGCGGCTATTCTTTGTTCCCTCTTTTCTTTTCTTTTTTTTTTTTTGCATAGGCAGCCTAGTCCAGCAAAGGCAAATAGGATGTTTGAAGAGGTGAATAGTTTCTTTATACCTTTTCTTTCATAAACATAAAGGTCTCCCTCTTATTAGCATTACTGAATAACACCTTTGCCTGTGACTGGTTTGAAGATGCCTGCTAATATCTCAAATCTCTGGCAAGTGGGCTGTTGGGAAAGAGTGATTTATGTGATGCTTCTTAAAACTGAAGGGCACTCACTGGGTTCATTTGGGGTTGCTTCCATCAGCCTCTATGTAATTAATCCTCATTAATATCAGTGTGATTAAAATCAGCCCCCCTCACAGTATTGTTATGGCAAAGGGCATTCCAGACACTCTTAATTTGGGAGAAACGTAGGATGCAATTAAGTTTCTTAGCACAGTGCTATACAGGAGCTATGGGAGACATTGCATGAACACAGACGTGCATGACCGGTCAAAAATTAGTGTTTGCCTGGGGACTAACTGGGAATATAGATTCTTTCTGTGTGAGCAGCAGGAAGGAGTACAATCATGCGGAGACGATGAGAAAAATGAAGGAACATCTTGCCAGAGGGCATGAAAAGTGGCACAGAGAAAGACTTTGGAGGTGGAAGGCTAGCCAGGAAGGCAAGTTTCAGTTGCCTAAGTGACTGGCTGGCTGTAGCTTGGGGTTCTGATGTGATCAGCAGGACACAATTTCACATAACTTTGTAAGCAAATCTAGAAAACATCAAATGTAGACTAATGGCTGAAAACAGAGCATGTAGAAGAAAAAAAAAAGACCATGTGCTATAGGATTGGGTACTCTTTTTTTTTTTTTACCATTTTAATAAAGAAAATGGTAAAATATTCTCAGTAGATTTACCAGTACATCAGTAAGCTACAATATTTGATGAACCTTAAGTTAGCAGTAGATTTGGGTTCAGAATGAACTTCTGAAATGTTTGTTAATATGTGCATTTTGCTTATTACTGATCAAAACATATTAGGCTAAATTCTCCAAGTTGAATGACATCAGTGGAGGAGACAGGGGCAAGGTTTGGTAAAATCAGGATTTCAGAGACAGATGCATTTGAATGTAGTTTGTGTACTGAAGTGGAAAGTAACAGGATTAAAATGTATAATTGCAAGGGTGATCAGATGAGAAAGGCGGCTTCCAGAAATAGACAGATATGCATATATACATACACACTGGTCACTCGGAAAGTAATGCCTCCTATTTATTTCCATGGAAACTACAAAAGAAATCTGCACCAGCAGAGATGCCCCACTGTTGCTGTCACTGCTGCTGAAATGCACCATCCACCCCTCACTGTGCTCACAGCCACTGTTTGGTCCCCATAAACATTCAGCAAGTGTCGATGAATGTCGATGGGTGCCACTTTTTCCACATGGAGGAATTCAATTCCATACCTTTGCTCCATCCGCACTTCCATGCCAGATGCCATTTGGTCAGAGTGCCCCTCTGCTGCCATTTGTCGCACTGCAACAACATAATGTAATGTTGGTGGGAAGGTTCAACCTTTATGGCCATACCACCAACATCCACTTCTGACAGCATGGGCCAACGGAATAAAATAGGAGGCATTACTTTCGGAGCAGCCCTCATATATATTTAGTTTTCCATCTTTCTCTCTCTAGCTGTCATTGACAAACACAACCTTGAGCAACCCATACTTTTTCCTCTTGCCCAGACGGCAGGGTCACAAAGACCCAGAACACGTTCTTCTGCACTCCAACTCCACCCATCCTCTCCAAACCACAAAGGCAAATGTTCAGCGATGATTTCTCAGTGTCTATTATTTTTTTCTGTTATGGTGAAAATGGTGTGACTAATCATGACAAAGCAAAATACAAGAATTACTTAGTTTCACTTACATTATCAATGTAAGTGTTCATTAGTGTAACAAGTAAGTGTAGGTGTTCATAAGTGTACATTATCAATGTAAAGTAAGAATTACTTAGTTTCATTATATTATCAATGCTTTAGTGAACAATACATTTCACTGCCCATAGGATCAGAAATATTGATCCAGACTCTGATACATCAACTTTTGTTATTATGTGAGGCTTGGGGCTGACATGCTCAGCAGAAGTGCATGTTCTGCCATCTTCAGCAGTTTGTTAAACTAAGACTTCAACTTCCTTCCAAGAAGACACATAATGGAGAGGAAAATATCCAGCACATCACTCAGGAAAACAGTTGGCCTTGCCAAATTTCTCCAAGAAGATGTCATCCTGAAGAAGGTGGTTGGAGCTTCCTAGAAAGAAGCACTGGACAAGTCTGTAATCTTCAGAGTTTGGGTTCCCTATAGTCGAGTGTTTGCTCTGGCTTTGCTTTTCTCTCTTTGCTTCTCCATGTTCACCCCACATTTGGATTGTCCTATATTCTGCCTCATTGCACGCACCCTAAGCCATGTGCAACTTCAGACACAATATGAATGCTGCTTTGATAGCAGTTCCAAGTGCTTGTTCTCTGTGTGGCTTTTTAAAATCAGCTACTAAGTAAGAAAAATAACAGCTAGGGTGCTTATCTGCTTTAAGCTAGCATTTGATAATCACTGGTGGGTGCACGAATACTCAGTGCAGTCCCTTTCACAAAGTTTGGAGCAAGTGGCACTGGATCAATGAGCAGTAAACCAAGCCTGAATTAGATGTAAGTGTATTCATACTAGTTGATTCAGATACCTGTTGAAACATGGAAAAAGAATCAGACCCTGCGCATGATTATTGTAATGTGAGTGGCTTTAAATTTCTTTTTTTTTTTTTTTTTCCTGGATGATTGGCTTGCTCAGACACTTGATGATGAGCTGAAAGATCTCTCTTCTCTTAGGACTTGGTCCAGGGTCCACTGGAGTCAGAAAGAAGCTACTCAGAAACACAACTAAAAAGAGATTTTTCAGACAAGAGATGAAATGGATATTTGTTCTTGAGGCGTAGCTGATGTAAACATTCATGAAAGAGTAGCAGTGTCTGTGCCTCTTAGCTTTCTGTCTGCCACAGGCAGTGCAGTAGTGCAAAGCTTGAAGGCTGGGGGTTGCTGCGTTCCTACCTCAAGCAAGTGGGCACGACGGGACGTCTGCCATGGCAGTGAGCGCAGCCACAGCACATGGCGGGGACAGACTGTGCTAGGCACGGAACAGAAGGAAAGCAGGAGGCAGCCTCTCTCTGGAAGCTTCTGATCTGTTCTGAGGGGACAAAATCAGCAAAAACAAAGCTGTGTCCTTTTGCTCGGTTTTCATGGCAAAGTCACAGCTGAGCCTCTGCAGATTTGGTGGTCTTGCTTTGCATACATTTAAAGATTCATTAATTAGAATTAATTTAAAAGCTGAAAATCAAATGTTAAGAGTAGTTAAATCTTTCAGAATACTTGCTTTCTTCTTTTTTTTTGAAATAATTTGTTAGTGTTTGGAAAGCTAAGATAGGAAATCCAGTTCAGCTACACAATAGCTTGCCATGTAACGTTCACCTCAATGATCTGTTCTATTTCCAGCTTATCAACTGTCTTGATTATTTGGGCAGGAATAGTACGATAGGTTTCCAACAATGAGAAAAACAAATTGCATAAAGCACAGCCCATCTCTTCTCTTCCTTTGCACAGCCAATGCCAACAGCATAACTAATTCTGTGAGACTCCTTCATCAGTCACAAGGCTAAATGCAGCTCAATGCTTTTTTTAAATGATTGTGAAACAGACAGAAGATCAGTTTTCTCTCCAGACAAACATTTATTTAGCTGTACAGTTATCCTTGTTCAAAGAGACTTGATATCCTTTTCTTTGTGTATAAATTATGTTTTACCAAAAGCTGTGGAGTGAATATATTTTGTGATGATCATTACAGTCCACCTGATGTCCTGATGCTCTGCCAGCCTGTTGTGAATTGGCCCCGTTGTTGGCTTCCTCATGCTTCCAAGATGGCTGAGCGTGGGTAGGATCTGCTGCTCAGGATTTGCTGTGTTGGTATTGAGGCCCCACCAGCACCCCAAACCTCAGCAGACCAGTCCCCTCATACTCCTTCATAGTTTGCTTATGTTGTGGACTACATGGATGACTCACATAACATCTGACCCTCTGCCCACCCTTCCAGGAGGAGAGCATTTTCCGTAGCGTGTGGTTAAATCAGTGTTTCAAGCTAGCAGGACCTGGCTTGCCATTCTCCCACAAGTCCTCCCAACGTGCAGCGGTCATTGTTCACCTGCACAGGGCAGACCAGTAGAAGCTCTGCCTGTAGTGCTTCCATCTCCTTGTGCTCCATGTGCAGGAAAAACAAACAAAAAACAAAACCACACTGTTCCAAGGAGAAAGACTCTTGAGAAACGAAAACAAAAATCTCAGTGGCAAAAGGTCCCTCTGAGCAGATGCTGGAATGCCCTTCCTGAGGAGGGCAGCTGTGCAGTGGGTCCTGTAGGTTGCCCTGGGCACCCAGAGAGCCAGACACAATGCAAAGCAGAGGTCTCGGTTTGCTAGAGCTGTATCTCACTGCCAGTCAGAACAATTCTTTTAATCAGCAAGATAATTTCCAGCTCTCAGAAAAGTTTTAGACATCTCCAGGGGCCCCCCCTTTGCCCACAGGTGAGAGTAAGATGGTTTTCAGCATGACCTAAAGGGGCATGGAAAGAAACTAAACTTCAAGTCTCTGATGTTCTGATTCCATTCTAAACAGAAAATTTTGCGTGGTATATTTAAATATATTGTTTCTGTGGTCAATTTGCCAATGTGGGAAGCGAATACGATGTTCATTACAGGGGTGCTTTTTTTTTTTTTTTTAACTTTTCTTGTTTAAGACACAATTGAAACTTGGATTTTCTGTTCTTACCTTTGCTACAGACAACATGTAGTTCAGTAAAGCTGCACAAAGTCACTAGAGATGGCAGAAATCAGTTAATGATGTGAGCATGGGCAATAGTCAAGAGTTATTCCTTCACACGCTTGAGAGAGGTGATTATGGTATTTCAGGATATACAGTGACAGATTGACAAAGTTATGCTTCTATATTTATCCACGGGAATAATTTAATACCCACTTCAGAGCAGAATGGCTTTGTGTATTCATTTGTATAATTGGAAAGGGCTTGCCACATCTAGCTGCATTTTTACTTCTACTAATGCTAATCTTCTTTTTCTCATAGTCTGATTAAACTTTGCAAGCATCTTGGATCACATTTCTCCAATGGTCACAGCCTGCAGCTGTCAGTAGGGATTCATTTGTTTGAGGAATCTAGTGGTGCTGACCCTTAACACTACCACTTCGGTCGCCTGACCTTCCTGACAACTGGAGTAACTCCAGTGGTCATCTCCAATGTGCGGTATTATCTCTTATGTCAAAAAGGACCTTGTGGACTAAAAAATCCATACACAGAAATTTTGTTTTCTTGTCACAGGCAAAAAGGTGGCCTCTTGTTGCTTATAAGAAAGCAATAACACGTGCTCAGCAGCAGTACAATTAATTATACATTTTTTAATTTCAAGTTACCCCTAAGCAGGTCTCCGGATTGAATGTTGGACGACTTTCTTTCATGTTTAGCTGTCTCCTCGCTCTATCGTTTCCATGGTAACACCTCTGAAACATTGCTCCTTTCTGAGGAGGTGAAATGTAAAGTGGCTGGAATATTTGAGTGTTTAAATATTTAAATGAAAACAACACAAAGATGGTAAGGTGAGTCAGACATGACAGGTAGGTGACATCCACAATAGCTGCTATTAAATTGGGCTATGGGGTAGTGCTCTCTTTGCTGCACTCCCACTGCAAGCTGAAAAGAGCAGCCAGCTCAGAGCTGTGCTGAACCTGGGCTGCCCTGGTGCTGAGAGGCAGCTGAGCAAACTCATGACCAAGGCCAACTCAAACAGCCTGCTGCCAACCTCTGCAAAGAGTCAGGAATAGCGAGGTAGTTAATTTGTAGGAGTTCTGTATTTATTATTTGCCAGTGATGATTAACATTTCTTGTTAAAAGTGGGAATCATTACTAATTGTCTTAGTACTTTACTGTGGTGTCTGTTAGGAAGTTAACATGGAAATATTGTAAAAAGTATTCTTGCCAACGCTTGAAAATAAGCCAAAGTTTGCTTTGACCGTGACTTTTCATCAACTGTAACAAACATCAGTTATCTGGGTTTGGAGGAGGCTGTGATGCATGTTTCAGTTTTTGTAAACTCTAACGGAGCTCTTATGGAGAACATTCTTCTCAAAGTACAGCAGCTATAGCTGTCTCCCTCGCCTGGTGCACCAACCCTTTTCAAACTCGCAGTACAAGACTTGCTCTTCAAAGCAGATATAGTGATGCTCACGTCCCCATTTCAGCTCCTTTCGCTTGCCATTCCAATCCACTTTGATTAAGGTTCCCTTTGTCTGCCGCCACGGAGGGCTGTGCCTAGCCCGTTTGCTCAGAACCTTCGTGCCATTCTTGTTGTACCAAAGCCTTCCTTCCCTGAAATGCCCCCTTAGAAGAACACCTTTCACTTTACTCTTCTGAACTTGGGCTCTGAACCAGCCTTCTCTGTTCTCCCCTCTCGTCTGATAATGGGGGCAAATTAACCCTCCTTTCTTATCCACAGAAGACAACATGAAACAGCAATGAAATAAATGACCTGAATTTCTCATACAAAACATTCCATTGAGCACTGTTCCTGCTCACTTGATTTTTCTGATTGCCATTCCCTCCAGACTATCATTTTCTATGATTTTATACACTGAATTTATCTTCCCAGGCCAAGGTTGTTTTCTTCCTACTTGTCTATAAAGGAACATGATTTCTACTAGCTTTACAGAAATAAATGGTAAGAATATTGTCCCCCTTCTCTGATTGACAGCTCCAATTCCTCTTAGCTTTAACATAATAGATTTTCAATAGAATAAGTTTTCCTTTTTGAAAATCTGCGGTCAGATGAGGGGAAAAATTCCCAGAACTCTCCAAGTTCTGCTCAGTCACAGTGTTAAAAAAAGATGCCAGCCAAAGTAGGAGGTGTAAATTTTCTTAATGTTATTCACCATCATTTTATTTTAAAAGCTTTGATAGGCAGTCAAACAGCAATTTCAGTATCAAGATGGATATTAAGTTTCAGAGCAAGCCCACTCAACATTAGGGAGAGTTGATATTGCCTTAGCAAAAGGGAATGAACAGGATGACCTCTCAGAGTTCCTTCAAGCATATGTCTCACCAGTGTCCGCATAAAGATGGTTCTCGCCTTCTCAATATTGTAGTTTCAAGGACATCAGTTGCCAGGGCATACATTCCTGCACTTGCTTGTATAGAGTTAGGAGTCTGCAGTTGTTTTTTTCCACAGTCACTGAGGAGGAATGCTTATTTTTCTTTCCTTAATGATTTTGATGTACTAATCTAATGAGGGAAAGGAGCTGCCCTGTTGAATCTTTCTCAGCTGCCTCAACAGGACTTGCACTGAACCTCTTCAGCCTCTAGGCTTTCAAGCACTGACATCATCTGAGGCTTTTTGTGTGTGAGAATTCTCCACAGCTTTCTCCTGTGTATTCATAAGATCAGAGCAGTCTGTGGTTTGGGCTAAAAACACATAGATACTGAAATTTTCTCTCACTGCAATGAATCAATTTTTGCTTAGTTAATGATTCTTCTCATTCTGAGGGACTCGCAAAGGGGTTTGGAAACAGATCCCACTAGGTATGAAAGCTGCAGAAAAGTGTCGTCGATTGAGGTGTGGGGAGGTTGATTTGAATTTCACTGTATTTCATAGACATATGAAAACTTTCCAGAAAGAAAACAAATTGATAACATTTTACAGAACTGAATTTAGTTCCTTTATATGGGAGAGGAACACAATTACGGAGAGCAAATAAAAGTGTTGTATAGTGATGGAAGAGAGTGCTGCAGTCAGCCTGCAGAGCTTTAACCAGTCAGAATCACTCATGTTCAGCATGATGCCACCTAACTAGATTCCTCACAGTTATGGGTAAGCACAGCCAAATTTCCCCAAACCTCTGAGAATAGTCTATAGAGTCAATAAAAGGCTCAAACCCAGGGAGTTTAAGAGGAGACTTGAAGAGGAGGAAGTGCTGTTTACAGGGAGTGGAACAAATTAAAAAAATTTACGCTGCGCCTAGAAGATCAGGAGATGGGGAACAAAGTCACGTGGAGCAGAAGAGAGAAAGAACCAGAGGAACCAGAGAAGCAGGCATAAGAGAAAGTATTTACGAAGGCAGAGAAGAAAAGAAAATCACTGTCAAAACGTGAAACCATTACAAATCAATTGAGACTTGGATTCAGTGGAGGTAATGAGCCTGAGAAACTGTGAGAGACAGAAATGATATGTGTGTAAGGGAGGATATGTGTAACAGAGTCCCTGTAACGTAACCCCCAGTTCAATACAGCTTTATGCACGTGCCTGAGTTCTTCGAATCCGGCAAGCATTTAAGCAAATGCTTTATATCCCTGAGAAATCCAGTGGGTGTTAGATGTTGGATGATACAGATTTATGAAGACAAATACTGACATTTTTCTAAGAAACTCTGTTTTTAAGGTAGATATTGATCAAAACCTTATAGGCAGAAGAACAACAGATTGAATCCTACTCATATGCATAATGTCTCTTTCTCCTGCAAGAAGATGCTATGTTCTGCCTTTGCTGGAGGTGTGGTGCGGCTGGCAGCTAACGTCCTCACCCAGCTCATGTGCAGCCCAGCCTCTATTGCCACATCTCTTTAAGTCTTTGCCTTCTGAGAAGCGTAGTGTTGGATCTGAGGAGGCAGGTAGAGAACCAAAATCTTTTCTACTTGTGAGACATCTTGGTGTGTTTAGAGGTATGAACAGAGCCAATGCATGTAAATTAAAATGTGTTAAGAGCATATGTAGTCAACTGATTTTATTTTGTTGTAGCTTAAAGTAGATCACATTAAAAGCCTAGATCTGGTTGCTGGATTTTATTCTTGTATAACAAGAAGATTATATGTAGCAGCCTGTCTCCTTCCTGGACTTATGTGAGGTTGTTTATGGCATGTAGGGTTTGAGGAACTCCTGCTTGTAGCATTCCCGCATGCTGTGGGAGAATCCCGTTATTGTTAAGTGAAACTCTCAAGTAGAATCACAGAATCTAAGTAGGGTCTGGGTAAGTATATGGCTGCTAGCTAAGTGTTCAGCATAGGGTGTAACCACCAGCGCTCACCAGAAATAGAAAGTAGCATTACCCAAGGTTATTAAAGGGAAATTGGCAGCAGGAAGACTGAAAGATATAAGAGCACAAGGGAGAATTTGGATAAGTTAAATGAAGATGTGGTTCTCTGTTACACTGTGAGATTGACTTCTTCTTCATGGCATTTAAATTCCAGTTCAAGGTTAAGTTATTTATAGCCTGGAAGCAAAACAAAGGTCTGAGTAAAACAACAGAAATAACTCAGAATTAAGAAGAACTTCTGCCTTTGAACCATGCAAAAGTACAGTATGATAGCACAGTGGCAAATGCACACTAGAACTGGAAAATGGATGGAAGACAAAAATCTGAGAACAAGTAGAGAGATGCTGAGGATGTTAGCACACAAATGAGTCCTCTGATGGGTACCACAGCTGGAGTTTCTCTCTAAATCCAGAAGTGGTCCCAGTTTGGGGTTTATCCATTGCAGAGACTCTAGCAGAACCCTCAGCGCTGATCCCAACATTGGATCTGCTTTGTAAACTTCAGGTATGGCTCAGCAAAGTACCTTTCACTAGTGCTTAAAGAACTGAGTATACCTGCTTGATGTAGGGTGGTCTGAATTAAAGTTCAACATTAAAATATTGATGTGCTAATGTTTGCTTTCTACAAGCTTATTTATCAAGACACATTAGTGTGTGCTCCTGTTCTGGGGACCAGGTCCCAAACAAACACAGGATTGCTCCCTTCTTGACAGGAGAGTGACTACAGGCAGCACCAAGCTAAGCTTGGTGTGTCCCTTGTATGAAACACTTCGACCAAACTGCAAAAGCAGGATCGTAGTCTTCTCTCTCACCAACTCCTTTTCCTTGCATCTTAGTTTTTATGGCTTAGAGATTTTCTGGTATTTTTTTGAGAGAACATTGTTCGCTTTTCTTTGATACTATCTCTTGATCTTGGAGATATTGGAATGATACATGGATACAGCTTTATCAGTTGGAAAAGCTGGCTTTGCATAGACTCCTAGGGCTGGCTGGGTGCCTATCACAAATGATCACCTCCTAATCCTCAGGGCTTCTCAGCTGATGCAGTCTCAGCTCTTCCGTGCCGCCACAGTCTTCATGGCCAACTAATAGCATCTCAGTTCCCAGTTACCCTGCTGAGCTGCCGCTGATTTTGCTACTTATTTTAGGGGGTGCCACAGAGAATTCATCCAAGCGTTATACTTCTCCTTTGACTCTCAGCAGCATCAATATTTTCTCCTTAGAGGAGCTGATCTCCTGGATCTCCTGTGAGACACTTTGCTAATTCAAAGCCTTTTGGCTGTTACTCAGTTCAAGATACTAATTGTGCTTGAGATGAAAAACAAGCAAATTTGGCAGCGATAGCTAGAGCTAGCATTAGTCTGTGCTTTTAGTGAGACATTTTAGTGTGAGACATACATGAAAGTTAAATTATCACAACGGTAAGTGCAATGATAACAAAGACTGTTTCTTGTGTGTGATTTAGTTCAGGCCAATAAGTGCTATTTAATATTTTCTTCCTCTGCACTGTGTTTTGATGATACTTCCCGAATACCTCTAATTTCCAACACATCATTCTTTCAGTATTGCTAGATCTAATCTGGAAAAAAGTTTGTTCTGATTATAATGAAGACAGTGAACATCTGGAATATCACCAAACCACCCTCTGTAAAGGCATCTCTCAGAAAACCACAAGGGGTGTCTTACTCATTATTTTTTAAATTTTTTTCAGACTATTAATGAAAAGACTCCAGTGAATTTATAAACAGTTTTGCTTGTTGCAGTGAGAGAGAGGAATAATTTAAGATTTAAAAAATGAATGTAAATGAATGTAATGTCACATTATCCACAAAGCATTTCTTTTTTTGCCTCTGACATTATTGCCACTCTCTCACACACAGCATGGATGTCTCAAATCAAAATAAAGCATTGGGACATCATTCCAGTAATGAGCTCCATCTGAGTGGCCTGCAGGTACCCCAGCAGTCCTGCGAGGTGTGGGTGTTGCCAGCTGTTGGGGGAGAGGTGCCTGGCTCTGAATTCTGTAGCGCACCACCTCTCTCTGAGACATCCCATACAAAGAGTCACCTGAAACACTTCATAGGAAGCACCAAAGTAAAAGTAATTTGGAAATTCTGTTCTTAAAGTTTGGCATTCAAGAGCAATTTTGAGGCTGCCCTGTGATCACCAGACTGATTAAAAATGCTAATCAGGAGCCTGTATGATTAGGAGATTAGTACAGCCTGAACTTTGATCTGCCTCATTTGTGCACACAGAGAGAGAAGAGACACACAGTCTGAGAACGGCTTTCATAGGTAGCAGATTTCTTTTGTGTAAAACATTCACAAAAGATCTCTTCTCTCTTTTTTTTTTTTTCCTGTTTCTTGCTTTCAGTTCCTCAAGGGATGGCCCCAGGGTTTCTGTAGTCACTAACTTTTACTTCTGAAGCAGTCTACTTTTAACAGTCAGAAAAGAGAAAACAATCTATGTCCAAAAAGACAATATTGCATTTGCATTCTTGTAACTGACCATGTGCTTTGATTTGACCCATGTGATTTTCATAGGACCCGACAGAATTAATGAAAATCCCTCACATGGGAAACTCAGAACCTCTAACAATACTTCAATTCCACGCCCTTTGGGTAAACAACCTATAGACACAAACATGGAATATCGGGAAGTCACAACCTCACCTCTAGACCCAAATTCACCTCAATTCCAGACAAACTCACCACGGCATGTTAGTAACTCTTCAGTTCAGGAGTGTCATGGCTTTGATATAGAGGAAAAGAAAATGTCCTCAGTGTAAAGAGCAAGTAAGAGAATAAACTTGTAAATATAAAAGTCACAGGCAACCTCAGTCAGCTGTGGGGAGAGAGACAGCCACCAGAACAGCCTCTCCAAAGCCCACAGCCCTTCTCTGCCTTATCAGTGAAGCAGATAATGAGCTTATGACAAGTGGATACTGAGAAAACATGGAATCTCTGCAATGCTTTCCCATGTCACCACCTTCCTATTGCTGGATATAATCTTTAGGCAGAAGACTACAGTATTCTCAGCACCTCAACTCTTACGAACCACCGAGTTAAGCAGCTAGCAGGCTGGTGTTCACGTGGCCATTTCAAGCAGAAGGGTAGGCTTTAGTGCCAGAAAAGAGGTGACAAAAAAACACACGAATAATTAGTGCTTAGGCATTATGATAGCTGTGAAGGGCCGCAGTGGCACCCAACCATGCAGTAGTATCTCTGCTGACAAGGCTAACTCAACACTGCAGAGGAGCTTAAAGGTCTTTGATGAACAAATGCATACTGTAAATAGTTGTCCTGAGCTAGGAGGCTTCAGTTGCAGTTATCTTACTAGACTAAGTTACCTAAGTGAGAAGAGCTACTACAGAATTAGGTGTTAAAAGGGCCCTTAATTCAGATCCCTGTGGCTCTGCTGCCTAATTAGACTGCAGGTTGTTCTGGTCAGGGGTGGCTTTCACTATTCTTGGTTTCAACTGGGAGATTTTCTGCACAGCCATGGAGAGAAGTAACGGGCACAAACTGGCTTGTAGTCTTCTACATTCTTTGTAGCCTGCTGTCACTTCTGCTCTCTCAGCAGCTGTAAAGGGAATTAAAGACTGTAGCGTCACAGTGCCACTCTTCTAATGTGCAGTTGTTTTCCTGCCTCAGCGTAAATCAGGAAGTCAAAGGCCCACCAGAGTCTATGCACCCTCTCCGCTTGAAAAGGTGAGGCTCAAATTTCTGCAGCTCTGTGCATGCAAGCAAGCAAGGAGGCTCAGACAGCTGCTGTCCTGATTCTCCAGCCTGAGCAGTCCCTCAGCACTGGGACACCTGGGCAGCAGCCGGGAGCCACTTTGCATTGGGTCTGTCCTGCAGCACCCCAAGCGCTTTGACAGTGCCTCACACTGTGGCAGAAATAGTTAATAAAC
Source organism: Penelope pileata (assembly GCA_013396635.1). Classification (NCBI taxonomy): domain Eukaryota; kingdom Metazoa; phylum Chordata; class Aves; order Galliformes; family Cracidae; genus Penelope; species Penelope pileata. The sequence continues at coordinate 799,665 of WBMW01001268.1, read as the reverse complement.
AAAAAGAAAAGAAAATAAACATGCATTTGCAGGAGGAAGGGGAAACACAGAGGATCAGCGATATTTTGTGCATGAAGATTTGCTTTTGTAGGGTATTTTTATTAGTATTTTAATAATGACATAATCAGAAATAATGGCAGATATGAAACATTACATGTTCTGAAGTAGAGGGGCAGGGATCTGGGGGGACACATGTGAAACCAAACTGCAAAACCAAACGCTGCCTCAGGAAGGGCAGAAGAGTTAACGCTCCGTGTGCGTGCCTGCAGCATAGGGGCACCCTGGGTGCGCTGAGGGCATGCAGAACCCACCGCAGTGCTGCTATAGGAAATCCCCAGCAACGTTCTCGTTGGGCAATGGTGACCGCTTGATTACATATCAAATTATAGTTAAAAAGCAGTCAGCGTGGGGACAGCCTGGGACTAGTCGCCGTCCCACAAAATGGGCCACTCGGTCTGGTCTGATGCCCTGAATACCTCCGTGCTGTCCTTGCAGCGCAAATTATGTACGGCGAGGAGCAGGGAAATGCCGCTTCCCACCTCCCCAAGGCACGCCCCTGGCTCCAGCCGCGTACCCCAAGGCACAGGGCACCCCATCACCCCGGCACCGTCCCCTCAGCCCAATGCTCCGCTCCAACGGCCGCCCAGAGGCGGCGCGAGCCCGGCCCGCGTGCAGCCCCTCCTCACGGCACGGAGAGCAACCGCTCCCGCCCCTCCCGGGGGAGACGATTAATTTGGCCGCTCCATTCCCCGCCCTCCCCTGGGAGGCGGTAGCGCGTTGCCATGGGTGCACGGGGAGCACCCAGAAAGTTGCCGGAGAGGGGTGGGCCGGGCCGGGAGCTCGGCGGGGCTGTTACCCGCTGGGGCTGAGTGCCCGCTTGGCGCTGCTCAGCGCGGGGCAGCGACTCCCGCGGCGCCGGTTACTGCGCCCAGCGGCCGCCGAGGGCGGGAAGGAGGGGCTCCGCTTCGCACTTGTCCGCGCGGGCGGGGGCCGGTGGATGCTGCCGCGCCCCGGCGCTGACTCGCAGTCGCTCCTGGCCATGGTGCGTGTGGGTAGCGGGGCTCGGCCCGGCCCCTGAACGCGACGCCTCGCCCCCTCCCCGGGCCGCCCTCCCCGCCCGTCTCCGCTGCTTCCCTGCTTCGCTGCCGCCGACTCGAGGCGCCGGGCAGCGGCTTCTCCCCGCGCCATGGAGCCGCCCGCGGGCAGGCGGCAGCGCTGAGCCCCGCTCCGCAGCCCCGCGCCGGCCCGGCCCCGTGGAGCTGCCCGGCCCCATGGAGCTGCCCGCGGCGCCGCTCGGCCGCCCCAAGACCATGCTGCTGATGCTGAGGAAAGTTCGCAGGAGGCGGGAGATGCTGTTGCAGCAGCTGGGCTTCATCTGCGCCATCCTCTTCTTCGCCTGGTGCATGTCCAGCCTGCTCTCCGGGCTGGGTGAGTTGCCCTTCCCGGCCCGAGCCGCTCGGAGGGAACACCCCGGCGGACGGAGGAGCGGCGCGGGTTCCTCGGGAGAAGCGCCGGGCGGGGGGCGCGGGGCTCCGGGTCGGCAGCGAGCGGGGACCGCGGGGGCGGCCCCGGGGCGGTTCGGCCGCGCTGCACCGGAGCCGCGTCCTCCCCGGCAGCTCCGGGGCCGCCCTCCGTCTGTCACCTGTGGCTGTACGGCTACGGCGGCTGCTTCTCTCCATCTTCTCTCTCCAAACTCCCCTCGGTGGCAGTCCGGGATTGACTAAATTCTGTGCCGTAGGCAAGGAACAGTGCTGACCTCATATTTTATAGAGTCTGCTGCGTCCTTTGTGCAAGTGCCGTTTTGGTAAACTGATGCATTTATAATCAATTGCATTGCTCTGGTTGTTGTTTGTTTGTTTTTGTACCTGCTGGCCCATTTGGGGCTGTAGCGATACAACTTCAGACTCTCCCCGTGCCCTGCAGCCCTCAGACAGGGAGCCCAACACCTGGGAGACACCACATGGGCCCCGTGTTGGACTGCCAAGGTTCCCTGACGATTTAAAAACAAAATCAAACTAAGCCCAGATCCCATCTCTGTGTTTCATGTAAGGGAAATAAGAGTGGATCATCTGCTTAAATTGAAGTCGAAGGTGAAATGGGTGCTTTAGGAAGAAAAATGTAGTGGAACTTTTCATACTTCCTAAGGCTCTTGTGCTCAAATTGCTGCCTGTGATGTTTGGGATGCACTGAGGATGGCAACAAGCCATCCATGTAAGAGTTTAGTGCCCTGTATCTAGGCACTAAACTACATCATATATCAGCTGTGTTAGCATATAGCTTGTCTTAAATCTTTCTACATTTTTTAAAATTGTGGTATCAGAGTATACTCTTGCTTTATGTGGAACTGTTTGTCGTGACTATGACTTTTTTCTTACAGTAGCTAGAAATTTGCATAAATGTACCGGTCTGTGGAGGCAGCTGATTGGGTATCGTTATGTTTACACAGTTTGAGGTCTTTGTTGCAGATGAAGGGTTTCCAGAGGTTTTTTCGGTCTTGCGTGAAAAATGTCATGACTAATGAAAGTTTTTAATCTCCTTGGTTATCAGCTAAATCCCTGATAACCTGATTTTTGATGGTATGCTGTATCAGGTAGGTTTTTTTTTTAGCCAGCTAGTTTACAGTATATTGTATCCATAAGCACTGGCCATCTGTTCTCTGTTTCTTATAATTGTGGCAGCAGACTATTTTAGCAAATACTCTAGCCAAACTAACTTTCCAAGCTAGATTTTTTTGCAAGAGTCACTGTAGCAAGCCACAGGCATTCCATGGTGACTGAATATAAATTCTAAGATCAGGCATGGAAGAGTTTTGTTGTTATAATTCATTTGAAATAGACAAGCTTGAAGTGGAAGCAATTTAGTTAAGGGGTTGTGCTTTTCCTGTGGTTGTGATCGTGTACCCTGCATTATCACAAGTGCACCTTATGCACTGTATTCAGTAAGTTCCATGGAGATTGTTTCTGGAATATCAGTTTAGACAAAAGCTCCCCCGGTTTCTAAATAAATTTGTCTTTCTTAAGACTTGTGGGGATTTACGATGCTGTTATTTTTCATTTTCCCCAACAAATTATGCAGGGATTGATATTACCAAGTACACCCAATGCTGAAAAGACCAGCCCCTGGTTTGGATTAAGCTGAAGTATAACTGGACCTTGGAAATATGCGCTTTTATTTTTAAGAAATCATTGATGTAATATCTGCAAGTGCAGATGACTAAATGAAAATGTGATTGTTCATGTCAGCATAGCTGGGCTGGTTTCATCTATAGGATATGTAAGTGTTGAATTTCACAGGTACAGGTTTCAGCATTTGCTGCAGAATTATTTTCCTGTTGTGGGTCACAGCCAGGTACTCAGCCAGAAAGTGCTGATAGCTCAGACTACACACCTTCCTAGCTAATTTCACCCTTGGTAGCTGGGAGCACCTGGCATACATGTGTCGGTGTGTGCCACAGTTACACCTTCATTTTGCTGCTTTCACATACCGATACCAATGGTCCGCTCATGACCCCGACTAGTGGGGCATAAAGTCCTGTTAAGATAATAGAGGAAAAATTCAGTGACAGTGAGTATAACCTCTTTCTGTTTCATATAGGCCAAGAATCGAGTATTGCACACAGGCCTGTTTCGTCAGAGACATGGAGGAAAAGAAGATTGATGGCATCACCTAATGGGACACATGAAGAAAAGAACTGTACAGAGCCAGGTAGGATAGGAAAATGTTGTGATGTCTTGTAAGCTCTTGAGATGTATTGTGTTGTGCAGAATGACTGTTCAGATGTAGGTATGTTTTGGGGTCATGATGAGACATGTGTTGACAGTTTGATTTCTCAATTTTCACTTCTTTTGGTCATTATTCCTACCTAGCTGATGTTGTGTATATTACAGTGGCAACGAGAGTTGCACTCTTCTTGGAACTGTGGGTTAAACATGCAGTGTTTGAAATATCATCTGAGCACAGTAATTTGTGCTCATTGCCATCGTAAACTGAATCACATTTTAGTAGTTTCATGATAAACTGTGTATTCAGAGTAGAAATTCATATTTGTGGAGGGATATGATGAGGTAAGGAATAGGGAAGCCCTGGAAGCTATTTCCCTTAGTGATATCTGTTCTGGCCAGGGGATAATTGATTGAGAGCAGGGATAGATGACGCATATTAATATCAGTGTTAGTCCACAACACTTTCATCTTCCCATCTGTCTTTCCAGGGTGTATTTCCTTTCTCTCTCTCGCTCTCCTTGCCTCTCTGTGGTTTATGGTGTGTGGGAGATGAGACATTTTGCCAGTGGCACTAGCCAAATTAATTTAAAGTTCAGTTGGTTGTTTTTTTCAACATGATTTTTGATCAGCTAGGAGATGACAGCAGAGTCTGTACCTTCTTGCAGAGAGTGGCAGCATGAGTTCTGGGATACTGTCAGCCCCAGACATTGAGGAGTTTGGAGCAGTACTCCCCCCTCTCAGTTACATGTTTGATATAATACTGAGCCATTGTTATGGTTTGACTTAGCAGATAGCTGAGTTCCACACAGTTAGTCACTCACCCTCCCCCCTCCCCAAATGGGACGGGGGAGAGAAGTAGAGAGAGATGCAGTAAAATGCGTGGGTTGAGATAAATGCTATTTACTAAAATAGTAAAGAGAACAAAAGAAATAACAGTACATATATATATACACAAAGAGGATACACAGAGCAAGGGCTCACAGCCACTGGTGACCCTTCCTCCCGGCTAGCCCCTTCCGTAACGAAGAGAACCTGGAAACCCCCCAAACCAATCACATGATGTTATATGGGATGGAATAGCTCTTTGGTCAGTTTGGGTCAGCTGCCCTGGTCCTGTCCCCTCCCAGTTCCCAGCTCCTTATGCCCCCCTTAACTATTTCACTGGCAGAGGAATGCGGAAGTGAGTTATGTCCTCGGCTCCGCTCAACACTGTCAGGATGTTATCAGTATCTCGGAGGTACAAGATAAATTCATACTAGACACTACGAGAAGCGTAACTTCTGTTAGAAACTAAGGCATCTATTGTACAGATTGAGGATTACTACTGTGCTAATGCATTGTGAGAGGAGTAGAAGAGCATTGCTCAAAGTATGTGGATCCAAAAGCTTTAACTGTATCTTCTTGATCTCCATGAGCTTCTCTGTACTCCTGTTAAGAACTTAGTTTGCTGGTATTTGCATCTGTAACCTTATGATACTGTTGATTTGTCTGTCAAAGTTGTTCACAGATGAGAAAGAAGAAACAAGTGACATTTTGGAAAGATGTAAACGTTCTTGATATACAGTCAGAAAATACCATTCTTTCCCATTCCTATTTGGTTTTTCTCTGCATATGTGAATGTATTGTTGTGATTGTGTGTGAACACATACTTAGCTGCACACTCAAAGCCAAGCCAACAAAGACCACAAGATTGTCAAAGTTGGGTCAGAGAGATGCCCCGCAAATTTTTGATGGGGATTTCTACTTAGGATAAAGGAGAACTTATTTATTTACAATGATACAATAAAACTACTAAGGGAAAACACAAACTTATGTATATATTGGAATATTGTGAGCAGTGCTGACTTCTCCAGGTGCTAAGAAGAAAACAGAATAATAGAATGGTTTGGGTTGAAGGAACCTTAAAGATCATCTGGTTCCATCTCACCTGCTGTGAGCAGGGCTACCTTCTGTTAGATCAGGTTGCCCAAAGTCCCGTCCAATGCTTCAGCTCCTTCCATTCCCCCAAAATTGTAAGATTAGTTTAAGCATAATTGGATTAAATAAATACAGCTGGATCATTTTCATTTGCTTTATGAAATTCAGGTTGTTGAGATGCGCTTTTCTCTTTAACCACAAGAGCTGGACACATGGAAGCTGGGAGGCCCAAATATGCCTCAGGGTGCTGAGTTTTTAAGAAAACTGTCATGAGACTTGTGTTAAATTTGTGATTTCTAGGCACAGTATTGGAATTAGTCTTTTTAATAGGTGTTTTTTCAGTTAGAACACAGATTTACAGATCAAACATGTCACAGGATTGCAATTGTGGCATTTTTAGCCACTTCCTGTTATTCTACAGCTATGTAGAGCTTATCTGTCTGGATCTTCGCCTGCTGAAGGGGAGATCTAGATGCTGCAGGAGTGGCTAGATGTAAGATAGCTATGAATAAAAGGAACACCTGAAAATATCTGAAGCTGGTGCTTGGTGGACATGGATGGTTTTGTAAGAACCCATGTTTGTTATGGCTTGGCAGTAATTTTAGCTGATTTTTTTTTTTTTCTGTTCCTGTGCGGTAGCCAGAGATTGAGATTTGCAGTGTAATGAAAAGAAGGTACAGTGACCTAAAACCTATCAAAAAGGAGCAAGCAGCATAGCTCATCTCTATGAGAATGTGGCTTGCGTAACCCTGTGACTACACCTCAGGAAAGTAGTCACAGGAAAAGCTAAGAGACTTGATTGAGATCACATAGAAAATTGGTGAGAAAATGTGGGTTTTCAGCTGCAATATGTGAGCTTTCACTCTTGCGCTTATCCAGAAAACTACCCTTCTCAATTTAATGAAACTCCCAGGAATGTGTTGTCAAAAATTTTAACTGTCTGGATTTTGTCTGTTTTTGTTTTCTTGGTTTTTTTTGTTCTTTAAGAACAGATAGTTAATGCGCGTGTTGCTCTGTATAGGCTCCATTATGGGAAGTACTTATTCTTACCTATGTCATCTCTGTATCAGCTTTAAGCACTGGGGACCCTACAGATGAATGGGTGTGTATATGGTACATAGCAATTTCCTTATGTGAATATTTCTCTATATGTGTTTAGGATGCAAGAACTTCATACCTCGAGGAAAGCAAGTTCTTGCTGAGAGCCTGTTAATCTTTTGTGTCATTGCACTGCAGTTGCTGTGCTCTCATTTTATTAGCTTCCCACACAAGTCTGCAGCTTTACTTCTCTTTTCCTAAAGGCTTTCAACAAAGTGAATTTATTTACCACTTCATCCTCTTCTCTTGCTTATATGCAAATAAAAAAAATCCCCAGTTGTCAGAAGTTGCAGCTATAAAAGTTTATAAGGCCATGAAAGCCTTGCAGTTCATGACAGGGCACTCATCCTTAGTTGAATACAATTTTGGAAAAAAACTCCATAAGCTTCTAGCAGTAATGTTAGAAGTCTTTGGAAGCTGCTCTCTGCTAGAAACTCAGATTGTCTCATTTACAGAAGTAGATCATTTTGTATTGTGTTCTTCTGGAAACATTATTAATGCTTCTGGGACTATTGTATCAGAACTAAAAAAAACTTTGAAGTCTTTGCAATGCTTCTCTAAATAAGAATGCTGAGGCTCTGTCAAAGGAAGGGAAAATGTGTGTGTGGATATATGTGTGTTTGTGTATACTTGAAGAAAGAGGGGATGGGGAGAAGGAAACAATTTATTTGTTAATAGAGCAGAGCTGGGGAAGAAAGGTTTGTCTGACGTGGAGGTTACAGTGACCGATATTGCTGAATATCTTACAGGATGCTATATACTTTTACTGGTGCTATTCTGCTGTCATAAGGAATGATAAGAGGTACTACTGATCCCATACTGGCAGCAAAGGAAATGTAGGTCACCTGCAGGAAGGAGACAGAGCGTTTGTATGCACCTGACCTACCACGGTTTTAGTCTGGGCAAAGACCAAAGTTAGCGTGCCATATAGCAGTCTTCCATTAAAGATCCTGTCTTGAAATTGCCCGTTTGTTGGAAGCTCTTCTGCCATGAAAAGATACGGTCACTGGTAGCCGGTGACAGGACAAGAGGCTACAGGCACAAACTAGGACACAGGAAGTTGCATATGAACATGAGAAAAAACTGGGAGGGTGACAGAGCACTCAAACAGGCTACCCAAAGAGGCTGTGGCATCTCCTTCTCTGGAGATATTCGAGACCCGTCTGGACACCTACCTGTGTAACCTACTGTAGGGAACCTGCCTTAGCAGGGGGGTTGGACTTGATGGTCTCCAGAGGTCCCTTCCAACTCCTGTGATTCTCTGATACAGGTCTTAATGTTATTGTGGAGCCAGGCTGGAGGCTTACAGGTAGTATATAGAATGCTGTGGAGCTCAAAAATTTCATGAGATTCTGGGATTTTTGAATTACGAATCTTCTGCTTATTTTTTATTGAGTAACTCTGGATGGCGCTGTGGATATCTCTGAGAGAGCCTTTTCTTTATGGCTTTGAAAACTTTTCCTGGGCAAATTTATGTTGGAGGAGGGGCTTATCAGACCCTGACTTAAAGTGTAGCAATCAGAAAGGGAAAGTCGTTGTCTTTAGCATCTTAACAGATCTCATTAGTTTGCAACCAATTCTTTGCCTTATCCAAACTCTCAGTTCCATCTGCCAGTAGCTCGCTAGCTTGCGGTGCCATCTGCCCAGCGAGTCTGATTTATAGCTTCTCTGCTCCTGTGGCTCACCTCTTGTTTCAGTGTTCCCATGATTTCCATATCTTGCAGAACTCTGAGTAACTTCTGAGAGTGGTTACAAGCAGGGGCGATTTGGTGCTGTGGTGTTTCTAACCATGTGACTCCACTGGATCGTGTCGGGCTATTAAAGCCATTGGTCTGCACTCCTTTCTGTTGTGAATATTTTCAAGTAATCTCCGTATACGGTACGGAGAATACTTTGATTTGCTATGAGTTAGAAATGTATCAAAATATATTTCTATTACAGTCTTCTGACGCTCGTCAGTGAAATTGACTTGAAATTGGAAGAATCTTTGGGCTTCCCTGTCCAGAAGTTTGTCGGTCATGGACAGTTCATGAGCTGCATTGATTTTTTAAGTGGCTGGAAATTTGATTCCAGTGTGCTCCTCCCATTGATACTAGAGGGAAAGGATAACTGTGGGCTGGGGGAAAGGCAGAGGTTAGTGTTTTGTTCTGAGTCATGCGCCTTTTTACTTTAGAATTAAAAGACACATTCTAGCAATGCTTTATGTTCTTGCAGTGAGAGGAAAATAATCAGTCTCTACAGTGAAATAAAGTGTGTTTCCCAGCAGCATGTGTGTTACTGGAGTTCAGAATAAGGATCAAAATTCATTAAGTCTCTGTATATTTTACACTGCTAGTTATTCAAAGCTTGGGGACTCCTGTGGAATATGATGCATTGTAGAGAAACTCCAGAAGTCTTTGACATTTTTGCTGAAGTACCCTAGAGAATACAAGAGCCTGTTACTTTTTCTACAAAAATCAATGAATGGTGCTCTCACTGACTAAAGGAGACAGGATTGACTCTTCGAGGTAACTTTCCAAAATGATAGAAGAAGCTATTTCTTGAACACTTGTAGTCAAGAGACTGTAGGAAGCATTGTTTTCACTCAATTTTATTTTGAAAACACAGTGCTTAGTTAAATGCATCATTCTCAATATGAAGGATTTATATGTTTTTTTCTTATAGACACCTTAATCCATTAGATCATAAACTTTGAGTGTTTGATGCTAAACATACTTCTAAACATACTTCTGTTGCAGATGGAATATGTCATTTTGTGCTATGGTGGTTTTTTTTGTGCAATAATAAATATTTCATTTAAACAATTACCTTCCCTAGATCAAGATCCATTTTTTAATGGGGATAAGTGCGCTAGAACTCTCCTTTTTAAGGTATTGGTATTAATGATTTCACAGTACCCCTTTGCTTCATGAGCATCCTAAATTGGTAAGCGCAGCGTTATCTAGAAGTTCTTTTTTCATCGGTACTGCATACACTTGGATTTGAAATGCTTCTTCATTCACATGTCTTACATCCTCACAGAACAGGAAATTTATCAGCTTTAAGTATTCTAATCTTGTGTTGGTCTGAAAGAAAATGAAAATGAGGAAAGTTTTAAGAAAAAAATCTTATGTGCGCACATGCATAAGGTATTCATGTATCACAGGATCTTAGGGGTTGGAAAGGACTTCTGGAGATCATCTAGTCCAGGCTCCTGTTAAAGCAGGTTCCCTGCAGTGGATTGCACAGGAAAGTGTCTTATGCGGGTTTTGAATATCTCCAGAGAAGGGGACTCCGTGACCACTTTGGGCAGCCTGTTCCAGTGCTCTGTTGTCCTCACAGTAAAGAATCTTTTTCTTGTGTTCGTATGGAACTTTCTCTGTTCCAGTTTGTGCCCATTGCCCTTTGTTCTTTCGCTGGGCACCACTGAAAAAAGCCTGGCCTCATCCACTTTACTTCAACCCTTTAGATATTTACAAGCATTGATAAGATCCTCCCTCAGTTTTCTCTAGGTTGAACAGCCCCAGGTCTCTCAGCCTGCCCTCAGAGGGAGATGCTTCAGGCCCCTGATCATCTTTCTGTCCCTCCGTTGGACTCTCCCTACAAGTCCCCTGTCTTTCTTGAGCTGAGGAGCCCAGAACTGGACACCATACTCCAGATGTGGCCTCACCAGGGCAAAGTACAGGGAGAGGATCACCTCCCTTGCCCTGCTGGCCACGCTCTTTTTAATGCACCGCAGGATCCCATTGGCCTTCTTGGCCACCGGGGCACACTGCTGGCTCGTGGCCAACCTGTTGTCCACCAGGACCCCCAGGTCCTTCTCTGCAGAGCTGCTTTCCAGCAGGTCATTCCCCAGCCTGTACTGATGAGTGCATTTATTCCTCCCCAGGCCAGATGTGTGGATAAAGAAGCAAATTTACAGGAAGTAGTTTACCACCCAGTAAATAAGTGTCTGACTAAAGTGCCATTTAGATATATAGTAAACAAGGGCAAATGAAACAAAAAGAAATACCATTTAATTTGTTACTGTATATTCTTAAACCTAATTAAAATGGTTCTTGATATATCTTTATTTCACATGACTCATTTATTTACAGGTGGTTTTGGTCCAATTGAAGCACGCTGTGGATTGTATTTTTTACAAGATAAGTTTTTGCTATGAAATGAAGCAGGATTGAAATAAAAATCAGAATTTCTAAAATGTAGCAACTTCAGAATGAAATATACTATTGGTGGGTACCGACCTTCACTTTCTTTGAGTGGAACAAAACACCCAAGTTGAATGATACAGAATGCTGGATCTACAGTTTCTCATATTTCCCTGGCTCTAATATCTAGATACCTAAGCATTCTCAAACATTAATGAAGTAATGATACAACATCTCTCTGTGACTGGCGGCAACTCAGGTAGACAGCAATGGTGGTAAATAAGTGACCAGAGGTCAAAGAGGCAATATATGGTGGAGCCAAGAACCAAGTCTAGATACCTAGCCCTGACCTAGGCTTCTGCAAATACGGCATTTGAGCAGAAGGTTGGATTAGTATGACCTCTGTAGGTGCCTTCTAGCCTGAATTTTCCTATCATCTAGTATGGAAAACAAAGAAAATATGTTTCACTTAGAACATATTTGAAATCCTGAATTGGACATTTCAAAGTCAAAGTTACTGTGACTTGTATGCTCAGATCTCCATGATATCATTGAATATCTCACCCTTAATGTGGAGCTGTGTGAGTATTGAGATCTGTTCCTCCCTGGTATGGTCATGCAGATAGACCTTTTTATGTGGAAATCTGCTCCATTTTCCACTCACAGAAATTCTTACTGTTGGTGTAAAAGCCATGTTTAAGTTCATCCATCCTTATCTATGGTAGGTTCATATTCACTCCTTCCTTTGCACCTTATTGCCTGTGCTGTCTTGCCATGTACTGCAGCTGACACAGAAAAAGCTGCTATCTTTGTGTCATGTGCAGTTATTACCACACCTTGCTCTAGCGTTGGAGGAAACAGATTGAAAAGGCTTTCTAATCAGCCTTTGTGAAACTTAATCCACACTCCTGGGACTTGGGACCTTGGACAGAGTCTTTATGAGGTACTGGATTGTTTGTTAGATATGAAAATGTTGCCTTTGTCACTTGCTGGTATAATTTAAGTGACTGGAGAGAAGGAAAAGGCAACATTTTTAACTGGAAATTGCTTCCATGTTGGCTGTGGTTTGTAGCTGATTTCAGGCTGCCTGACATGTCCCATCACAAGAACTTACTTGAGTTGCTTGTAGTTTTGGCAAACTTTAAATATATTTGAAGGTGATAGGGTGAGTATTTGCTTCAAATGGATTGCTAGTTCAATAGAAAATTTAAAAGAGAAGTCTGTGTGCTTTTGTGTGGCCAACTTGATAAATTTTATACAGCCTTTTTTTAAAGACTAAGAGTAATCCAGTATGTTGAACAGTATAGCTGAAGAAAATGCTAGTTTCTTGCATAGAAACAAACAAACAACCCTCGTTTTTCTTCCCCAAAATCCTTGTGCATTTTAGAAACACAATGGGAGAGATCCACTCGTTATGTCACTGACGCGTACATAATTTTAGACAAAAACTATCAAAAATATCAGCTTGGAAACTCTTCTGAGACACTTCTGAGACTAGCTATAATATCTATTTTTACTCCAGTGGGCTGCAGAACATTGCAGAGAGCAGAGATGCTATCTCTGTGCTCTCAACATCTCATCAGTCTATAGCTTGGACCACAGAATGTGGAGGATTCAGGTGCAACTGGGCAAGCACAGAACTGGGCTACAGGAAAGTAGGTTATGAAAAGCAGCTGGAGGTAGAAAATGGTCACCGGAAGCACCATGAGGGATAAAGAAACTTGAGATGTAGAGTGGGGTGGTAGGAAGTCTAGGATTATTCAGAGTTGGAGACTGGAGTTGGAGGATGGGTGAAAGGGATGCACAAATAATAGTGGGGGGAGGCTGAACTTGGATAATGAACCATGGGAGAATCCTGGGAATAGCAGGGCAAGGAGGCTGGCCTTGGGAACTAGTAAGTAGAGAAAGTGATAAAAGGGGTACGAGAAATGAAACTGCAGTGAGTTTGGTTTTGTTTGTTTCTGGTTTTGAGTGGGCAAAGTGTCCAGAATGAATAGCAACTGGGAGACTCTAAAAAGAGACGAAGTTACCCATGTTTTAGCATTGTGTTTGGCACATAAAGCTGGAAGCATTCACAGTTTATATATATCCTTCTTCTGACTTTTAGCATAGGTTGGGTATCAACAAAGAACATCTTCAGAGCCTGTGTTAATGAAACCATGAAGACATAAAGTGTTGTAGAGAGCTTTGCCAAAACCAGACATTTCTGAGCCTCAGTTCTGTGTCTCTGAACCTCAGTGTTTGTTTCAAGGGTCAAATTACTGATTTAAAAATACACTTTGGCACAATATGCAATTTCATTACAGTAAATTCATTTTCAACTTTGTTCTGTTTTGACAAGAACCCTCATAATTGAATTATTTTTTCAGAAGTTATGTAATTTTCTTGTACATTTCTGTCACTGTATTCATTAATAGATGTGGTTATCCACCTTGGCATGCTCAAAATATTCCAGGAACCTGCTGACAGTTAATCTGACATCACTCCTGCTCTACAGGAAGACAAAACCCTCAGGCAATGAAGAGTGATGGTTTCCTTTATTTTTTGAAGTTGACAGACATTGAAGATGTTATAGTAGAAAATATATTAGCCTTAGAAAGTGTGAGTCAAATTAATTCCTGCTGGGACTTTACTGATGAGTTGAAGTACAGCAGATAGACACTTCAGGTAGAATGCAGGCTGTGTGTCTATCTGCTTGTTCAATTATTTCCTTTTTTTTACAACATTAAGTTAATTGTTTAATGTTAATGACAGGTGCTGGATTAGCAGTTTTAAGAGTGACATTCTCTACCCGTGGCCAATGTGCCTCCATCCTTCCTGCAAGCGAGAAGATGGTGTAGGCTCTCCCTATTCTGTTTGCACCCGTACTTGCTTTTTGGACTATTCTCAGAGACTACTGGAAACTGATAACATTTTTTTCCCCTTGCATATAATGTAGTCACTTGAGGCTAGTGTGACTGGATCTTTTGAACAGGAAAATGTAAAGTTTCACAGATGGTGGGAAATTTCTCAACTTTGGAAATAGTACAGTTAAAATGGATGAAACCATGTTTGGAAGCTCGAAAAGACTAAAATGGGAGAAATATGTCTTTTTTTTTTAAATCTGTTGTGAATCAGCATTTGCATTGAATTTTGAGTTTCTAGCCCAAAACAGGCTCCTGAAGAGAGAGGCATTTGTTTATTAAGGCATCTGGGAGAATATCCACACTGGTGTGCACTGCCTTAACTCCACTATTGTCTTTACAGCCATGACAGTTTATGGCAGCTGAGGTTCTGCCCTGCAGATTTGTTGCTGGATGGTGTGATACTGTTTCTGGTTTAGTTCTCTGAACATAATTACTCTTGGATGAGAATCTTCTCTCTTTAAACAAATTCTGTGCCTTCTTAAGAGTTGCATTCTTTGCCTGATTGTCACACCTCTTTAGCCAAAGATTATATGGAAGGATTTAATGTTGCCTGATATTGTAAGGCTTTTTCTCACCTCCTTAGGCCTTTCGCAAGCTGTCCCCTTTCCTGTTGCTGCTCCCTTGACTTACCTGCTTCCTTGACTCGCACTGAAACGTTGAGATGAGTTTCCAGTGTTCATTTGCCTTTTCTTACTATCTTTATAGGCAGTTATATCACAGATTAGTATGTGAAAGAAACTATCTGAAATATTATAATTTTTTCCTTTTTTGAATCTCTGTTCAAGGGGAGGGGAAAAGACAAAGTGAGTTGACTGAAGTCTGCAGAGAGGGTCAGTAGTTAAGCTGCATTTTTTTTCCCTTAAATTGTAGCCATACTAAAATCAGAGATCTTAGCATGATCTTTTGCTGCTACCATGATCACCTCTCTGCCGTCCTCACTGATCAATAGTCATAGTCATTGACTCAGTTATTCAGCTCTTCTATTTCATATTCTTTTTGTTTTTCCATGAGAAATCATAGAATCATAGAATCATAGAATGGTTCAGGTTTCACAACAGAGATGGTTTTTCTTCCCTTTGTATGCTTTTACAAGTTTAAATGTGTGAGGCACCAAGACTATTTACCAGGAGAAATGGAGAAAAGATACGCCTAGATACGCCTAGATACGCTTCACTCTGCTGAATGGCTGATGGTGATACCTCAGGATTGTCAAGTGAAGCAGGTTGAGACTCCTGTGTGAGAGGGACTGTGAGAACACTCCTTTGCCATACTAGGAATAAAATGAACACCTCTGTTGCTTGCATGCAGAAAAAGGAAAGGAAAGGAAGGAAGAGTTCAGCAATGTTTTCTCATGTGTGAGCAAATCTCTGCTTGAGTCTCACTCAAAGGTTTTTGAATATTTCACTTTGGATTTTGACTTGAGGAGATGTGTATTGGCTGTAACTGACATATGTGTGTTGAACAAGTAATTCAGATTTGAAGTTAATTATGTTTGGGGTTTTTTTGTTTGTTTTTTGTTTTTTTGTTTTACATTCGGTATTGGTTTACTGTAGTTATTTGATTGACCAGGCTTGATTGCTGTAACAGCACCTGATGGGAGAGCTCTTACTTGGAAAGACTATCTGGGATCATCTCCACAACTGCTTTAATCTGTGGATATTCAGGGCAACTAAGTTTAGTAAGTACTGCTTAGGTAATTAAAGGTTGGAGCTGAGTTGCTTTCTCTGCATGACAACAGACTGGTAAAGGGAAATTACTCAACTTGATTCAGTGTTACCTGTGGCATAGGGCGCAGTTTATTCCCACCCAACTCAAAATTTCACTTTCTAATGTGCTAGAAATAATGTTATTTTTCATGTAGCCTTGGAGTTTGCACAGCTAGCACAGATTGCTGATGTTGAAAGGTGTATCTATAACTATTTATGAAACAGTCAAGATACACATTTTGCACTTTGGACTTAAGTTTGCTTTAAAAAAAATGCAGACTGGCAAAGAGTATTAAGTCTCTGCTAGATACCTACTTCTGAAATTCTCTTTACTTAGGTACCAACTAGTGAACCAGTTACTATAGATGAATGTAGAAGAACAATTTGCACATGTAAGAGAGATGTTAAATCAAAAAAACCTGGCAGTTGCTGTGATCATGCAAGATCTATTGGGTCTTAAAAAATACTTTGTTTCTATACACTCAGTGGCTTTTGAATTGGTCAGATTTGTGGACAGCATTAAATTATTCGTAGAATGTTTTTGTTTTGTTGAGCACTTTCAAAATTCAATAATTTTTTTCCTCCATTCTTTCCTCTATGAGGTTGAATGCTGTACAAATGTCACTAGTGGTACTGGTCTTCTGGGATGAGGTTGTAGATGGCATGGGAGTTGTGATGCATTATTATGCACTTCTTAGGGAAAAATGAGCATCATCACAGCTAGAATCCTTCTCTTCCATCCGGTAACTGATTCAAAGTATTGTGGTTTTACCACATTACTGACTCTAGGTCAGACTGTTAGAGTTGAGCACTACTGAGCAGCTCTGAGGAATTTACTTTGAGATATTTCTTGTCAGGGTCCCAGCTGGAATCTATGATGAGATTCCCGTCTAAGGATGGGAATCTAGTCACATCCTTCTCCAAGTTAGGTATTTACACAAGAAAGAGATCAAAGTTTTACAATCATGTTTAGAATGAATGTTTGTATTCTCCTAGTAAATACATTTGTGTGTTAAGGAAACAACAATCCTTTTATAAGAGTAATAACAAAAAGATCTTACTTTTCTTTATGTAAATGGTGTAGCAAACCCTTCAGTGACTTGGTATTCTAGCTGCATGGTGACTTTACACACTTAATCTTGGAGAGGCAACTTGGATCGTATTATTTAACAGCCATGGATAAAAGCCTCTTGCAATTATGAGATTAGCCAGAGTTACACTATGTTTTACTCCCTGAAGTCTGATGTGTGATGTGTGCTTTGACTGGACATGCATTTGACTCTTTCTTTCTTTCCATTCCCTGTCCCCCCCCCCACCTCAGTTTTAGAGAAAAACTCTAAAGCTTAAAATTTAAGGGCTTAAATTCCATGAGTGTTCTTGGAGGTGCTGCTATGAGTGCCAGGCATCTTTACCACTGCAAAATATAGAAGAACAGAAGTGTGGCTTTAGTGGTTGATGAAGTGTACGGTCTACATTTGTGAGAAAAATTCAGATTGTTTGATTTTCTTTGGAAGAAATGTGGAAAAGGAGCATGTTTTTGCTCCCCTCTGGAAAAAGCTCATCTACCAATACAAAAAGATTGAAACACAAAATCAAAATTGTGAGGAAAAAAAATCAAAATCATACTGCTGCAAAATATTTAGTGAAGATGAAAATGTTTAAAATCCTTCTTTTTTTTTTCCCTTTTATTTCCAGGCTTGCTGATAGTTAATGCTGATTGTACAATAGCTCTGGTTTTATAGAGCATAATAACATTCTTGTATTTATTTGTTCTTGATTAAAACGTTAAATTTCATGATGTAAAATATGGGAAAAATATTTGTAATTTCAATGCTTGAAAATAGGGGCAGGTTGGCTTTCGTAAATCAGCACAGTTAGTATTTCTTGATGTTGTGTAACAGCTATTGGTGTGACACTAGAATCTAAACTTCACAAAAAGCTGATCAGTGTAAACCTCCCACATAGTGTTGAGGACAGGCTGGAGCGGCATCTCTGCTAAAGTGAAATGACCCACACAAGCATGATTGTACTTCAGTATAACAGCAGTAGTCCTGTCTCTCCAAGTTAATCTTCTAAATGTATGTCTGGATTTAGAGATTTTTATTTATTTACTTTTGGTGTTTGGATTAATTTTTTGTTTGATTTGCATCTCTTTTTGTCCATTTTGGAAACTGAGACTATGAAATGGAGTTGTGCAGTGGAGGTATTGGCACACAAGTGAACGGCAGTCCATGGGGATTCGTTTTTGCTCCAGGATGAGATTGTCAAGAATTGGTAGTTTGTTAAAATATCCAAGACTACACTTTAGTTTGAAGGACAGATTTTTAAGTATACTCATGGTGAATTTATGGTGCCACATGGCTTAGTCGAGCAAACACAAGTTTAAAAATTAAGCATGTAATTCAACTAATGTCAAAGTTGTTGATCTTTCTTTGGACTGGGACAATTATGCTGCTTTGACTGTCAATAAGTAAAGATCATTCACTTTTCAGCCTCTATTCACGCAAAATAGGAAATCAAAGATCTGTGCATGAATCAAGGAGTTTGTTGGTATTTTTTTTTTTTTGTGCTTTATTTCCATGTCATTTGGTGGTGTAGCCCCACTGGCCCTTTCAGAGTCACTGTTGATGTTGGTAGGACTTCTCCATACGTAGTAAATGCAGCGTTGGACTGCTTCATCTAGTGGAAGCTAGGATCTCTCTGTCCATGTTTACTGACAGACCCGTGAGGGAAGCATCCCTCAGAATACATATTATGAGTCCCTTAAATAGGTTTTTAGCTGTCCTCGTTTATTTGTTGCTCTAGTCTAATCTGAGGGAGCACAGTATAATTTGAGTCTCGCTTTGCACAGATAAAAGGCCTAGTGGTAGTAAGAGCGTGGTAAAGATGGTAAGATCTGTCCTGACTGAGTCAGAGCAGTCAATATCTAACTCCTGCCAGTAACGCTGAAAATGTGGTCAAAAGACAGTGCTTAATAAAAATAAACATTGAATTCAGGTTGTCAATGGTATGGCTAACACTAGTTAACAGTATCTAGAAATTTGAGGGGAAATACGTGCATTTACTTGCAGTAAATGTTAAATGCATGGCTGTTTATCAGTAATGTACGTTAGCTGCCCCTTACAGCATTTTTTTTTCATCTTGACATTCAGTCAGATCCCCCACAGCCTCAACCTGCATGCACGTTCTCTGCTTTACTTCAGAGAGGATGCACTCTTATGAACTGCTACCTAAAATGGGGTGGAGATTTTATATGTTTTTCTATCTCCTGTATTTACATTATCTGTACAGTTAGCGTGTGAGCTGACCATCTAATGACCTTTAAAAATGCAGCCTTTGGAGAGATGAAGAGGGATTTGTTAGTTGACAGATTTGTGCTAGCAAGCCCCAGGTTATTTACGGAAGTCTGGAATTTTGTGCTCTTGGATTTAAAGAATACTGTGTAATTCAGATCAAAGGCAAAGCATTAAAATCTTAATTCCACTGAGAGAAATATCCTTTATTTTGACTTTCTCAGAGACATTATTCTTAATTTATGTTACCAGTGCATCTTATAAATGAGAAAGAAATTTAAGTTTCCTCGTGATTTTGGACTAATTTATTGTGTAACCATTTTTCTTTCACAGCAGGACTGCATAATAGTCTACAAAGGTTATTCATCATTTTAAACAGTGAATCTCTGCTCTGATATTAAATCATTAAAAAAAAATAGTGTGCAGTCAGGTATATATATATTTCCTCTACTAATTACATAACAAAAACATAACTTCTACAGTTAAAGTACTGAAATGTCTCTGTGTCATCAAAATGCATAGAGAGGCTGTAGATAAGTAGGAGGAGGGAGGGGAGCAAAAGGAAAAGACATTTTAAAACTACTTTTATTGCTGTTCAAGTAGAGTGTTTAAATCAGTACAGACAGAAGATGCTGAACTGGGTTTCTGCGGACTTTTACAACCAGATTAAAATTCATAGATTATACTTCTTAGGAAGATCAGAGTGAAACGAAGTTGGCTGGTGGAAAGCAAAGTAGCCATTTATATGTTTCCATCTCGGAGAAGGAGGTGATGAAAATGAATGACATCCAGGCAATCTTCTTGTGGTACTTTTTGCATGGAAATACCTTGAATCATGGTAGATGACTTCAGGGGGTAAAACAGAAACTGTCAATCTCCATGTTTGAGGCTATTTGCTGTCCTTGGCCTGTGGAAAAGCGCCAGATAACAGTAACAAGTGTTGTGTGTGATCCAAAAGCGCTGTGTGTCCCTCACAAATTAAATTGTTGACCTATTTCTATGCATCCAAAGCTATGGAACTGACATTGGCAGCTTAATAAAGCAAAATACTGTTGTAGTGTGGGTTATATCTTGTCCAGAGAAACTTTGTCAGTGAAATAACTAGATATAATATTAAAAACAACTTGATTCTATTCTCATTAAGATCAGTGAGGAAAATTCCCTTGAACAGAAGAGGGAAAATGTGCCAGGGGGATTTTAAGGACCTTAATTCTTAAAGATATAGACAGATTCTCAGTGAAATCTTTGGTGGAGCAAGGGATCTCAGGTGGAGTTAGATGACTTCAGTGATCTCACCAAGTGCATCCTTAGGTACCTGGACACCTTGACATCTCAACTGTAGGGCAGAAGTTACAGAAAACTTTGCCATGTTTTCAAACAACTGTATTTTCTCTCTGGAGTGCTGTAGGTCTTCAAACTCGAACCACACCTGCAGAACTTCAGGTGAAGTTGGTGAGGGCTTCTGGACACATTTGTTTTTTGACAAGTACCTCAGGTGTGAAGGATGAGTCACCCTCACTGCAGAATGTTTCCCACTAAACACAGGGAAATATTGAAGAGGGGAGCAGAAAAGGAGCAAAGAGCAAAAGTCTGTAAGAGAAAACTCACGTTGAACAGTTAGCAGTTCTGGTGGAGCAGGCTGGTAACTGGCTGTTCGTCTTGCTAGCAACACTTTTTTAGTCATTTTATACTGACTTCTTAATAACCGTGCAAAGGTGCAAAACTGTTGTATTGTATGAATCAACTTCAGGTCTGTAGTTGGGATAGTTGCAGTCTGTATCCCTTTTTTGGGGGGAAAGTGATACTGTCTTGAACTAGTGACTGGTGATGTGAGAGCTTGTCTGGGAATTGAAGGATCCGAGTTTAGCTTTTCTGATTAAAATGGCCATAGTGACTATGGTTTGTGCTCAACATAGTTTTAGCGATGTGTAAGGAGTATATAAGCACACCGAATGGATCCAGCCTCTCTGGGACCTTTGGCAGATTTTACTACTGTTTTGTCCTGTTACTGGAAAGCAGTGTGGCTCAGGTAAAAGCTAGCTGCCGCTTTCCCACAGGTGAAATTGCCTGGGGAACCTACAAGATAAACAGGGGAGGTGCTGAATTCCTGGTTTCTCCAGGGATAGGTAGCTACTAGCGTAGACCTTCTAAATCATTTCTTTAGGCTTAGTTTCTCAAGTTATGTATTTGTCCTATTTTAGGAGAAAATTTGGTGATTCTGATCCAGTTATGTGTCTCAGGCCTCATTCATGGAGTTTGACTAAAAATACTCTTTTGTCTCCCAAAAATATAATGAAGACTGAAACGTAATGCTAAGGTAATGGAAGCTCCAGAATACCACAAACAGAAAGGCAATCATAACCGCAGAATAAACACTAGGCAATTATATATACCCAGGATACATTTTAAATTGTTTATCAGACTGAACATTGCATTTGAAATAACTGGCCTTTGAAAATATTTAATGATAAAATGAGATCCCTCAAATGATATACCAAATCTTATGCTATAGCTATTATGTCTGTAAATTTAAAATAAATTTGTTCATAAACAGTGATATCAGTGATTTACTTTCATTTTTTAAATTGTCAAATACGTAGGTTTTCAGACAGTACCGAGTACTCACCATGAAAAATGTAGTTCTCTGTAATATGTGTCATGTTGGCTGTATATGATGTGAGTAGCTTCTGTGTAACGTTAGCCACTCAAAGTTCAGACTTTGCCATGTAGACTGTGTTTGTTCTTGGAGGAAATAGGCATCCCAAATACCTCAAGCACCGAAGGTTGGATGAATCCGGTGTATCTTCCTTTTCTATTCTTAAACAAGCTTCCTTCATACTCAGTGTTATGTGAGAGAAATTCTATCCCCAGAGACAGTTCAGAATACGTTTTAGTAAAGGCCCAACTAACATTGTAGAAACATGACCAACTTCCTTTTTGACTTATTCCATTGCTTTCCTTTACGTTTTGCCCATTATGTTTAATTTTTCTTTGTGGTTTCTGTGCATTGCTTTCATTACGAGACCCTTCTGGGCATTGCTTTCCTTGAGACCCCTCTACTACAAAAAGGATGTTGGGAGAACTTCAGTATGTGTGACTGTGAAGGACATTGAGTTGTCTCATTTGTAGTTCTGCAGGCATATATATCCATCTCACCATACAAATGACAACAGGATATATAGTGTAACTGGACCTTTCCATTGTTCATTTCTTATTGATTACATGTAGCAGAGGAAGTTTACAAAGTAAAAATTAGGATACTGAGTTTTCTGTTACCATTTATATATGGAGAATGTGATTTCGAAAAGCCAGCTGATTTTTTCTCCCAGGGTCTGGCTCTGATACTGGGCGCTGTATTTTAGAATTCTTGACCTCTCCTTGCTCTTCTAGGACTAGCAGCTTACCCATTAAGTGTCACTAATGTAGAGTGTTCCAAATCTCCCTTTCTCACCAAGTAGGTGTTGCTGACTCTCATCAAATGCTGGTCATGGCCAAATTTGTTGTGCAGGTTGCTGTGCATCACTTAATGCCCTGGGCAGCAGCTCTTTGCTCATGACTGAAACCTGCTCTGGAGAAACTCATCCTTTAGAAGCCCAAGGCTACAGAATCCAAGATTCTTCTTTAGACACTGTGTCATACATCATCTTACTGTCTTCTACTGTACACCTCTTGGGTGCTTTTTTATTGATTTCCATGTTGAGCTACTGCACGTGCACAGAAGATCTGTCAGCAGCAGCAGTGTATATTTTGTTCATACATAATTTTAAATTCTGTATTTGGATACTTTCTGATTTTTCTATCCTCACTGTACTTTATCACTAGTTGCTGTGTCGAGTGTCATTAAGAAGTGGATGAAGTGCAGGCTTTCTGCATGCCTCACTGCTTCTTGGTCTCACCTGCAGTCTGTTACAGCTGAGTAACTGAGGTAGTAATTAGATTTCATAATTTTTGAGCACGCGTAGCAATGCTTTTTCTATCCAGAGAATGTTAACTGTAATAAACTGGAAGCTCTTTTTATGTCTTAGTATCTAGGGGAGTGTGTATCTCTTTAACTAGAGGAGTTGAACTGAGTATTTTTCATGGAAATTGTGAAGAAATACCACACTTCATGGATGCCTCCCTCCTTCCAGTTTCCAAAGCCAATTTATCTCACATGTCCCTCTCTGATTCCTTCTTTGCACATTTCCACACAGGCTCCCATCTCCATTCCATTTCAAGCTCACAAAACATTTGGGCAGCGCTCTCAGACATATGGTTTGACTTTTGGGTGATGCTTTGTGGAGCTCAGAGCTGAACTCAGAGATCTTTGTGGGTCCCTTCCAACTCGGGATGTTCTATGTTTCTATTCTGTGGTTCTATGAAATTAGTTGATGTGATGCCATTTGCGCATCTCTCCCTCTGCACTTTCAGCTCCCCCTAGTGTTCACTTATATCTTATTCTTCTTTTGGGGAGTGTCCATAACCTTCCATTCCCATATATGAAGACTGATGTGGTTCTGTTCACTCAGTAAGGTAGTAATATTACTGAATTTGTATGTTATGATTGAGTGTACTTGACCAGAAAGCAAAAATTATATAATTTCTGCAAGTAAGTATGTGTGTTTATTGAAAAATCAAAGCCAGAATACTTTGTTCCGGCTCTTCTTTATAGTACCACCATGTTCTGTGTTGTCTCCTCTTTGTGAAATGTAGCAGGGCCACCTCACATTGGGCACATGGGTGCAGTGTAGCATGGGAAGTAGAAATTTGGCTGACTATACAAACTCATAAAAATAAATGGAAACATGCAACATTTGAGTAGAGACACTCAGGAATGGTGCTTTTAGCCGTGTTTCTCTGCCAAAGCAGAACACTTTCATTATGTCCTGTTACCTTTGGAGGAAGAACCAAGCCCATTCTTTTCAGGCACTCAGTAGTCAGCATTATTTTATGACATGCAAGGACACTTGTGTGTAAATGGCATGACCTGGAACACTTGTTAAATACAGATTTCTTCTGGAAAGAACTGTGAATTTTGAATGCTAAGAGACAAGACTACAAGAGCAAGGCATGTTACTGTGGCATAATTATCAAACAAAGAAACAACCACCCCCACCCCCCAGGACTAAGATGCCCTATTGAGAGATCTGTGGTGTGTTACGTGCCTACTGTCACTGATGTACAGCTGCGTGGTGAGTGACTGAAGCAGGAGCAGAATGCGCAGTTGTGTTTTGTGTAATGTGAACACTTTGATAGTGTTTCCAGTGTTGGAATATGGAGGAGTAATAGAAGTAGGTCATCTCAAGTGAATGCTAATAAAACCTGTGTAGTATACTGTATCCTTCTGTGTTTTTGTTTGTATATTAAAGCAAAATTGCCATTAAGTAAAATATTTAGAATGTTGTATTTTTATCTCAGGGACAGTTTTCTTCCTATCCCTCTGCTCTACTAAGGCAGGCTGCTTCAGTAACCTTAAGTCCAACAGCACAAGCTTCCAAGTGACAAATTACTATTAGTAGGTTTTTGCAACCTCATTAAATGATCTAAAATAGCTTAATTATGTAATTCTGCATCTGTGGATGTTTTTAAGGAAATATTTTAAAATTAATTGCCAGCCTGATATCATGCAATGCATAATCAAATTATGGTCCTAATTCAGGAGAGCATTTAATCACATTGCTAATAGACTCTGCTGAAGTCAGAGATTTTGAATATTGTTTAACTTGAAGAAAAAAAAATAACTTCTGATTTTGAACTGATGTTATTATAGATGAGGGATAACCTTTCACAAACTGTAAAACAATACTATTGAAAATAAAGTTTTCTTTTCTAATCAGAAACAAGTTTTAACTTTTAGCTGCTACCTGCTTGATGCTTACATTGAATTATGCTTTACATTAGCATAGAGCAGTGCTTTGAATCTTAAGGAGTAAGCAGCATGTCACCATTTTTTTTTGTTCTAAATTAACAGCCAAAGCCACAGGTTCTACTTGCATTAACCTATTGATGTCATCCCTACTACTTTTTCCTTACCTAGTCACTCCACAAATCAGGTAGCATCTGCAGCACTGGTCAGCAGGCATTGCTCTGGCCCGAAAGCTCAGTGAAATATATGTTGTGTTAAAGTACCATTGCTATTTAGGTGGCCTGCAACATTCTCATACGTGAGCACTTCATGTAATAGATCTAACAAAATGAGTAATGTTAAATAATTTGTTGTTACAACACCTCTTCTCTCCCCAGAGGCAGAGAACTATTATTGGACATGTTTTGCAGATAGAGGACTGAGATCCAGAGAACTCAGGAATAAAACTAAGTACATAAAGGACTGAGGCTACGCATAAGGAAGGTTCGAATGGGATGTAATACAAAGGATTTTTACCATGAGGAGAGCCAAGCATTGGACTGAGTTGCCCAGAAAGTTGTGCAGCTTCCATCCTTGGAGATTTCTTAAGATGTGACTGCATAAGCACGGGGCAGTCTAGTCTGATTTCACAGCTCAAGGTTGAGCAGGAGGTTGGACTGAGGACCGCCAAAGGTCCCTTCTAGCCTAATTTTTCCCATGATCTTGTGAACCACAAAGCTCAATAATAGAGAGAAGTGCCAAAATTTACATCAGAGTTCTGGCATGCACCAATAGTGAGTATTGCCTTTGTTAAATTCAGTATCCATGCTGTTTGCAAACTTGAGATTTCCCTTCAGGAGTGGTACAATGGCATGCTTGGAGCATATAATTCCACAGAGTTTGACCTAAAACAGGGAAACTGAGTTTGTGGTGCACCCTTCTGACTTGAAATTGGATGACTCTGCAGCCAGGGAAGTAGTATTAATGTGCCTGAAGGTAAATGTGAGTAAACAGAGTTCATTGATTTCTACTTAGTGCAATGTAGACTTCACCACTTCTTATCTTTCCTGGAACAGATAATTGATAAAGAATGGCTGCAAGCAAGAGGGCTGCCTTACTTGGTAGACTCTTGATTCAGCCAGCAAGTTTTGATGGGGTAGGTAGAAAGGAAATTAGTTTTACCTACACCAGGTGCTATCACTGCCAACACTTTTTCAACACTTGCATCCAGAACAGAGACGAACTATAGAACTCAAGAAAGAGGGATGCTTATTTCACTAGTTCCTTCTGGCATACTGTTACTTCACTGTTTGTGCTTCTTGGGCTGGTACTTAATATATTGGCATACTGATGTTTGGTGTCATACAACCTAAGCATGTTTCCAGCTGTGGGTTTAAGTAACTGAATTTTGTTCAGAAGATCTTAGACTAAATCTGTTTTTCTGGTCAAAATTAATGCTTGCCGTTTATGTTTCCTACATTTTAACCAATTAAGAAATTCCTTGTGCTTCACGGGTGGTTTGAATATAGAAGGAAGAATTACAAACGTTTTTCCCTCAACTTTTTCTGGGAGTGTCTTCAAAATATTTACCTGGGTAAAACCAGAAGTAATTTTTTGCTAGGGCATTATTTTTGTAGGCGTGTAACTTTTTAATACATCTCTTAAATTGTTACCGTATTAAAAATAAATAAATAGGAATTACAGCTACCCAAAACATATGTGATACAAAATGGGCAAATAGTAAACCAAACATTTGGAGCTAGTAAAAAGTAAATAAAACAGTTGAAAGAGTGCACACCTTATTTTTATTATGGAACTCCCACTGATATTTTTCTGTTTTTCTCGTTTATTTTTCTGTTAATCAAAAGTATTAAATAACTATTTGTCAGAAAACTGAGTCATCTGTGAACACACACTGAAAGAGAAGAAATTGCAAAGTACATTTTGATCTAAAAAGCACTGTAACTGTGAACCATCAAAAGCTTTTTTTCCTCTTGAAAGACCATACCTACTGTACTTAGTTGTGAAATAGGCAAGATAATACCTGCTGTTTGTTGCTACTGCAGATTACTGGATGTGCTATCTTACAGTGTTAAAGCATCTAGCTGAAATTTTGTTCTCAACGTAATGTTTTTCAGCTGTGAGCAGTACAAGGGGGGTATTTTGATTCTGAAAAGAAAAAAAAACATGAGAGGAAAAAAATTCTCCGTGACAATATGATGAAGCTCTGAATACTAAACAACAAGTTTGTAGATGTATAACAACAGGTAGGAGTGCCATTTATTTGAGACCATTGTTGCTATTTTGAAAATGAGCTTGAGAATTATGTTCGTCCGGGAGTGGTCTAGTATGAAATCGTCTTTCGATTCTGGATACTGGCCTTTTCTGCTCATTAAGACTGCCTTGGGGCCCAACTCCAAAAAGCATCTAGATATTATTTAAGCTACTTAAATTTTTTGTCACTGCAAAGTACATTGTTGGAGGAGCCAACGAGAAGAGGTGTGCTGCTGGACCTAGTTATTACAAACAAGAAAGGACTATTTGGGAATGTGAAGACTGGGGGCAGCCTTGGATGCAGCAACCATGAGATAGTGGAATTCAGGGTCTTACATGGAAGAAACAAGGCAATGAGTGGGATTGCAACCCTGGACTCAGGAGAGCCAACTTTGACCTCTTCAAGGACCTACTTGGAGGTATCCCATGTGGGTTAGAGCATTGGAAGATGAGGGAGGCCTAGAGAGTTGGTTGACATTCAAGCACTGCTTCTTCTTTGCAAGCCACAGGCTGTTCCCAGAAACTGAGTAACTATTTTCATTGTGGTTAACCTCTGTATGTGAACTCTGAATCAGAGGCAGTTGTCTGGCCCAGGAAGGGTTTTCAAGGTGTTCTGTAAAGATGTGGTGCAGGATGTTGCTTTCATTAAACGGGTTGCAGCAGGTGCTTACCTCTGGGTAGAACACCAAGGAATAGCAAGGAATCTTGCTCTTTTTGGAATAGCTAGTGATCAATTTGTGCTTTAACAGTACTGTTGTGATCACGTAAGCCTAACAATTTCCCTTGTGAAACAGTGAAGAAAAATGCAGGTAAAGTTACCTGCTTCATATAAGACTCAGGTGGCTGCTCTTCTGCCTAAATAAGAAGTGAGTTAATTCAATACATTTGATAACTGCTTTATGTTTATTCACTGATGCTAAGTATGGGTCTGAGACTAAGATATTCTGGTGTAATAGAAACATCAGTAAAATAATTATGTCTGTATCTATAATACATAGATAGACTGCATTAGCTCCCCCTCAAAACCCCTGTCAGGAATAGAACCTGCTTGTTATAAAGGGATGGCTGTAAGAAAGAAGGGGGACGGACTCTTTATCGGGGTCTGTTGTGATAGGACAAGGAGAAATGGTTTCAGACTGAAAAAGGGGAGATTTAGGTTGGATGTAAGAAAAGTTTTTTACAATAAAGGTGGTGAAGCAATGAACAGGTTGCCCAGAGATGTGGTGGATGCCCCATCCCTGGAGACATTCAAGGTCAGGCTGGGCTGGGCTCTGAGCAACCTGATCTAGCTGTAGGTGTCCCTGTTCATTGCGGGGGAGCTGAACCAGATGACCTTTAAAGGTCCCTTCCAAGTCAATTGTAAGACTGTATGGTTCTATAAACATTTATGGAGATAAGCTTATCTGCTTCTGTGACTCAGGAACACAGGAATACCTGTCCCTCACCAAAACAGCCCATCATCCTTGTTACAGAAGTGACTGCCTCAATACCCGTATCGTTATCAGCAATTCAAAGTAATTGGTTTATTAGATGAATTGCTGAAGGTCTTACTGGTGTGTATCTCATCGTGTCTTAAAGAGTAACGATGCAGAAATGTACCCTGGCATATGAGATTGTTCTATGATATAAACCAGTATAACTGCTAAAATTTTTGAAAAACTGCCCCTTTCATCCCATAGGAAATGGAAATTGTAAGCAGGTCGATGATAATTTCACATTGAAAGCAAATGAGTGTTTTAACAGAGACTATAATCCAACTTCAAAAAAGATTTCTTAGCAACGTAATGTATTGTCTTTAAATCAAGAGTGGATTAATAAATTATGTGAGGTTTCCTGACATAACTGGCAGTAGATTAAATAGATGATTAAAATACTTGAAAAGAAAGGTCCTTTTTAGCTTTAAAATTTGCAAATTTGATTGGAAAAAAACAAAAACAAAACCACAAAAATGGATTGGAATAGAGCAAAAAGCATTTTCTGTGACAGAAATTTGTTTTTCACCTCACTAACTTTTGCATGTGTTTGAGAACTTGGATTGGTATGAAATATTAAGAGGGTAGACAGTGCTGCATTTCTAAATTGAACAGTGGTAAACTGGAAGACATTTTTCCAAGATCCCTCTATGCTAAGAGTCACCAAGGTGTTTCACCTGGCCCGCCTTACCTAAGAAGGCAAACAGTTCCACTGCAGCTGGCTGGACACCTATGTTCAGTAATTCCAAGGACACTCTGAGTTTTCTAAATATATTTTTGCACATATTTTATTAGGAAATGATTCTGGTAATAGCTAAGTAGAATGTGGTCATCGTTTAAACAACTTTTCTGGCAGTTTGTACTGCTTTTTGTATAAAATGATGTTTTACTTGATTTTGTGGTGACTTGGAAGGTATGTTTGATAAACTATTACATATCAAAGTTTGTATTTAGATAATTTGCGATATAGCTGGAATAATAATATACATTATTAATTTGATCAAGTCTAAAAGTACTTGATCTTTTCTCTCTTCTTTCTTTTTTCGCTTTGTATTTGGATGAGTCACATATGACACGCCAAAAGAGAAATTAGAAATTTCCAAGGCAAATTGGATCTTACGGAAGAGGTGAAAGGTGCTTGTCAGCTTACTTAGTCAAAAGCATAGACCTAATTAGTTTCTCAAGATACTGACAAGAGGTTACAGGTATTTCGCTCAGCCAATTTTCTTGCAGAGGGAGTTGTTTCTTTGAAAAGGATTTTCAAAATTGTCTGCTATTGTTTTACTTAAGTGCTGGCAGCTGATGTTGTTCTGGCAATGCATACTTTCAACCTTGAAGAAAAGAAATTGAAGAAATGGGCATAAACTAGTCCTAAGGGAAACTTTAATGAAATATCTGTGCATAAAATGAGAAATGAAGGGGATAATGAAACAGAGAAATGAATTTTCAATCACCACTTGAGCATGGCATATGTTTGTGACTAACAGTCATGTTTTTTTTCCCATCGAAACATACTCCTCTGTGTTTGAGAAGAACCTGGCAGGTGTTGCCTTTTGGGTAACAGATCTTCAAAATTAAGTTCAGAAGAAAGGAAATTTACTGGTTCCTCTAGGCTCTTTCAGCTTGAGTGACAGCATTTATAGTGTGTTTTTAGGGAGTTATCTTACTGGACAAAACATGGTTCATATGCACAGGCATTTTGCATGCAGATTTATGAAAGTGATGTGGCTTTATAGATTCCTTTTTGTAATTCCATTGCAATTACAAAAAAAAAAAAAAAATACCCTTTTTATGAAATTGCCAAAAGTGTCTGGCAGAATTTGAGAGGTAATTAGAAACTTAGCAAGCCTGTGATTGTTAATAAAAGCATGCCTGCAAGTTGGCTTGGCCTTTATCCAAACTTGTGACAATGACTTAGCAAGAATGCGGATAATATTACTATTGAGCGTTTTAGAAAGCAGCTGCATGCATGTTTCAGTGTTAGTTTCACCTTTTCTTTTGTACGCATGTATAGTGAGATATGCCAGTGTACGGTGAGATGTGCCAGCTTTTTCATGAGAGTTGTACTAGAATTGGTTTTCAGGAATGATCTCTGTAGAATGGAGGACAGAGGATTATCATGAGCATGGTCTTGCAGAATATATAGACACCAGAATCTGGCAGCATTGAATAAGAGTTCTGTGTTCTAAATTTCAGCACTTCTGTATGACTAGACAGATGCTAGCTCTTTCTCTACCTAGCCAGAGAGGAAACACCCTACCAATAGCCAGGAACAAAAAAAAAAAAGCAGCATGAGCAGTGTTAGAAAGAATTGGTATAGCTGAACGCACCAACATTTTTTTGTCTCTATCAAGAGAAAGGTCTAGCGTGGTGGAGTGGATTGGAGCAGATTTTCTGCTAATCAATACAGTTCACATTCTGTTTGATTTTGTGCAGTTATTGAGGTCAGGAAGTTAGGAGAGCGCTCTCAGAAATCCAGTTTGATTTTTGGAAAGTCTTGTGTGGAGCAAGGAGTTGGACTTGTTGTGGGTCCTTTACAACTCAGGGTATGATTCTGTGACTCTGTTCTTCATTTATGATAGGACAAGGGGTAAATATGTCGTTCTGCTTTTTGGATGTGTGCCACACAATAAATTTTTTTTAGCAGAGAAAGGTAAAGGGAAATAGAATACTTAATAAAACCATTTACAGGGTGCCTGTGACCTGAGTGCGTAGACATTTCACAGTGCTCCAGACATACTTCACTGAGGCTGGATAGATTATGAAATGGATGTATTTCTCTTATACTTTGTCAACCAGGTAAGCATGTAAACAGCTAAGTGCAATGCAGTGAAGTGTGCTTTGTAGTCCTCTGTAATCTAAGCAGAATCACCCACTAAAGAACTCACATGGGATTTTAGGCATCATGCTGCTTTGTATCTTGATCTTTGCTATTCCACCTTATGTTTGTACATGGAGATTTTCAAGTTTTCTACTTTTGAAACACTTAATAAAATCAAATGTCTAAGAAGATAGTGGCATGCTTGCTTGTTTACTTGATAGTCGTCATGATCTAGGAAGTTATGGGGTTTACCAACAGCATGTTTGTAAATTAAAACTGAACTATCTGTCTCATAACTCAAATTTTACGAGCCACTTCTGTGTCAAATTTTGTTCAGAAATCTGTTGGGATGTGAATTATGTCTTCAAACAATTTAAAATCAACTAGGAAATGAAAAGCACCAGCTATATGTTGTAGTGATGAATTCTGCACTGGTTGACAGGTAAATTAGGTGAGCTGGTAGCTTTTGTCCACTTACAATCTGTATCCATGGCAAACCACACCAGGTGGTGCTGTTATACATAAGCAATTCTTATTCCTAGCAAGTCATTGCTTTCTTGAGAGGACAAACTGTGTATTAGTACTTTATTTTTTTTTCAGGATTCTCTCAAAAGGTACAAGCAGTAACAGGCTCATCTGGAGCCTTGGTCATATATTGGAAATGATTCTTGAAGCACAGTTACTGGGCTGAGATTTGTAAAGGAATAGATTTCTTAAAATTCAGTTTGACTACCTCATTTTGCAAGTAGTATATTTGGTTTGAATGTGCTTTAAATTTTTCATATATCAGCAATTAATAGATACTATTTCTATTAATGGTATTCTTATCTTCTAGAGGATAATGTTAGAGAATGTGCTAGGTCTGCCTTTGGCTTTGTGTCAGAGGACATAGAGATCTTAGAAGAGAGCACATCAGGTACAGCCAGGTAATACTAATCACACCCTTTGTGACTAGAAAAGTTTTCCAGGACTCTATTTATTTCATCTTTATCTCCTATCTCTATTCTTCTTATCACTTTCTTCAAATATTTTGTGTACTTTATTTTTTCCTTCATTTTTTGATGGAGGAAATGTATTCAACAAAATCAAGGTTTTGAAGTCTCTGATTTTTTACATGTAGTACTGGAAGCTGAACTCTTCAGCTGACAATACGGCAGCTTTTCAGCTAGAGATAATTATTCTGTTTTATATAACATTTACTCTTAGAATCTAAGGTAATTAACATGTTAGAAATGTTTAAATTGGGTATTTTACTTGAAAACATTCAAAGTAGAGTCTTAATGGATTCTCCTTCTTTTGCTACTAAGCATTCTCCTTTGTGCTGTGGTTTTAGAAGAACAAGAATGATACTTCTGGCTTCTTAATTGCTTCCTTGCATTGTATGTGGTAAAAGCTGTTCATCTCAGTTCCTGTTGTGACCAGAGTTGCCTTAACATAACTGGTCCTGTGAACTTTTAAAAGATGTAAATAGAAGAAGAAGGGAGAATTATTAGTTATTTAGAGCTATATTGTAATATAGGGGAGAACTGTTTATTGAAAAGGCTTGGAAAAATATATAGAAAAATTTTGTTTACCTTTGCTTTGGCCAACAGTCCCTTTAAGAAAAAACAGTCTCAAATCAAAAACCAAGAAAGTCTTTATTATTTTGTTCCAGGTGTGCTTTTTAACCAACTTATAATTTGTTCTAATTCAATAAATGAAAAGAAACCTGGAACATTGTTCCCTCTTGCATTTTTCTTATTTCTGGGAATGTATAAGTTTAAAAGATCACAAAAGGGATACCTAGAATCTTATTTATTGCAACTGAAAAAAGCCCTAACTTTGAGCAGGAAGCATAGCCTTGGCTTAGTATAGTGTGTGTTTATGTTTATCCTTGCTTGAGAGAACATTTACCCATGCTTTAAAGTTCTTCCCTAGATTAGGGCTGGAAACAAAATGTAGTAACATGACTGAGACACAGAAAAGTCTTGCAGGTACTGGACCTGAGACAGGAAGGCTATGGAGTAGAAGGGGAGTTTAAAAGGGGCTGGGAGCAAAAAGAGTTTGGTACAAAGAGAGTGGAAGGCCTATCAGTAGCGAGAAAGAAGTGTGAAGCTGAGAGGTGGAGAAGCGACAGCAAATGGTCGGGTCGGATAATTACTCACTAGTAGGCATATATGATCTTGCTGCTCAGGCTTGGTTTGGGGCACCTACGCTTGATTAAATTGCCCAGGTGGGACTTCCACACCTCCAGACAGAGAAATTTTTTGGCGTCGTGGGTTCATTCTGCCGAGACTGAACTGGAACAGACGCTCATACAGCAGATGCCCATCTCAAAACTCCCACTCAAAATACTTGCCACACCCACCAATTGAAGTTCTGTTTGAATCAGTATTAGAGCTGGATTTAGGGGTCTTTGTTAGTAAGCATAATTGCAAGATTTCTCTTAGTTGGAACTTTGAAAATAATATTTGAAGATTTGAGTTCAGTGATTCTTTTTTCTAGTGGAAAAGCAGATGCTAACTGGATCAAATATGGTGTCAGGGTTTGTGGGGTTCAACACTTGTAAGCATAAAATGAAGCATTGTCTAATATTTTCTCTAAGGCCGCAACAGCTATTTTCTTCCTCTGCAGATCATGCATTCACATTGCAGTGTATTTATTTTCATTGTTGAATTTCTGTTTAAAAAGCGGCAGAATTTTGAGACTATCATGTTTGCTATCACTAAAGTCCGAAACATTTCTAGCAGAATCGATATAATACATAATTAATAAGCATAATAATACCTAATATAATAAGCATAAATACAGACATATATCAAAAGCAGAAAAACACAGCTAGCTCGTGTCTGTTCGATATTGTTAGCTAAGCTTATACAGATTGAAGTAATAACAAGTGCAACTAACAAAATACCTAAATGATTCAGGCCTCCTACTTCTCAGCAGATGTCTTGAAACTCTATTCTTTATTCTTACTGATGCTTGTCTGGTAACAAGGAACGTATTTTTTGTCCTTTCTGACTATATTATCATCAAAAAAAAAAGTTCAGCTTGCCATTTTATATAGATACTATTCTGTAATGTATCTTTAATTGTAAAACCTCTTCGTGTCCCAGTGATCCAGTCATCAGAAGAGACAAAGTGGTGAGGAGGGAAACAGATGATCTGAAATGGTTTATTCAAGGTCATGTGTCAGAGTATTGCCAGAGTTGAAAATAGAGTAGTAGTCCAACTGTTATCGTTTATTAATTAATGCTGTTAAAATGTCAGCCAAAATGTAAATTAGATTTTGGAAGAGAAAAGATTCTTAAATCTGAAGAGAAATAATGTTGAATTGGGCTAAAATGTGGAGTGATTTTTTTAAGGGGAAAGCTACCATGAAAATTATTGGAATTAAGTCAATACTTCTGGATTTATTTTACTGCCCTTTAGAAGTCTATACAGCAAATTATGGAAGTCTTGCAGGTCATCTGCCCAGAATTACAAGCTGTTCTTGACTGAAGGCTCTGTATAGGATGCTTATATTTGTGGGTTCTTCAGCAGGAATTATATTTAGACCATTTTGGTTGAAACATTCGGAACATCTGTGGTTCCCATGGATTCACACCTGATGAAATATGTGAGCCAATTGTTTACTTTTTAGACAGGTCGCTGGGACCATCTGTTATGTGTCTGTACACTTCCTCTCATGCTGTAGTCTCTATTTCTTGCCTGATCTTGTCTTCCTTGGTGCTGTGCTCTATTGGATTTCCTCCACTTTGCCCATAGTTTCCCTGGCTGCCTCTGTATTTTTCTTTTGGCATAATTTATGTTTCCTCCTTCTTTCACCTTCTCTTCTTTACAACATCTTCAGCTCTGCTCTGATGGATTCAGTCCTAGCTTCATGATGGTAATTTCCAAATATGTTTATCTGTGCCTGCTATTCACACATTTTTCTCTTCTTAGATCTTGAACCTTCAGACATTTCTTCCTGGATGTTCTCATATCTCATTAGCACATCCCTGTGTGTTTACTCAAAATAGTACATCACTTCTTCTCTCAGTAGTTATTCCCTACTGTGAATGTTTTGTGTAATTTCACACTCCTCATTTTATTTTCTGTACTTCTATCTGTATGTTCTATACTTTTTCCAGCCCTCTCTTTCTTAGCTCTTTTTGTCTTCATAAAAAGTCTTTGATTTCTTCCCTGTTACATGCTATGTTTTTCTTGAAACTCTTTAATCCCATAGCTCCTTCTTTATCAGTAATCTCTTCATCCTTACATAGTGTTATTAATAATTTATTTTATGATATCAACTGTTACACTTAGCTGCATTATTATGTGCATACACATACCGTATATGTAGTAATTAATTTTAAGAATGCTGTAGAGGTAGTCCTCTACTTTAGCTTCTCCTAACAGGGCCTACCATAGTGATGGGACAAGTTTTGTGTGCACTGGTTTACATTTGTACCTCATTGGATTTGAATTGTAAGAAAGTGCTTGCAAATTTAGGCTATTACTTTATTTTTAACACGCACAGGCCTGTGATCTCACTTTCATGTCTCTGAGATATCAGTGTGGTAGCACTTAGAAGTTTACTAGAAGTGCAGTTATTTAAGCCAAACACATATATAATGGCTGTGTCAAATTTCCTCCAAACAATTCCTTCCTGTAATCTGTATTCCTTGATAAAGAGCTGTGCGGGATGGGTGAGCTGTAGTTCCAACTCCTCATTTGATTTATTGGGAAGATGGGTGGAATTTTTAATTTAAAGGAAAATGAAGTTTTTGTTCGTGTAGCTACTTTCATGGAAGTTGTTTGATGGAAAGTGTGACTTTGTAAATAGTGTGTGCATGTGTATATTTTTTCATAGACAGTAACGTGTCCTGTATCTAGATTACCAGCAGTGCTCTTGCTCTCTCTCCTTTTAGCACTGCTTTTTCACTGGGGGTTCAGATGCTTTTATGTGACTGCAATTATTGGCAGGAAAATATTCAACTTGTGATCGTTCATGTCAGTTATTCGTAGGTACAGTGTTCCCTCTTTAAATGTTAATTTTAGACAATTGCCACCCCCTCCCCAGCTTCTTCCAGCTGCCACCGCCACCTCCTCAGCCTGCTGGCACAGCAGTGCCATCCTTTTCTTGGAAGCATCTCCAGCCTTTGGTTTTCAAACAAATTTCCTCCCACTTGATGTGGTGACAGAGGAGCCCTGTGGACAGTTGGCATCATCACTCCTTGGATGCAACCCTCTCTGTCGTTACTGTATGTTGAGATACTTGTCAAGTTCTACAGTCATTACTGTATGTGTCAGAATCTGTCATTTCCTTACGTTTTCACTATTCACAGCTCCATTTTAAATGTGATGTGCCACATCCAAAATCCAGGGCAGGCCTCTTCTACAGAAAAACACCATTTATGTCTTGGAATCCTCTGATAAAGTCCTATATTCCAAATATTTCCAAAAAGAATTGAATTTATTTCAGTTCAGCAATCTAATTCCTAACTGCTGAGGCTTTCCTCAGTTAAGGGGGTATGGCTTAGCTTGGGACGTTGTCAGTGTGTGTTACTGTCTGTAACTGGAATTCTCTAATGCTTGGACATTACCATTGCTTCCTTAAAGGTTTATATTCAGACTGTTTTCTACAAGGAAATTAATTTTGGTTTGCAGCTCTTTCGGCATCAAATTTTATGAGACTGCCTAAGTAATTCAGATTATGTCTGTGCAGGGTTCACCATACAGCTAAGTGGAGCATAGTGACCACAATGCTGTGATTACAAACCAGAATGAGGAACCTGGTCTGACACAGATGTCTCAGTACTTTTCCCTATCAATTGTGTAGAGAGCAGTACATGGTGTTCTCAACAGCACCTGCATTTAGCTGAGCCTGTGTGCTATCTGCCTTATTTTGTCTATGCTGTTTTCATAGTAGCCACATAAACTCGACTTCTGTTAGCCTTACTTGTGTGAATCCACTAGAATAGGGCACCAGTGCCACTGATCGTATGTAGTGGCTAAATTGTCAACATGTGTTACACAATATGTAGGATTTTGTTTTGCCTACCGCTGATCACCAAGTGACTGATAGTTCCTTGTGATTCTTCAGTGAAAATAGTACTGTAGTCTAGTACCAGAGTGGTTTTTGCTGTTTTGTTACAGCTTGAGTTGTCTTCGGTGAAATAATCTGCAAAGATAAATATATCTTTTTTGTCCTTTTTTTAAGATAAGATAATGACATGTGCTTCATCAGAGTACTTAAATTGGTGCCTGACTCCAAATACAAGAGTCTCATTGAATTGGGACTGATATTAATAGTAAGTTCTGTAACTGTAGGTGGGGATTTTGGCTGATGACTTACAGAATCACAGAACTCCCGGCCTGTTATGGAATCTAGGTCTCTGATTTATGCCTTGTAGTTGTTAAGAAATGCCACGAAAAATTTGTTTCTGTCTTTGTTGAAATGTGCCATCCACACATTTTTACTACTTTAGGATTCTTTTGTCTAGTTCTAAACTCGTAGTTAAGAGCAACATAGAGACATAGAATGGTTCAGGTTGGAAGGGACCTTAGAGATCATCTTGTTCCAACCCCCCTGCCGTGGGGAAGAACACCTCCCACTAAACCAGGTTGCCCAAAGCCCCATCCAGCCTGGCTTTGAATACTTCCAGGGAGGGGGCATCCACAACTTCTCTGGGCAACCTGTTCCAGTGTCTCACCACCCTCACAGTGAAGAATTGCTTCCTTATATCTAGTCTAACATTGTGCACTTAAGCGTTTGCACTGTTAATGCCTCTGAACCTTTCTAATTGAAGAAAAATTTGTGGGCCAGAGTATTAAGCTAATGTAAATCAGTAAAACTTTGTTAACCTTTGTGGAGTTATGCTACTTGTTTTGTTTTCAATATTAGCCTTTCAGCAAAAATATGGTTTAGAATGAGAGTTGAGGAAAAGAGAGATTTGTACTGAAGTGAGTTTTACTGGAATTTGTTGTGACTGCCAAGTTCAAATATCTTAATATCCCCACGTTGACCAAAAAAAAAAAAAAAAAAGAAAAAAGAAAAATCCATACAATCATTTTGCTCACTGAACCATTTAAGCTGTTGATTCATCTGCAGACGCGTTTCCAAATCTCCCAACTGTTAAATTTAGGGAAAAAAAAAAAACCATGAACTGAAAGAAACAAGCTGTTACTTGGTCATCTGCCCACTCTTGTATTAAACCAAAATGTATGCTTTCACAGTGAGAATAGGAAAAGGGTTGGTCTAGCAGATGAAACAACTGCTGGAACTCAAACTGGTACGTATAATTCTCTGTTTTGGCGTTAACTACACCATGCAGTTGGAAAAATCATTCAACTTGTTTCTTCACTGCAGAATTAACTTGAACAATCTGTCTTGGATTAGCTGAACTTAGATGCGAGCAACTGCACTGGAAAACAACTCAAGAGCTTTACACAATGATTGAATGACTACACAGTGACTGCGTTAATGGCCGAGGAGATGTGCTCATATATGCTGTAACATGGTGCTTTCTGACAGGTAGCCAGCTTGAATCACAGCACTACCATGCTCAAGTTAAGGACTGTAAAAGGCATAATCCATTATTAAGCAAGAAAATTTTACCAGGTCTTAGTGTTTCACAAGCCAGCTATATTTTATGTGTGGTATTTGATGATTACAAGGTAACAGAAGCAGGATTTGCACAGAACAAAAGAGAAAGAAAATGGAAAGCAAAACTGAAAATTCCAATGGTAATGTCCCTCAGTGTTTGCAACTTGTATGCAAACTCCTCAGTCCAAATAAATGAAAATACTCGGGTCAGTCTCGTTGCTACATTTGTCAGCTACGTTCATCCAGGCTGTTGAAGGAAGGTAGGAGTAGCGTAGAAGAGTTGGAAGGACCTTCAGAGACCATCTGGTCCAACTGCCTGGCCTTTTCAGGGCTAACCAAAAGTTAAAGCATATTAGTAAGGGCATTATCCAAGTGCCTCTTGAACACTGGTCATACACAAACAGTATGGAGACTTTTCTTAGGTTTAGTCCTCCTTCCAGCTGTGAGACAGGCTGGTGTTATGTGACACAGAAGCACTGTAAGTTAAATGTAGATTTAGTAATCTAAAATGGGCGTATAAATAACTTCTGAAATGCTAGGTCTGGCTGTCTGGGCAGGTGAGGTATGGTAGATCAGATCACCCTTGTGAAGCCGTGATGCCTGCTCTGCTTTCCTTCCATCAGCTGAAGACAAATGGTGTTTGTGGTGAGGCTCTTCTGTCTTTGAGTACTCACTTTGCTAGTCTGCATCGCTTGTTTTTGTGACTGTGCTGGTCTTTCACATTTCTGCTCCTGCAGTGCTTTTCTATCAGGTTTCTTACTAAGATTCTGGCGCTGTTTTCTGGCACACGAGCAGGAAAACCAACAGTCACCTTAATTCTACTTAGCAGTTATTGGGTGTTTTTTTTTGCCTAACAATTTGAGGAAAACATGAATACATACACATACAGAGAATGTATATATAGTCTATGTATTTCTAGTATAAGTTAGGAAGATGTATTCAATTCAAAATTATTTCTCTTCAATTCATCTAAACGAGTGGTAGGAGAGCAAAAACAGTTTCTGAACCACCTGATGCGATGTGACGAAGATGATATGACCTTATTTTAAGGAAGAAGAGTAATGCAGTACTATTCCTGTATGGGCAGGTGTTAAAGCATTCTGTGTTTTGCAGCTGTTTGTATCTCACGTGATTGTATTGCACTGAGTGGCACTGTAAAGGAAGATGAGGGTAGCACTGGAGTCTAACCTCATTTTCTACCAAGCTAATAAAGAGCCATTGAATGAACTATTTCTGATGACATGTATTTTGCAGGACGCCATTTGGGTGTGATTCTTTTTGAGAATATTTTAGCCGGTACTCCAAGGGATTTTTAAATTATCTGTGTATGGTCCCGGAAAATGCTTTATAATACGTCTGCCTTGAATACTTCCTGTTGTTTGTTATGATTTGATGAGTGTTTCATTTTCCTGTTTCTGCTCTTGTTAAGAATTTAAGGCATACGTTTAACTATTTTTTTTCCCTTCCTTAGCTGTCAGGCATTTTTTCCCTGTTGTTGTTTATGTAGTTACCGCAGTGATATTTATAGACAATGATTGTTTCCTATGGGTCTTTTCTTTCTCAGTCTCCATGTAAATGTACCTTTCTTGCCTCTCAAAGCCAGACAATGCAGTTTGGTGCCTGTGTGCAAATGTGTGTTGAGGGAAAATACGTTTTGGATGTGCTGATTTGGGATTTAGTTACCTCTTAGCCTGTATGTATGCAATATATAGTAAAGCAGCTTCAAGTATGCTGGAGAGAGTTCTATGTACTGCTTTCATCAGTTTACCAATCAGCCAATCAAGTCTCCAAATAAATTAAAACTTGCTAGGATTCTTTAAATTGTTTGCACTTTCTATGGCTGCTCTGGCTTGAGAAGTGTTGTTCACTCTGTTCACTGTTTCAGACAGTGGATATGTATGTGGGATTGTGACAGGGTGATGCTTGTTTGTAGAAAGCAACACTCCAAACTTGTAGCTAGAGTATTCCTGCAGTAATGGAGAAATCACAGAAGCATAGAATGCCTTGGGCTGGAGGAGACCTTAGTGACCATTCAGATCCAGCCCCCTGCCATGGGCAGGGCTGCCACCCACCAGCTCAGGCTGCGCAGGGCCGCATCCAGCCTGGCCTTGAACGCCTCCACAGCTCTCTGGGCAGTGTGTTCCAGCACCTCACCACCCTCTGAGTAAAGAATTTCTTCCTAACTTCTAACCTAAATCTCCCTTCTTTTAGTTTAAAACCATTCCCCCTTGTCCTATCACTATCAGGTCATGTAAAAAGTCTGTCTCCATCTTTTTTATAAACTCTCTTTAAGTGCTGAAATTCCTGTGTGAGCTTTAAGTGGCCCAGCTGTGATACCAGCAGAAGTGAAGCAGAAGCTGTGGCTATAACCTGGGCATACAGGCTTCCAGTTGGGTTTATATCCTATGTGCTGAAGCCTGTGCTACAGTAGCTCTTATTATTTATTGGTAGCTGACTCAGCTAGATTAAACTATTCATTCATTCATGCTTAAGTTCTGAATTCTTAAATAACCCCAGTGGTAGTCTCACACAATTGGGCTATGACATCTCTAAATCGATTTATGTTTGTGTTTTTTTTTTTTTTCTTTTCCTAATTTTATTTACTGTTGGGACCTTTGTCGTTGTACTGAGTTTAGTATATGCATTGCTCAACGTAAAGATTGTCTTTCTTCCTTATCTGAGTAGGTATGAACATCATTGTGACATTCATTTACAGATACTAAATGGTCATGGAATAGGATTTCAGTGTGTGAGAAGGACTTTAAACTGGGATTGTGGAATTATTGTACTTTTTC
Organism: Penelope pileata; assembly: GCA_013396635.1. Classification (NCBI taxonomy): domain Eukaryota; kingdom Metazoa; phylum Chordata; class Aves; order Galliformes; family Cracidae; genus Penelope; species Penelope pileata. Next base: position 758,140 of record WBMW01001268.1, on the reverse strand, counting down.
TTGTTTTACCTTCCATCTGCTCACTGTCCTGTATGCCTCTGTTCTGGACTAAGGTGGTTTTTATTCTGGAATTATACCTATGCATTTAGAAAAATCACTTCCCCTCTCTCAAATCTTACTGCTGCTGAATATGTGGGTGTCTCCAAATCTTTTAAGCAGCTTTTTTTAACTTATCAGATTTCATATCAAAAAGCAGCTTGTTAAAAGAGAAGTAGCTGAACTATGTGAAAGAAGTGGGAACTGAAGAGACCATTCCTGAAGTCCTCCAGTAGCGCTTGTAGCTCCTGATTGAATTTCTGGAGCAAGCAGGAAGTGCCCCAGGAATGTTATCTGGGAAAAAATAGCACCCAACTGTGCAAATCTGCCGTTTGAAAAATGATTGGTCTAACAGATGAATCATGGTGTAGGAGCTGCACGGTTAATCCGTAGTTGCCTTAGATAGGATGACTTATATGGAAAAGGTGAGTGGTTTTTAGCCTATGGTAAAAGAAACCTGTTGGCATCATTTTACATCATCAGGCTTTTGATGATGTAAACCACATTCTGATATGCACATAACTGTGACTCTGAGCTAAAGGATATGAGCAGAGGAGTAATGCTACTAATCTTGTGTGTTTAGAAAGATAAACTGCAAATTTTTGATGTTTGCTTAAAGGGAAACAAACTGGCTGTGGCACTTTTATTTGTCTTCTGGCATTGATTTTTTTAGATTTTTGGACTTGGGCCCTTTTCCACAAACACAAAGGCAGATTTTTTGTTTTAAATGAAAGCTGAGTTTCTTACATAACTGCATGATTCCAGGGCCTTGGCTTCAGGAAAAGTAAAAAAGCAAATATCATATGGTTTACAACAAAGTAATGAGAACTGGCTATACCACATAAGCATGGCTCACAGGGAAAAACTGTTGTGCTTCTGTTTGTTCATATGAAAATGAGATTTTCAAAACACCAAAGAGTACATGGAAAAAAAATCCTAAATACTCAACTCCAAAATCTGACTTCTGTATAGATTTTCTGGGTTTTCTAATATTGTTTTCCTCATTTTCTTGTGTTTTTTTTTTTTTTTTTTTGAGAGCTAATATGTGCAACTTGAAACAATTTTGCAAAATTCTTCCTTCCTTCCTTCCAAAATAAGAGCAAAATTCAAATAATTTATCAGCTGATCTTAGCTTGGAGCATCAACAGCTGCTTGAAGGTCTTGGCTTGTCTCTGCTGAACATTGAAACATTTCTGGGAATTCCAGCCCAAGAAAGATCACCTAAGAGGATTTTCTGCTGACCTACTAGTGTGTCTTTGTATTGTACTTGTTCCTTCTCAGTTGAGGAAGCTTTTTGGACAAAGCACATAAAAATGCATAGTTGGAAACAATCCTGCGTTTGCAGGGAGTGGACTGGATGTTTGAGTAGGACCTTTTTACTGCTGCCTTCCAGCGTTTTCCTTCCATATCCAGAAAAGAATACTTCTTCTCGATGAAAAATGTTTGAACATTATCCATGTCTGTTTGTTTCTAGAAACGACTGTTTATTGAACTCAATCTTCATGTGATAGAAGCTATCATCTATAGCTTTTGTGCCATTTTGACTTGGAGAGCAGCATGTTTTTCCTGGATGATTGATATTCCTGGTTGGATTGGGTATCAGAAAAAGAGTAAAAATATATGTATATTAAATATTGTATTTCATTTCCTTTTCCATGCATTTGAGAAAACGAATGCTGTGTGCCAATACAGCTGCTTTTGAATAAGCTGTACTGCAGCTTTTGCTGAAGTAGAAGGGATTCAAAAGCCTGTTATTATGCATTAACTGTGCTGAAAGCACAATAGCACAGTTTAATTTAAAGTGCACTTCTCTTCTGAAAGGCAGCTTTGGCAGAAGGACCTCTTGGGGTTGCTTATTTTCTTCCTTCTCAGTGTTTTCTATGTGCAATCTGTTCATTTGTCAAGTAACCTGTGGCTTTTTTAGCTATCAGCAGGTCAAACTTCATCTGTGGTCTGACATGATCAAGTTAAATTTTGCCAGTCGTTTTGCAGTTTGGATGTGGTTGTCACTTCTGCTGATGTACCGGGCAAGAAATAGCCTCATATCATAGATGTATAGCATACTATATAGTGTTACTTGATGTCACTCTCCAGCAAGTATAAGGAGCTAGTAGCACACTATTTTATTTGCTGAAGAAGACAGGAGGAAGGAAGGAAAGAACTTGGTTGTATAGAGAAATACGTTTATGATGGATTTGCAAGCAGAAATGTTCAGTATCAGTGGTATTTTCTAAGGAAAACTGTAGTTTTCTTGTACTCCGTCTATATCCATTGATAAATGTGATAATCTTTCATATTAGATCTATCACTGTTAGCAAGCTTTTCTGACTTTGAAGGGCAGTTTTGGTCCCTTTGTTACACGATATTGATGGAATAATGGTACATCCCACAGTTAAAATGGATGACATCTGCCAAACAGAACTCTTCAGATGTTAAAAGAGAAAGGAGACTTCAACCTTGGTCCAGATTCACTTAACTGGTCCACCTTACTTGCACATTCAAGCAGCACAGAAGCGAGATTCTTCCAGCTATGAAATCCTGCCATGTAGGGAAATCTGTCAAAGACTGCTTATTTGGTGGTTGTTCCTTGCATGCCTGCTGAAAGAGTTGTTTTGTGTACAAGGCGAGAGGTAGTGGTCTCTTCTGACTACCGAGCTGCTCGTTAGGCATAGTGCAACTGTATACGTTAAAGCAGCTCCAGTGTATATTCAGTAGCAAAACCAGGAACTTATTGCCCACCTTCAGTAAAATCTTTATTCTTTTGTGCCTAATGGAGTGTAATTTCAACAAGAGTTATTAGTGCAGTGTCTTAAAATTGTTAAACCTTTTGTAATCTTTCCAAAGTGCCACAGCTTGCCTGGTTGACTTCAAAGCCCTGTAGTATTGAAGCCAGGCTATCATTTTCCTTGTTTATTCAGCTTGCTGATAGATTTTTAGTGAGGTCCCCTAGTAGATGTCACTGACGTTGCAGACCTCACAGCCACTCCTTGGCGGCAGACTTCTGGCTTTGTTGCCCAGAGGTGAGCACAGGTGAATGGCTGGACAATAACACACTTTCCATAACAAGAATAAATGTTTTCCATCCTTCACTTCTCGAAGAGATTTTAAAATCTGACCGAGAGCAAAATAAACCAAAAAACAGGGGACCTTGAGGTGCTGCTACAGACAACTCATAGAATGCAAGTGATGTTTGAACTTTAGTCTGTTTCCAGCTGAAAGTTTGCCTGTGAAAAACATAGTGATGATTCTTTTCCTTTTGGGATGAAAAATTGCCACACTTTTTAGAGCTCCCCTTTCATATGTGAATCACAGGATAGTTAATTCAATCATGGTCCCTTTTCCAAAGCTTTTTCTTTCTTTCTTTTTTTCTTTTTTTCCAATTATGAGAATGATCTTGCCAGGGAAGTCACTTTTTACCTGGAGTTAAAAAGGACGCATGTAAGTGGAGCCCAAAACTCTGCATAGCCAGATGGCTTCTACCCTCAGGTGCAACAGGAATCTGTTGGCCACAGAACCCATCAACTTTAAGAAACAAAAAATGGGGGAAAAAGTGCACGGGAAGTGAAATGTATGAAGCTCAAAATGAGAAACCAGAGGAAAATACTAAGTAGAAAGCACCAGTTTTTCGTAGTGGCTGATATCTGTAGTTAGTTAACAGAACAAACAAGCATGAGATAGTACCGTTTAAACCTTTTTACATTATTCCACAGTGATTATTCAGTCCTGAATGGAGGATTAACCAAATTATTCCCCCTGAGCTGGGAACCAATGGCCAGTGAAACAGCGCCAATGCTGGACCCTGCTGCTGTTAGAACTGCTTTGGCATCTTTGGCTCAGTGTGTTATTGACATAGCTGAGGCAGTATGAGACAGTAAGTATAAAAGAAGAAAAAAGCTTGAAAAGGCCTTAGTGTCCTGGTTTGAGGTGTACAATAAAAGGGATGGGAAAGAGGCAAATGATATAGGTGGTTGATATCCTTGGGAGAGTTTTTGAAGAATACATGTGTTTTGTAGAAAACCACTACTGTAATCATGTTTGACATTAACCGAGTTCAGAAATTCTGTCATTAGTTACTGAGACCAACAGCTTATTTCACATAAGCACAAGAGAGCTGTCAACTGAGGCACAAGTAAGGCGTTACACTACACTGTATTCAAATCTGTTATGTATGGTGTTCTGAAACTACACTGAAACTGGGTGTAGGTAATTTCACCTCTGTTCTGTACTGATGTGGAAATCTGTTTTCTCATTCGTAGTTAATTTGAGTAGACTTCACAATTTGATAGCTGCACGGAAATCATGGATCATGGCAGATGTGTTGCAGGAAGGTTCCAGCTGTCTTCTATGGAACTGCTACTTCGCAATAAGAATGAGATACAGCTATATGAACAGGGAAAAGCTACCTATAGGAGAAAATTACGTGAGATAAATAGCTACTCCCAGAAAGAAAGGAAAACTAATTATGAAGCAAATGATCTTTAGCTCTTTAGGAGTAGCTTCTTGAGAACATATTGGCTGGAAGCCAAGGGGAAAAAAAAAAAATAGATGATCCCAAACCTTGGGGTGCTTTTGCAATCACCTCGAGGACATTAGGAGGAGTAACACAAGGCCCAGCGTGCATGAATTGATGCATTCTGATGCGCTGATGCATCCCCGTGTTCCAGTACTTGTGCATCCATGTGTCATCCCCGACTCCCGTGTGTCATCACTGATTCCTCTGTAGTTTTCTTTTGGTTGACAGATAATTGTTAATGTGTTTTTATTTGATCCTTTGACATTGCCTTAATGAATGCAAATGCTTTTATTTTTTTTTTTATAAAAGAGAAAGTAAGTATAAGTTCAGCTTTAATAAGGTATTAATGTTACTTTTGATTGTAGCTAATCCAGTCTTGTGTAGAAATTTTCATAGTTTCGTACTGATGGAAGGAGAGCTTTGAAGGATATTTCATTAATGCACCATCCTTTTGCAATACATATATTAAATGGATTTAATAGTTTAGAGTTGAGTCAGTTATTTGCTTCATAAGCTGCCACTTAGCATTGCACACATAATCGCATTTGGCAGCCCTCTTTTAGATGAGCACTGCAAATTGAATTACTATACCACAGAGATAAAATTTGCTCATAATTTCTACTGCTTCTAAGGTGAGGGCTGTGGAGGAGGATTCTTATTGTGCCTCCTGCCATATGGTACTTTGCCTGGAAATAGAACGTTTGGTCTTTGGCTTCACACGGCATTACACTGATTATGCACAAATGTCTCTCAAAAAAGTTGAGCGGTATTTCATGTACTTTGTTGCACTTTGCTCAGAGGCAGTATAATCTGTGAAAACAGTTTGCTAAGGAGTTATCTCTAGAGGAATTTCCTGCAGAATTTTTCAAGCAAATGAGTGCATTTCTTTGAATTGTCCATTCCCTGTTTGCTTTAACACTGGTGCCTGGATTATTATCCAGCAGAATCTGAGCCGAGTATTTGAGGGAAAATCCACATGCCATCCTGCTACAGAAAACTAGAAACAGCTGTCTAATGGGAGTGGAAGCTTAAAGCTCAGTAGGTCTTATTTTTTCCAGATGGCACTCAGGATTATCGATGAATGTGGTGGTGGGGGGGGGAGGTTTGTGGTGTTTTTTGTTTGTTTGCTTGACATTGTAAGATTTTTAAGTGAGCAGCTTTCATGTGTAAAAGGACATGCTGAGTATACTGTTTTTGTCCACTGACACTTCAGAGCTAGCGGCATGTTAGCTTATGGAGTTAGGGTTGTTTTTAGATTTGAGTTGTATGTGCTGTTTTTCATGAATTTAGACTTTCTGTAAAAGTCTAGTTTTAGTGTACTGTGGCACACATTTTTCTAATGACTTAAAATCTACTGTGCCTTGTTTAGCAAGTAGTGTTGAAAAGAAAGACTTTTATATGACACATTTTATGTATAAGTACTCTAGTTTCAGCATGATTTTATAATCTTCAGGCTTTGTTTCAACTGTTAACAATGGAATGCATAAATAAAACAAGTCAGTGCTATTCTATGAGCAGAAGTGACCCCACTTTTTTCTAAATTGCACACTTGCTGTCAGAATACTGAAAATACATAGGTTATGCAAACAGATCAGATTAGTGTGTTATGGCATTCCCCAGGACTACCAACGTGCCTGTTTGGCTGTAGTGAGCCACGGTCATTTCTGAGCCATTTCTGAGACTCTTGACTACTTCAGTGCCTGAGCTAATGTGTGAAGTGGGACAAAGGGCTGACCCTCTTGGCATCAATGGAAAAGACAGGATGAGTAGAGTTTCTCCCATTCATTTCGGATGCTGACACCAAGATTTTTTTTCTGTAAAAATCTTCTCAGTATGTTTATTTTGAAGAACAATGTGGGCTAAAGGCATAAATGTTTTGAAAGCAAGGCTGATTCTAAGGCATACTTATCCCATTCAGAGCAGTTCGGCTCACACAGGACCTCTGCGTTGTGGGGGGTTGGCAGAAGTGGTGATTTGCCTGTATTTCACTCAGATCTTCTAATGGATTATGTCAGTACAGACTTATAAATTAATGCCAGTTATAGTACTGTAACTGTTGCAACTTCAGCTCTTGGTGCGCAGACTGTTGGCATTTTACAGCTGACACCCAATAATGATGCATGCATTTGCTTCAGATTTATCCAGAGAAGCTCATTTCTGCACACAGTGAGAGTTGGTGTTCCGTAACTGAGGCACAGATACACGTGCTTGAATGTAACACCAGGCCACCAGGAACGTGAGGCTCTGCCGTGTAAAAAGGGAATTGCACGTCAGTAGAAATATGCTAAGTGCAGGGTTGACTAAAGCTGCTTGCAGTGCTTAAACAAATGGCACTAAATTGAAATATTTGAGCTGGCTTGTGAGTATGATTATAGAGACAGTAATAGTGGAAGTATTTAATTCTGCCTTCCCCCCATCCTTACTCTCCTATCCCTCTGCCATGAGTGAATCCAATGGTGGGCATCCCCCAAAAGCCAGGAGTAGGTATCACAGCCTGTATATGTAATGTATCCTGCTGCGCCTAGGACAGAGGAGGAGCAAGGTGCAGGCAGTACAGAATCACAATCGTACCATGAGTTGGAAGGGCCCCACAAAGATCATCAAGTCCAGCTCCTGTTTTCCAGATGTTTCTTGAACTCAATATTGCACGAAATCCAGTAGAATGTGAACTGATATAGATGAGCAGAAAATCTTCCCCAAAAGCTTTCACAAGGAAAAGTTGTGTATGTCATTTGCCTGACTCCCTTCCTTGCAAAGGCAGAGGGGAGCTGGTTGTGTGCGTGTTCTCAAATAGCTACAGCTCCCTTCTTCCTCTGAGGAGACGTTAAAGAGGTGTAACAGGCTTGAATGCTTAGCAGGTATTAAGGGTCGGCATGTTTGTTGCCTGTGTGAGTAAATCAAGAGCTGATAAGGTGAAGAAATCATGTGTCGAGGCAGGTTATAAAACTGCAGATCCACGTGGTTGTTGGGATGTTCCGTCAGGCTTAGGAGATTTTGAAATTTATCTTCATTGGCAGACTGCCTCACACTGTATGGACAGGGCATGTGGGAACAATGCTCTGATGGAACCCAGAGGTAATCCAGCAACAGCCTAAGCACAGCAGGTGTCACTGGCATGCCTGGGTTTCCCCTGGCTTCGCAGATCAGATCTTCACTCCAGAGCCATGCAGACAGCTTAAGCTCTGCGGCTGCTTCTATGTACTGTTCTGGGGAATGCTATTTGCATGCTTTGTGTTAGCTCCTTAGCCACAGACAGCTCAGCCAGAGCTTTATAAAGGTGAGTCATCCTTTCTGTTGTGGCATGATCAAGGATTTTTTCATATTTTCCTCACTCAGAGTAAAAGTTGGTGGTGTCACCACCTCAAATTCGTGGTTGAAGAAGCTTCCCTTCTTTCCCCACTCATCTCATGTTTGGGGAGAGGGAACAAGCTGCAGAACGATCACAATTCCAATATAGACTTGGCTTTCTTGTGCCCTCCCTTTCCCCTTGAGAAATCTGTGCGTGATAAGTTGAGGTGCAGGAGTCGTGGGTTTGCAACAGTACCAGCAGGATAAATATTTCTGTATTTCAAGCTGATTTAAAGATGATTGGTGTATGTTCTCCTTTTTTCTTGGCAAAGGTTAGCCCTGTTAGATATACTGCTCTTCATTTCTTCTCCTCTTCCCATCTGTTCTGTCTCTTTTCAGTGGAAACCGAGGAGATGTAGCTCCCACTCGAGCTACCAGATCGCTACATCTCCCGTACGTGAGAAAATCTCTGCTGAAGTAGAGCAGTGCCCTCCTGCCTGTACCCATCATATTGGAGGGTGTGGGCAGTGCAGGCTCTCTCAAACTGTGAGAATGGCTTATCCCCTATGTCAGCTTGTACAGACGAGGGAATACCCCTGCCCCTTGGTTAAGTGATGAAGATTCCCAGGCGTAAGCTTGGAATCTATGGGAATGCAAACAGCCTTATCCTGAGCAACCAGATTACCGAAGCAGTAGGTAAGAAAAATAGATCTGTGTTTAAAATCACACAATACAGTGAGTAAATAAAGAAAAATACGTGTAGGCAAGTAATACAGAATTTTTAGATGACAGTTATACACTGTTTATGGTTATCTGGATAATAAAACCATAAAAAAAGCAAATGCATTTGCTGAAAAACTCCAGACTGCCTCAGAACTCACTGGCAGGTGGGCATTTCATTAAGGAGGAAATCTTATTTAGCACAGTCCAGAATCTTGCTTCGTTTCCCTGACTTCTAAAGATTTTGTAGTATCTCTATATAAGAACCATTGCATGACATGGGTTGTATTTAGAGAGGAGCATTATGTGTTTGAGAAAAGCTGCCTTTGTGCTAATTCATGTAAAAATACTTCTCTGAGGCAAGGAGATATTTATTACAAGTAGTTATTGATTAGAAATACGCCATCACCTCACTGTATGAAGCATGTTGGTTTGCAGCAGAGTTGTTTTGCTTTTCCTTGGTGATCAGAAGCCTTGGCTCATTTCTCCCTGTCCTAGTTTCTAACAGAAGTTACGCTTCTCGTAGTGTCCAGTATGAATTTATCTTGTACCTCCGAGATACTGATAACATCCTGGCAGTGCTGAGCGGAGCCGAGGACATAACTCACTTCCGCATTCCTCNACTCCCTTCTCTACGTTTGACATCTTCTGGTCTTCTGATTTCCTATTTAGAATGTACTTTGAATAAGTGAAGTTGCATTAGAAAGATACTGTTACTAAGTCTTATTCAAGCTTCTTGAGACTTTGGCTTGTGTTGGTTCAACCACTTTTAATGTTACACTGTGAAATATTCTGCAGGTAACTGAAAGAGTTTTCCAGGTAGGTAACAGCTCCCCTGATGACACATTAGTTTTGCCAAGTCGTGAAATAAGGGCATATTCCCTCTGGGTGGCAGTAAGGGGGGTGGTGTTTCTTGCACAGGCACTTGTGATGGTGAGTAAACCTAGTGAGCAAACCTTCCCCTCATATGAAAGGATGTACCGCATGTTACAGTGCTGTGTTAGCATTGCCAGAGGCTCAGGCCTGGGCTCTGGTCTCTGCTGTCCTGTTCCGCTACTGGAATACCTCACAGCCCCGGAGATGAAGGACAAATGGGGAGTGTAATAAGGGAAGTAGTCCTTCATATATGTAGCTTGTATACAACTGTGTTGGGCCTGCTATTTGAGCCACTGATGCAGGAACAACCATATTGTACAGGATGCCAGCAGCTTAGCTCTGAGTCTTTTCTCCCAAAGAAGGTGGCTCTTTGGTGCTTTTTTTAGTTATTAATAATTTTAATTATTAATTGTTAATAGCCAGATGTTTATTTAAAACCACATGCTTTGGGTGCTGATTAATTTTTCCCATTCTGAATTTCATGTGGTAGGGAATAACTCCTCTGTGAAATTTTGCTTTTGGCAGCTGGTGTAGCTGACAAGAAGTTCTTATATTTGATAACATTCCAGTATTATTCCAAAAGGATATTCCTCCCTCATTGCCACATGGGTAGAATGATATTACTGAATTTTACTAAATTGCATATAACTAATAACAGTACAGTATATATTTAATGTTTATCTCTATATATATATGTGTCTATATATACATAAGTGATATACAATAGTGATAAATTACTACAGGGAACTTGCTTGACTGTTGATTTATATAAAGTTATTTCAGCATCATAAGATGTTTATCAGTAGATAGGAGCGTTGCAGATTGCTGCATCTTGACCAACAGTTTGTGGATTATCCTACACTGTCTTCCAGTAAGAGTAACAATGTTCGCTCTAAGTGCAGTGTCTCAAAACTACAATGTGACCAGTTTTCTCCTGGTTCACATTATATTTCTGCTGTCATTTTCCTTGTTTGTGAGTAAGTGATGAAAACTGTACGGAAAGGAAGATGATTTATTCACATATTTTGATTTTAAATGTACTTGACTTTGTTTGGATTGATAAGCAAATGTCTTATTTATAGTGTGGCTTGCATTTATAAAGCAATTGTGTTTTGTAAGGCCACAAATCTCTTTACAGTGCAGCTCCCAGGCTATGAAGTTCTGTAGAAACATAGGCCCACTTTCTTGGAATGAGTCCTGCTAAATACTGGTGTGCTGATGATCTTTAGACATGGAAGTACTCTGCATACTCTTGAATGGCATTCTGTTTATTCAGTGGGCGGTGGGGTATTATCGTGCAGTTGTACTGGTGCAGCTCTGTGTTTATATCCATTGTTGCTTTCATTTTTCCTTGTGATTATAGGATGAGGACCAGGAATACATTTACCTAGGATTAGAAGTATCAGTGAGACCTAAGTATCAGTTGTCTGTTTTTTCTACAGAGCAGAAAAGAGATTCTGAGTTGGCAGGCTGTTAATGTACAAAGTTGAAAGATAGACTCATATTTGTTTATATATTTCTACAGATGTATCCGTATTCTTCACACTTATGTTTACAGATCCTGTAAAATATATCAAATATGTATATTTCTGTTTCAGCCATTAATGAATTTCCTGAAGATATATTCACAAATAAAGAACGACAGCAAGGAGGGGTTCTGCTTCACGTAATTGCTGTAAGTTTTCCTCTACTGTGCTTAATTTTTGTTTTGCTTTTATTTCTTTGCAAGATGTTGATCATCTTAGTGCCCTTACTATATATATATCAACATACTTTTAATATTTTTGTATCATATTTCTAATATGTCTCTGTGGGTACAAATGCTCAAAAAATAGTATTTATTTAAAAAAATTACTCAGGTCTGAATTTGCAGTGCATGCATCTTCTTGGAGATAAAATCCTGTCCCCATGGGGCATGTAGGGATTTCTTTCACTGACTTGTATTTCATCTTATATAAATAGGGTTTGGGATTCCTTTGCTGATGACGTAATCTATGATGTGGAAGATTCTTGATTCTCTTTCCTGTCTATTGTGCCTCTGTGCAAAAGATGCAATTGTAGTTGAAAACAAAAACAAAAACCCAACCTGAAGAAATGCAGAAAATATCGTGTTGAGATTTATATTTTATTGTGGAAAAAGCAAAACAAGTAAGACCCACAGGCTTCAGTTTTCCATTCCCATCTCAGGAAAAGCAGAGTAAAAAAGGATGGAGAATAGCAGGATTAGGCCCAGTACCCAATCAGGAAACGTAAGGCCTCATTAGACTGTGGGAGCATCATATGCATGCATGAAATCAGAGTCATTACTGAGAGGTGTGTTGCAGTGAGCCATGGTCGGGGTGCACTTATTTCCAGGTGTGATTATTTTGTGTTGCTTTCTTTTCAATTACTTGAGCCAATAATCGGTTGAAAATATAGATGGAGGACCATGTAACCTGGTAAAGCCTTGCCTCTTACTTTCCTATCTATTAATTCTTTTGTGGCACTCTGTCCTTTCAAACCGTGGTACATTTCATGTTGTAAGGCCTGGCAACCATTGTTGTCCTAAACTTTACCCTAGGTAAAAGAATCTGCTTTTGTGCCATTGATTAGCACAGTTACTGTTATTTGAAATGGAATGGAAAATGAAGCTATGTATTCTTACCTGTCTGAATTGATTTAACATTGCTTTTTTTCCTCTTTTTTATGTAGAGGAAATATCTGAAGTATTTCCTGAATTTATTTTCTTACAGGCTCTGTATATGTTCTATGCTTTGGCTATAGTATGTGATGACTTCTTTGTTCCATCCTTAGAGAAAATTTGTGAGGTATGTTAAACAACTTTATTTCTCTTCTGAAAATTTGTTTAGAGAATGTCGCAGCACTGAACATTTTGTGCCCTCATTTTTTGGAGCACCTTCCTATGAATTTTTTGGTCACAGTCCTTTTCAGTTGGTTAGGACACATTCAAGGAGAAGAAATGAAAGATTTAAGGAGATCACTTGGCAAAATCCACTCTTAAACACCTGAAGCATGTAGGTAGGATCGATATGATATACACGAGTTGGGTTTATTATTGTACTCTAGTTTTAAGATTCACTTGTAAAAACATAAATAAAAATCATGCATAGCCAAATTAATGTGTTGACTGTGCAATTTTTCTTCCACATCTGCACTGTATCAGCATGGGGAAAGTGCTTAGGAGAAAGCAGAGAAAAAGGGGAATGCATAAGAATCCTATGTATCTTGATTTGATATGGAATGGGAATACGTATTTTTATATCCAAAAGTTTAGTATATTCCTTTCCATAATTGCTGAGAAGATTGCATGTAGATTGCATGTAGAATTCTAGGTAACAGAGATGATCAGGAGAGGCAAGAAAATTTTATGTTAGGTAAGGCTTTGGTGAATTGTTACTAAATGCATACAAAATACAAAACCAGATTTTGCTTCCGTTCTGATGGTAAAATAGAAAACTCATCTCCTTCACTTTTTTATAGAAGTGCATGTGACCATTTTTGGAAAAACCCATGTGACTAAAAAAAAAGTCTATTTTCCTATGGATATATGAACTGAATTCCTGTTAAAATTACTTAGAGCTATGTACTTTTACTTATCAGTAGAGGGAGAGATGGAAGAATAAGGAAGACAGCCAATAACAGCAAAATATTGAATAGGGATCTTTTCTTTCCCTTTTCAGGTGTTCTGTCTTCAGCACATACACCTGCACCTTGTACACCGTTGTTTAACTTGTACCAGTTAGGTTGTACTAATTAAGTTGTGAGACAGCTAAGAAGAATTCACATAGTTAGTGTACTTTTGTTTGAGCTCCTTCTGCGATATGACTGGTGGTAGATGAAAAAAAAAGAAAAAACCCTCCATTAAACAATCTGCATATCAATTTCAAGGAAAAGATCCTCACAGTATTTTAATTGATGCAGCCCACTTGCAAAGCTAAACATATCTGCTGGTCTTAGAAGTCTAAGGCACCTAAGGCACCTATATCCTATTAGAGCTTAAGAGACGCTGTCACAAAAATAGATCTAACTGCCATGCACAGGCCGTTCTGTATCTAATTGGACTAATTTTGTTTATGTCAGTAGAATCACTTTTGATTAACACAGTTGTAAGTGAAGACAGAACTAGGCCTGCTGTTAGTAGGATTCGTTCACAGAGGTTATATTTTTCTTTTGTCAATTTTGAAATTTAAGAGACCTCAAGAATTGGTCTTAATTGTTAAATGATTGTATGTAGAGTTCCGAAAGTGAATTCTTGAAAGCAATTTGAGTTTGAAATTTTTGAGTTTGCAAGAGATGCTTTTCTCTAACATCTAAGCCACAATCAGCTTATCAGTTATTTATAAGTAGGTAGTATTATCTGACACCTCATTGACTTAGGATAAAAACCTTTTACTTACCTAAAGTGTATATGTCTTCCCAAGAAGCAGTGTCTGTTTCTACATCACAGTGACTGTTCATTCTTTAATAACACTGTGACCAAAAAATGAAGAGCTTCTTTCTTTGAGGCTGTAGGACTGTGCAATGTAAGCAGAGCAGCAGTGCTGACATAACCAGTACTTCTCTTCCAGAGGCTACATTTGAGTGAAGATGTTGCTGGAGCCACATTCATGGCTGCAGGGAGCTCCACGCCAGAGCTGTTTGCATCTGTTATAGGTATGGAGCCCACATGCTGGCTTTCATGAGAACTGTTAAAAAATCAGCAGCAGATCAAGCAGAGGTATCCAAAAGTACTACTGTTCTTCTGTCAATTTATAATCAGCAATTGCAGCTGTCAGCTAGTCCGTGGTTCATGGTATAATTAACTACTCAAAATATCTCAAGAAACTGTGAATCTCCTCTCAAAACACAGGGAGGAATGGTTGATTCTGAGCATAGGAAGTAAAAGAGGAGATGTCTTGTGGTCCCTTGAGAAAGAATTTGAGGTATTTGATGGCTCTTTTGCTTCTTTCTTCACAAATAAAAGGAATTAATTTTAGCAAGGAAGTAGGAGAACAAAGAACATGGAAGAAGATAAATTAATGTACAGATATAAGTCTGATCTGCTAAAGTCAGAAGGACATGATGTTCTGTGTACATTACTTACAGAATTTTTTCAGGCAATCTGTACAACTAAGGATTATTTATATAGAAAGGATGTGTAGATGGCGAAAGCAGAACTTTTTTAAGACAGAAAGAAAGAAGGACACAGGATACATTGATGGGGAAGGGAGGAGAATGCAGCAAATATGATACATCTGTTTTTAGTAAAACTTCAGTATACTTTCTGCTACAATCCTGACTGACATTCTTACAAACTTAAGGGAAATACAATCTAAAAGAATGTACTATAGCATTCTGTCCAAATTATTAGGAAGCGGTTCTCAAATATTAGGGATTAAAAGCTAGGTTTAAAGCTGGAGATGAATGTGAAGACGTACTGCAAAACGTCAGTCTTACTTTTATGAATAACTTGAGTGAAAAAGTGGAGACTAGATGGAAGGCTGAAGATGAAGAAAGATTTTGACCAATTTAAAATCAACAAGGTGAAGTTTAATGAGAAACATACATAATGAGAAACAAATGAGAAACATAAAACTAATGAAGTGAATATATACCTAAGAAGAATAATAACTGGTTGGGGAGCTGTAGGTCTAAAAGGGCCTTGGTGCATTGCAGAAGAAGCAGGAGTTGAAAAATAGTTAATGGTGGGATGTTGCAGATAACAACTGATTATATATTGGGCCCATTTATAAAGCCCAGGCTTTGTGAAGTATCCTGCTTTGCTCAGTTCTGCTAGACAGCATTTGGGATATTATATCCAATCTTATTACTGTGGTTCGAAAGAGTTGCGGACAAACTAGAACATATGCAGAGACATGAAAAAAATGGTAGGAGGTTAGGAAATTAATACCTTAAAGGAAATCTTGAAAAAAAGTGAGTGTAAGTCTCTAAGGCTCCCTTTAGTGAAAGATGTGAAGTACAAGACACAGCTCTGTAGTGCATTCAAGTTATCTTTGGCCGTGTCTCAGTGTGGAAGATTACATTAGAGAATGCATTGAGTTCTCTTCCAGCCCTTAATTTTTATTGTTCTGATACAACAATGATTGTTATGTTCAGATTGTTATGTTACAGGTTGTTATCTGAGGCATGTGTGGGTTTACTAAAGGAAATGTGAGATGTGGTACTAGAACAGGTTAAGTTTGAATCCTGTTTGCCTGGTGGAGTCAGAAGACATGCATTACTACACTCAAGATAGCTACCAGTTTTTTGAGGGAAGAATCTCTTGCTACCATGAGACATTCCAAGATGCTAAATATTGAATGTGTGAAGTATCTGTGCTTTATTATACTATGTGAAAGGAATTTCATGCTTTTGATGTGACCAGAGATATTTTTCACTCATTTGAATGGGTTGCTACATCAGTAACATCCAAGGTGTGAAATACAGGACTTAGTGTAGAACTAGTTCAGACATTTATTTAATTTTAACAATAATACTTATATAGAGATATTCAACCTAAAATGGGGAGCTGCTAGCCAGACTGTAAGCACAAAATATTCCACAGAGAAGTGAGCATTTATTATGAAGCTCATTTTGGTAAAACTTAAATGATCTGTTATTTTTGGGTAGTCCGCATTCTGACTAATCATCTGGGGTCTAAAATGAAATGACAGTGGTAATAACACATTTTGCTTTGCAGGTGTATTTATCACTCATGGAGATGTAGGAGTAGGGACCATTGTCGGCTCAGCAGTTTTCAACATCCTCTGCATTGTTGGTGTATGTGGATTGTTTGCAGGACAGGTTAGTAAGATGCTTTTCTTTCTGGAGTTCAGTTGCTTGTATTTGATGGGTATGCATGAGTAAATATTTGAAAAAAATAAGGACCATTAATTAAAAAAAAAAAAAAAAACCAACAATGAGCTGGCAAGGGGAGAGCTATCAATTTTGGAAAACAAATATGGAATACTTCACAAATATAAGTGTTTCCAAAAAGTTCAACTGTAGTTTCTGCACTCTGAGCATGTAGCATACAGAGGAACCTGATTCTTCTTCATACAATACTGTGTCCACAGTCAGCTGATCAGTGGCCTCTGCTAATCCTTCCTGGTACTGATTTTGATCAGAGAGTCTAGAATACAGTCATGAGATTTGTTCTGTCTACTCAGTAGCTGGTTAGACTGTGTATCTTATTTTCTTCTGTATTAGGACCGATATGTCCACAATTAGAATGGTGTGGGATCTGTCGTTTTGCTACACTGTAATGAGTTGTACTTCACAACTGAAATTATGGTAAAAATATTATTAGTAAGAAGTGTATTTCATAAATGAAAGTTTTTGTATGATTTTCATCAACAGTGGTTATTATTAGATACATTGTCTAACAGACTGATATGAGTTCTTGTTAGCATAAAATTACTATTTGTTCCAGAATTGTTAATTACAATTCTGCTTATACACCTAAATGATTGCAGGATGGAAGCCTTTGCTTTGTTTTTAGAATCACTACTTTTGCTGTCTAAAGCTGTGATATTTTTCAGGTGGTTTGTCTTACCCAGTGGGCTGTGTTCCGAGACTCTGTGTACTACACCATATCTGTTGTCATACTTATTGTTGTAAGTAGTTCTCTTATCAATTAAAGTGTTTCATTGCTTGATTTGGTAGGATCAGTCTGCTAAGCATTGATATGTGTTGATGAACAGTTACTTTCCTAGCTGTTTCTAGTGACATCCAGAAGCTCAGCTCCACTGTATCTACCAAATATAAAAACATTGTACAGTCCCACAGAATGTGTCCATCGCGTCAGTCCATGTCCATTCATTTTGTACCTACAGTCTGTAAAGTTCTGCAGACCAGCAGTGTGTGGTGCAGTTAGCACTCTCTTCTGACCTAGGGGACTGCTGGTGGAGATGGGAAGTTTTGAGCTGCACCTTGCACCTGTATTTTAAATAGAGAACGTGGCTCTATCTTGCCTCTACACAGTAGTTTTATTTAACAGATTCTGGGTAAAATTTTCCTAATAGAGCACCAGTGAGATATCACTTTTTATCTGGAACAGTGAGGTAGATCTTAGCATACACTTTTATAGTGCCTGGTGGCAGGTAAGGGAAGAATCCACTTAGTTTGGTTTGTGATATGTATGGATCAGTAACTGCCCTATCAGTTACTGAAGTTAAACAGCATCATAGAATGGTTTGGGCTGGAAGGGACATTAAAACTCACCTAGTTCCAACCACCCAGCCATGAACAGGCGCAACTGTCAGATTTTTGACCAGATTGCTCAAAGCCCCATCCAGCCTGACCTTGAACACTTCCAGGGAGGGGGCACACACAGCTTCTGTGGGCAACCTTTTCCAGTGCCTAACCACTCTCATACTGAAGAATTTCTTCCTTACATCTTAACCTAAATCTACCCTCTTTCAGTTGAAAAATATTACGCCTTGTCCTGTCATTACATGCCTTTGTAAAAAAGAAATCTTTCTCCATCTTTCTTAGAAGCCCCCTTTAAGTATTGAAAGGTTGCAGGAAGGTCTCCCTGGAGCCTCCTGCAAACTAAACAACTCCAGCTCTCTCAGCCTTTCTTTGTAGTAGAGATGTTCTGTCCCTCTAGTCATTTTTGTGGCCCTCCTCTGGACCCACACTAACAGGTCCACATGAGTCATGTGGCCCCAGAAATGAACACAGTGCTCCAGGTGGGGTCTCACAAGGGTGGAGCAGAGGGGGAAAGTCACTTCACTTGCCCTGCTAGCCATACTTCTTTTTATGCAGTCCAGGATACAATTGACTTTTTGGGCTGCAAGCGCTTACTACCGACTCACGTCCAGTTTTTCATCCACCAGTACCCCCAAGTCCTTCTCTGCAGGGCTGCTCTCAATCCGTTCACCTCCCAGCCTGTACTGATGTTTGGGATTGCCCCAACCAAGGTGCAGCACCTTGTACTTGATCTTGTTGAACTTCACAATGTTTATGAGAGCCTGCTTCTCAAACCTGTCCAGATCCCTCTGGATGGCATCCCTTCCTTCTGTTGTGTCAGCTGCACCACTCAGCATGGTGTCATCAGCAAACTTACTGAGGGTATGCTTGATCCCACTGTCTACCACTGTCTTCATCGTTAATAAAGATATTAGATAGTACTGATTCCAGTATGGACCCTGGAGGGGTACCGCTCGTTACTGATTTCCACCTGGACATAGAGACATTGGCCACAACTCTCTGGATGCAGTCCAGCTAATTTCTTATCCACTAAATAGTCCACCCTTCCAATCCATCTCTCTCCAATTTAGAGATAAGGAGCATGCAGAGTAGAGTATGAGTAACCACTTGGCCTAAGAGTAGAAGTGAAACGTCTGTCTCTTACATGCTCATGCTGTTTTACTAAGTATTTATAACAGTCACTGACGGAGATCCAAGCCTTGTCCACAAGTTTTGTGCTTTAGGGCTGTAAGGGGCACAATCCATATGGTGAAAGTTCTGGTTGGAAAGGGTCAAAAGGGGAAATCTCCAGTAGCTTCTATCTAGATATGACTGATGTTTATTAAATAAATTTGAATGTTTTTCAACATAGAAGAGGGGAATGTATAATTATGTTTCCTTTTTTTTTTCTTTCTAGTTCATATACGATGAGAAAATAGAATGGTAAGTTGCATAAACTATTCCTTAACATCCTATATTTGCCATGATACTGATCAGTTAATGGTGTTGCAGTATACCTAGATTTCATTCATGCACTTTGTAAGCAGGAGCTGAATTTGACAGCTAAGAAATCCAAAGTGTTTTCTTTAGTTGTATTTTTTATGATGATCACAGGAAAATAAGAAAATTTAAAAACTTGCGAAGATTAGATAGGTAAATCAGCATAACTAAGTAAATACATAAGGCCTGAAGGACATGCAGAGAGCATAACCAAAGTTCTGCTGGTCTTATTCTAGTTGTTAACATTTACAGGGGTGCTGGGTGTCCCAGAGAATAGTACAAGGCAGGATCCTAGTGGAAGATCATAGGAATCTTCTAAAAGAGTCCTTTCAGAGTGCCTGCCTGTGCTTCTGCACTGAAGTGACAGAATGCCTTAGCATTGTGATCCTCGGAGGGCAGCTCTGGTTTCAGTCTGGGTAGCACATTTTTGAAATGCATGCATTACATTTTATTTGCATGTTTATCAGAACTTGCTAGTCTTTGCTTCCCCCATTTTCCTGAGACACCATCGAATCTTAATGGCCTGAGTCCTGTGTACACGAATGTGACCTTTACTAGATGTTTATTCCACATTCCTACATTAAACTTGTGAAGGATACAGCCGTTTAAGTGGTCTTTTAACACCTTTTTTTTTTTTTTTTTTTTTTTGTCTCTCTGAGGTGGGAAAGTCTTATACTCATCATTATGTATTCATTCTACATACTTATAATGAAGTAAGTGCTTTTTTCCTCTGTATTTTTTCCCTGTAGGTGTTAATTGACCATCATTCTTTTGGTGTGGTTTTGTCCTTGGCCCTCCTGAGAAAAATGCAACCAGTCATCTTTCTGTGTATGGTCCCTTGCATTTTCATGCTTAATCAATTTTGTTCCAAATACATGCTCAGCCAACAGCAAATATTTTCATGCATCCTTTTTCATAGTGCTCTGAGGTAAAGCAGCTTTCAGAAGTAGTTGAAGAAATGTCATTATTACAAAGATATATGGAAAAGTCCACTGGGTGCTCAGCATTGTAAGCACATAGTATGTCAGCTATTACACATACCCTGTAACCTCTGGAGAGCAAAGTCAGACAGAGAGACAGCTGAGCTTATACTGACCTTAACATTATTTCATACCAGATTGTGTATGACATTCTTCTTGTGTACTGTCACTGCCACTGGCAGGAGAGTCGGGGGTCTGACTGCTACTGCAAGGATCTACTGCAAGTCCACCTTTTAACTGCAAGTTGCTGAGACTTCTCTCATGGTGTTCTGCCGTTGCAAAACCACTCTTTTTGGAACATCAGCTTCCCTTTTCTCCTGCATCAGGTCTTAGCAGGGTTCGTTGACAGCTTTCTAAGGTGTAATCCTAGTGCTAAAATAGATACATCCTTTCTTCAGAAGTTTATGGTCAACAGTCCCAGAAATTCTCTAGTGCCTGCAATAGGGAATGCCATACTGAGAGAAACAGCAAGGTGAATTGAGAGCTGGTGCAGGAGGAAAGAGGCCATTGTATAGTGAATGTCCTGACTCCAGAACCTACAGGTCCAGTGTTCTGCCTTCTCTGAATCTGATCTAGTGTCTTCTTGCATTCTGCTGTATCTCATGAGAGAGGTACAGCCGTTGCTTTGCTATTGTATTGCCCCTGAATTGGATAGTCCTGTCTCCTAACTTCCTGTTAGTTGTCAGAGGACGTGCATCTATGCTTTACTTCTTGCCTCCTGCATAAGTTGTTCTCAGACACTTAAAAATTTGATGAAGAAATACAACAGTCCAGCCTTTTCAGACCTTTTTGCACTTTCAGGTACAATGTAAGGATGCAAAATTTCTTTACTCTCAAAAGCAAGAATGTTGGAAGTGGTGACACAGACAACGAACTGGAAGATGGTAATAAATGTTATGCCTCTAGTTGTGATGACCCATCCATTCCATTACTATGGAAAGGTAAGGCTGAGCAGACAGGACATGGAAAAAGAATGACTTACAGGATATCCTATTTTTAATGATGAATAAAACTGTTATTATTCAATCTTAATTAGGAATTTTTATTGGATTGACTTGAAAATTCAGCAGTCAAACCAGCAGTTGGAAAAAAAAAAAAAAAAGGAAAATTTTATTTTATGGAAATTCTGAAAATGAGCTGCTTTGCACAGGCAATTCTGCTTCCTTTTTCTCTCTTGTTCAGTGATGAACTACAACACTGTGAAAGAAATATTTTTTTTTTTTTTGCCAGGAAGAAGGTTATTTTCACTTGAAAAACTAGTTTGGAACAAAAAACTAAGGCTTGAGTGTTGACGGAAAGACATACACAGATCAGTGGGCAAGAGGGCTTAGATGTTGAGTTCAGATCTTCAGAAGACTGATTTTGACATGCCTGTATAGCTCTGAATACATTTCCAAGCACACATGTAGAAGTGAGTAATTCAGGTGCTTTGCAGTCTGTGTCTTTGTCGTAAAGGGTAAGAAGATGATACTTAGCTTCAGGTAGCGAAGGTAAGAAAACATGCCTGGGTTGTTGTTTTTACTTTACCCCCAACCTTGTTTTCCATTCTTTCTTCCATTCCCTCTCTTTCTTTTGTGTAGAGCAAAATCATTGCTACCTTCAAAGCTCCAGCTATATTGTTCAGTGAGCTTGAGCTACACTTAATGAATGAGGTGTCCTTGCTGTATTCTTTGCAAACATCTCACATTCTAGGCTACTGAGCTCAGCAACAATGTAGACAACATTTGGAAAGGTCCTGGTGGAGTATAAAAATAGTGGCAAACAGGAGTTTATAGTAGATGCTGGGAATCCTGCTTTTTTTCTGCTTTTACTGTTTAGAATAGGATCTCTTGAAGGTAGGTAGCATCACTTGCCATGCTTATACAGTGACAGCACACGTACTTGGGTCTCACTTATGGTATTTAGACAATAGTTTAATATTGATTTTAAAGTACTTCTCATGGTAGCATAATTAAAAGAAAATGTCTGAAATATTTTGATCTCATTTTGCAATGATTTTTTGTGAACGTTGACTGTGATACAGTGAAATCTGTCACTTGGACATGGAAGTACAGTCATACAAATTTTAGAGGATACATGCTAGGGAATTTGATGTATTCTGGTGGGGATACAGGAAAAAGGTGATCCAATGATAGAATACAGATATTACAGGCTTTTATTTTTGAGGTGTTTGTTGGGTTCTGATGTCATCTCCATGCATGACTTAAGTCATATACTTTTAAGATTCATCCTCTATAGCCACTCTGTGGTAAAGGCCTGTCCACCTACTTCTTTTTCAGGAAATGTGAAGATTATTTACTACCTGTAAAGAACATGTAGAAAACTTGGGCTCATGAGAATGGTTTTTCCGCTAGCCACTGTCCACAGCGAGTTTCTTCTTTAATTTTCTTAAAAGATGCACTGAGACTGTGGTTTCAGTCAGATTTCCTTTGCCTTCTCCAGCACTCTTTACACAAATACGTACTGCATTGGAGGGACCATTACTCAAAGTGTGAGAATGTAGATATTATCACAGCTAAAGGCAGAGGACATGAACAAGAGATTGAGGAGGTGATCAGTATCTTAAGGGGGCTACAAGAAAGGACAGACTCTTCAGCATGGTCTGTGGTGATAGGACAAGGGGAAATGGTTTCAAACTAAAAGAGGGTAGATTTAGGTTGAATTTGAGGAAGAAGTTTTTTACAGTAAGGGTGGTGAAGCAGTGGAACAAGTTGCCCAGAGAGGTGGTGGAAGCCCCATCCCTGGAGACATTTCAAGGTCAGGCTGGGCCAGGCTCTGAGCAACCTGATCTAGCTGTGGATGTCCCTGTGCATTGCAGGGGAGTTGGACTAGATGACCTTTATAGGTCCATTCCAACTGAAACAATTGTATGATTCTGTGATGGAGTTTGGAGTGGATAGTGGGAGAGGGAGATGGCAGTTCCAACCTACCTGTTCTGTAGATGGATGCTCTGTATGCCAATAAGCTGTCCTGGAAAACCTTATTCTGTCTCCTGTTGAATCAAAATGTGCCATGTGGCATGTCAGTGACTTGCTGTTAGTTGACATTTGCCTGGATTCACAAGCTGAGCTGGACCTTCTTCACTAGTAGCTTTCTGAAACAGCAGCACTGCTAGTTCACAGTGTGCACGTAAGATACAGCTCTTTTTTTTTTTTTTTTATTGCTTTCAAGGACTTCCAATGGTACAATACCAAAGTTTCCGTTACTGGAGTTTCACATAGAAAAAGGAGAGCTTTTCGCTGTAAGATTAAGTCAATTTCAAGGGCAGGTCTTATAAATACAGGCAAAGGCAAAGTATGAGTACTTTCAGAATAATGCTTCTATTTTAGAAGTGCAAGCGTGGCTTACTTCCCTTGGCTTTTCTTATATTGACCCAAATTTCCACCAGGTGGCATGGTTTGATGCCTGCCTAAAAACAGAAGCTCTTGAAAACAGTGGGTTTCTGAACAGTGTGATATAGATACCTGAGAGCCTGATCAGGAGTCAGTTGAAGTCAGCAAGAAGTTTTCTGTTGACTTTGACAGGGCTGTTCTTGATGACCCTCATGGTGAGCAGGAGGTTCAGGTAGTTTGTTAAAAGGAAAAGCTGTTCTCAGAAGATATTTATCTGAGGAATATGGCAAAGGAGAAGTGAAAAGGAACTTTCACGATGGCACACTTGTGAATGTGTGGGATTTTTACAGTGTTTAGATGGAGCCCATTTGTCCCGTGTGGGCCAAGGTATGTCTGTGGGCATGTAGACAGAGATTGTTCGAGCTGTTAGGAAAATATATGAGCAGTTTTCTGCAATTAAGTCAAAACAGCTGCTGCTAGTCATATATATTTAGTGATTTAGTTTACCTCATTACTCAGTTTTAATCAAAGATCACTACGTTTTGTCACTGTTCCCTTACTGCTCTAAGAAGCAGTTCTAGAGTAACTGCAATGCTTTCATGTTATTTTCATGATGCTTTAAGATAAAGAAGCGCTATGGAGATTTGATGGAAACTCACCGGAGAGCAATTAATCTGATGAGACTTTAAAAGATTCTGGCCTTTCTTCCTTACCAGGATTGATGTCAAACATCTCTTTTTTGTTGTCTAACTACAACAAATGTTAAGCTAATGTGGTTGGGCCATCTTCTGCAAGGCCTGTTTTTGAGGTAGCTTGTCTTGCTGTTTATTTCCTCGCAGGAAAACCTGCCACACGCTAACTGTAAGAGTCATCGGAAAGGCTGGGCTCCTCACCTGTATGATCAGTTGCAAAACTCAGCAAGGTTAATTTGTTTTAAATGTCAGAAAGGGGAGGATAATTGCTTCTTTGGTTTACCAAATGCAAAATGACTACTTAGCTCTCTTCTCCATTAGAGATTTAGCTGCAAAGTGAGAGTACAGAGTGGATTCTTGGAGACAGACATATTTCTTTGTGAAACCAAAGATCTCTCTGTGACTCCTCAGGTGACCTCAGTGTACTCGTTGTAAACTCCTTGCAGTGAAGCAAAGCAAGACACTCAAATGCAAGAGGATAAAAGATATAGTTATGTGCTGATGATTTAGAGGCTTGCTGTTTTTTTGTGTTTGATGACAATGGAAGGATACTTTTCTTCGAGTTCCAAACAATTATGTTAGAAGATGCTTTGAAACAGCAAAGCTGTAATTGTATGATGTGATTTACATGCCTGCATGGATCCAGAAAAACTTCTTCCTGAAAAACAAAAATATTTCATCACTGTAACAATGCAAACGATAACTGTGTAGATTTCTGTGCATTTAGAACAGGTCCATTTTAATTCCTTTGTTTGAGTTGAATGTTTCTTTAGATTTCTTTACTTCCTGGCTGGAACCATGTGCTAATGTTTATCTTTCGCTTCTACTTCCTAAATTCTCTGCCTCTTCTTCATGTAAGTAACAACGTGAAAGGGGATTGGGAGGGTGAAGCTAAGCTAAGCAAAGCAGCAAAACAAGCAGCAAATAATTTTTTTTTTTCCTAACATATTTAACATGAAATAACTAATAATTATTGCAGTCATATGCATATCTCCTGCCCTGCTTTCTAACACCGTATGGGTATGTCTCCTGTCTGCTGAGCCTTGCTTTATGTGCTATATGTAGTCTGTAGCATTTGTGAGAATATGGGTTTGTTGTTAAGCTTTGAAAGTCCTTACCTACACTTGTGTTGATTCCCAATGTAATTTTGGCTCTCTGTGTTCTTATATCATAGAACAAAACTCTTAACCTTAGTACAAGTTTCTTTATATTAACAAAGGCTTACTTAAAACATGCATTTTTTTGTGGACAGTTGCTGTTTTTCATCAGTTCAAAGCTTGTAATGTTAAAGATACTGATAATATTCTGTGAATTTCTTTCCAAAAGGAGTGAGCATAACATTAGGAACTACCGGGTGTGTTTCAGTATCTATTAAGCACCCTAACCCAATAGGATAGCTTTATAGGTTTTGGGAATGTATAGTTTTTATAGTTTTTGGGAGGCTTACAAAACCATAGTGGGCCATAAACAGCAAAACAAATGGTACTACAGAGTGGCTGGGTAAAAGCTGCTCCCACTGATCTGGTGGCTGCTTTACTGGTGTGAAATCGCCTTTCAGCATGTGGTCTAAATGAGGTGCTCTGCTGTTGAACGGGTTCACCAGGCTGCAGAAGTATTGCAGGAAAGTCACTGGTAAATTCTAGCATTCAAATTAATTTTACCACCTGCCTGAGCCTGAAGAGAATGGATCTGGGCAATGGCAAGAGTGGATCTTACCACAACTAACTCTGTCCATTGTGATCATTAGTGAAGGGGATACAGCAGTATGGCAAAAACAGTGTTGTGATGGTGGATGAGATCATCTGCTCCAGTCCCCCCAAATACCGGTTTCCGGAAGCTGGGTTACGAATTATGATTACAAATAAGTTTGGACCACGCACCAGAATGCGGATGGCGAGCCGACTCATCATTAATGAGGTAGGTTTGCTATGAAAACAATAAATGGCTGTAAGATGAGTCATGCCCATAGTGATTCTGGATTTCAGATTCTACCACGTTTCTAGAGATGGGCTGGAGCTTTCTGTAGTAACCATGGGTTTCCAGTTGGTGATGCTGCCTATCTTAATGGGAGGGCAGTCACCAGGGAGGTACTCCCTTCTCTCCCTGCCAGATGTTTGTTTCAGTGTATTTATGTGTATGTGTGTGTCATTCGGATTTTATGTGCAGAAGAATTGTTTTTGATCATTACAAAAGTGGTCGAGATAAGAAAGGATAGCAGGCAGGCCAATCAGAAGTCTATAAGAACTCCTTTTATGAGCAACGCATCAGGATCACATCAAATACTTGCTACCTTTGTAATCTTCGTTGTGGTCATTGACTCAAAACGAAAATGCACCAAAATCCTTTTATGAGGGGAATTTGCTCTGAACAGTTTCGGTTAACTCTTAATTAATATTTTGTCACCACCATGTATTGCTTGCTTCATACCCTGCAGCTGAAGCGACGGGACTGGCCAAATGACACTCTTCTGGCCTTGCAAGAAATACAGTTAGCAGGGGAAGATCAGATAGGACACACAACAGCAGTTGTCTCTGTGAAAGTTTTTCTTTAGAGCATTTAATTCTCAGAAAAAAATACTTCTTAATGCATGTGTGCCCAGAGAGCTGATACTTGCTAGCTGTTCACCACCTGCAAGAAAACATTCTTTATACCATGGCACTTTGGATCTATATTTGTATGTATTCTTACTCCCAACATTTTGCAGAGTATTCATATACATGTTTACTCTATTTTTAATTACTGTGTGTTAATACTAGTTTCAGATTGTTTTGCATGTCATGTGGCTGCTTTATTTTTCAAAGCAATTCAGAGAACTTTATAGGAAGGTGCAACAATTTGTCATAAAAAAAAAAACAGCACTTATCAACCCTGTATTATCTCACCTAACAAACGAAATTTTATTTATTTTATTTTTACAAGTTATTGTTACATCTCACATTCTCTAGTGTAGTAAATATATGCTAATATTTAAAGCCTCTCATTGTAGTTGTACTGTGTACTTTGAATGTAACAGTCTGTAGGGGCAATGCATGAGCTTTCTGAGAGTTTATGTACTTGAACAAGGACAACATGAGTTCATCTTGCTTTTGAAACAGTACTTGAGGACCTTTTTATTTACCTCAAGGAATGGGGATGGGAAGGATGCAGAAAAGTTGGACCAGTGTAGGAGAGATCTCAGGCAATGAGTAAACATCTTTAGTGGTGTGGAAACATCGTGATTGTTACCAGTATGTTATGGTGCTATCGCTGGTTTGAGTAGGAACTGCTGAGTGAGAAATGCTTCAGAATAACCACGCTCTTTAAAACGTAGTGTGTAAGAACAGATGCAGCAACTTTGTCAATCATGGCTTCAAATACTCATGCCACTAATTCTGGCCCGTGTGGTCAACCCCAGCCGCATAAGGACAGATAGGCCACAGACGGGTTGGTTTGTTGCTGACAAAGGAGGGCTTTGTGGAGAAACATCACAACTCACATGACTGGGGCTGGACAGATAGCAAGATTCAGGCATAGGGAGGTCAAGAATGAAACTTAGGGCAGTTTTGTCTTCAATGCTATGCAGCGTCAGCGGTTAATCCAATCTGCCAATGGCTCAAGCAAACCACTTCAGAATGGGAGACATCAGAACATTGAAAATGGGAACATCCCTGTGGTGAACCAAGAAGAGGAAAATGAACAGGACAATCTGTCTCCATTTTCGTTGCCAGGTAAGCTTTATTTTCCAGATGGTTAGAGCAAGGAAACAAGAGAATTAAAATACCAAACAATGGGTCGGAGGAGTAGACAATGTATGCGGGGAAAAAGGAGGAAAGGGTTTGATTTGTCTGTCTGGAGGCTGGATTTGATGACAGTAAAACCGAGCTGGAGGCTACATGACTAAAAGCATGTCTTAGGGAAGTGTTTTCCAACCACCATGCACCATAGAAGTGCTGCTGAAGAGAAAGCAAGTAAGGCAGATTTATATTCGAAACAACCTGGCAAGCACTGCGTTGCTAGTATCTGAAGTGAGCTGCAAATACTACTGGAGATTACTAAGACATAGACAGCTAGGTATATAAATATATAAGAACTTGATATAGTGAGTGTAGGGGAAACTTGGACAAAGAGTAAGAAAGGTTTAGGGGGAGAAATAGTGTGTAATGTTTCTGAAGGTGTTTAAAATTCTTAAAACAACAGTATCTAATAATACTCAGCTTTTGACATCTTTTTGAAACTGGTGTGAAGAGCTATATATAACTGACCTCACTGTGCTGGTGCCCATAGCACATTACAGGTTGAGTCCCCCTCATGCTTTGGATATTAGACAGCAGAGATTAGATCACCTATCACAGGTATGTAGTCACTAGTACTCTCTCACACACTTACTGTTTAACCCCAAGATTACGTGGTATAGATGACTATCATGTGCAGAGAAAAAGAAGAATTTTCCGTGTTTCACATGATTCTAATTTCTTTGAGGTCCTCTTGCTTCACTTGCCATCAGTTCAGATGAGATGTTTGTGACTGAGCAAACATTGCAGCAAGCTATGTAAGGACTGGATAAAACTGTGTGTTTTAATGTGCTTCTGTAGTGTGTGCTCTTAGAGGATCTTCTTGCAGTCAGCAGTTACAGACTTTCGTTGGGGTTGAAGGGTAGAAACAAACTGATTCACTACAGATGGGCTCACTAGATGTGCTCCTGATAATCAGTGAGAGCATGAAAAAAATATGTTTATTGTATAATGAAATAAATGTATCCAAGTCAGCAATATACTTCTGCACATGAAAATGTTTTTAGCAGCAACAACAGTAATAAGCAACTTTTAAGGAGAAAAAAGTGTCCTCAAAACATCTTAAAAATGTATGCTCTAGATCCTTTTGCAAGAATAAATTTTTTTCTGAAACAAAAATAAGTATAAATTAAGTTCAGAGCACTGCATCGTCTTTAAGTAACGGCCAGGTATCATTCACCATCTGTAAGATTTACTTATTGTTCTCTTTTATCCCCTGTGATGGTGCTTAGTAATAAAAGTAGGGCTTTAGCACACAGAAACTGAGAAAAATATTTTTACATGAAAACAGTCATAACTAGTCTCTAGCCTAGATTCCATATGTCAAACATCCAGAGATATTCACCCCCTGTTGTGGTTCAGGCCTGTCTTGAAACAGGATGCAATACATAGTTTTTATGGATACTCTGTATGTTATCATGCAAACCAGCTCTTGTCTTTTGGTTTCTCAGTAGTTAGAAATGTTCTCTTCAGAACAGGAATTCCTTTCTTGACCTAGCAATTAGGGCATAAGTAATTATCTTTCAAGACAAAGGCTCGTTTGATACTTGACTATTCTGTTACTTTGCAGTTGTTTGGAAATGGATCTTAAACTTTAGGGGGAAGAAAAAAAAAAGGTTCAGAATAAAGCAGGATGAAACTGAGCAGGCATATATTGACAACAAAATGGTGTGTAAAAGCCCTTGCGTAGCTCAGCAGTGTTCTAGTGCCCAGACTCAGAAAAGCTCTTCCGTGCAACTCTTAATGGATGCTTAAATCCCATTTGTTGTCACATGTTTAAGATCCTTTAAAACACTCAGTGTTCTCAGCTCCTACTGTTTTCACAGAAATGAAGAATTCCTTCTCTTACAGGATTGGTCCAGGGATGCTTTATGGAAGTCATGATGGTGCTTGCTAAAATAGGAGTATTCCTGGAGATTAAGATAGCAATAAAGGAGATTACCAGTTCCCCTCATTTTTTTCTGGATCCAAAATATGAAGACAACATGTAGGGTAGAAACAAGAAGGAATTAACTGTATCTACTAAAAATGTAGAAAATCATACTCAATCAAACCAAATGTTCATCTAGCCCGATACTGTGAATCCAACCATGTCTTTATGAGAAAGTCTTGGGAGGAATGAGACAAGACACATTTATGTGGTGCTACCCTGAAACTCATTCTGGCCTTCAGCTATTTTCTGCTTAAGGAATAAGTGTTTGTCTCTGCAAACACTGATGTAGAGAATTCTCTTAGCGTAGATCTTAACATTGATATACTTTGATCACTAGTTGGCCCAGCACACTTCCTGCTCCTAATGTATTTGAAGTAAGATTTACAGTAAAATTTTTATTCCTCTTTGTAGTTGTTCCTCAGAGTCTTTATCTGTCCTGCTTTATAGTGCTTTTACCTGAATTTGGAAACACGGTTTAGATGACTGAGTTAGCAAGGAGCTGATTCCCATTGCTTATTTGATGTTGTAAGAGAGAAGTTCTTCCAAAAAGATATTTCAGACCAGGACTTAGCTGCTGTAGTCTGAAATGCATTTTTGGGAGAGCTTCCTCTCACCCACAATGTAAAAAGCTGTGCCAAAATCCAACCAAGTCACACAAGGTATAGTGAGCATTGTGCTGAATTACTTTTAATTCTTTTAATTTTTGTTGAATATTGTCCTTGTAAACCTGTGGTAACTTTGAGAGTAAAGCTTGTTTCTGCAGATGTTAGAAAGCCTTTTTTCAAGACCAGTTCTCAGAGTAACAAAAATGTGTTTTTAAGAGAAGAATATTGGCGTAGGTCTGAGTATGCAATGGGTGGTAAAAGCACAGGCTCAGAATAGATATCTGGGCTGTTTGGGGCAGATCCCATGGTCTGGAATTTGAAACTTGGATTCTGGAAAATGAAATTACTGAGAAAAGTGTTAGTGTTTTGGAAAACAGTCTGTTTTGAGTAAGAGTGAGAAGTAAAACCTCAGTATTTTTCACAGAAAAAAGTAAGTTTCCGAAGCTCTGCTGTAGAAGAATTGAAATAAGAGTGTTTTAACATGTCAGCTGCCCACTTGGAGGGCTGACAAAGGCTGGCCTCCTTCGGTGCTTTTCTATCCACTGTTGCAGGCTGGCTCTGGTGCATTAATAGGGTCTCTTGCTTCTGCAGTTCCTAGGGAAACTTGCAGAGCTGAAATCAGCAAGGATTTTTCAAGAGGATGGAGAGGCAGTTTCTGTGTTAATTTCCCTAACAGCAAATTAAAAAGCATTTTCTGAGGTTTACTTAGAACTTTTGATTTTGCAACAAAGGCATTTTGCAGTGGAAAATAATTCTGGTGGAAAATTCACAATGTGTGTTATATCTCTTTTAGTTGCTTTCATGTTAGTCTCATACTTGAACAAAAATTTATATTCCTCTGTTGTGTTTTGGAAATGTTCAGGACTTAGTTAAGCTTTCAAATTTACTAATTGGCTAATTTACATATATTAAAATTTTCCAGTAGCTCTCAACTCTGATGAATTACAGCACATTTTATAGCAGAAATATACTCGCAGTCTGAATGATTGTGAGGCTCCCATGTGGAGGTGTGTATGTTAATGCTACACATTTTCAGGTCAAGATTTGAATTAATGTTGCTGATGATATGTGAGTGTAAATACAATCTTTGTAAATATAAAGCCTAATTAGGACCCATGAGACAGGTGATTTAAAAATCACTTTTCATTGGGGGAAAAGCATGTTTGTTCTTTTTTTGCTAATGAAAAATTGTAGAGAGATTGTAAAAAAAGATTAAAAAGTAATTTAAAAATTATGAAGTACAGCAATAAAAACATCCTAGGCCAGCCATGAAGTGCCTTATTGTTATTGTAAATTTACTACTGTCAAAAGCAAAAAAACGAACCAAAAAAGCCTCCAGAAAACCTTCCTTGTTTTGCAGGTAGATTTAAATTAGAGAAAACCTTTCCTATATTTCAAGTTACTTTAAATTATAAATATGTAGGAATTCAGTTTATGCATAACATATATACATATATATATATGTATATATATATGTTTTGAAAATCAGTACAGTTTTGAAAATCTCATATGCCAACTAGGTTCATGCTTTTCAGGGATGTTAAAACTTTTTTTTAGATTATTCAACTGCTGAATTACCTTTAGAAGATGTCTTTTTCACATTGGAAGATACGGACATGATCTGAAGTAGCTAATATGTGGAGCTGTGGTCTGTGCTTGATTGCCGTTCTTTTAACAGGAAGACTAAGTGGAAAAGCTGTCAAATTTAAACGATTTTACATGACTTAGATGTGACTCCTGGCAGTGTAATTGCAGACTGCAGTCTGTCTAAACTCAACAAAAGTGTTTTCCGTGCAGCTTATTGACTAAGGCCGCAGGTTATCTACACTATCTGCGTTCGGAAGCTGCCTTTGAGGCTAGGTCTAGCATGGTCCCATGGGCTAAGTGCTCATAATTATCTGGAGCACTTTACATGTATACCTGTGGCTCAGCTACATGCCAGTGGAATTTCACTGGTGTGATGCAAGGCTGCTCTGCCTTGCAAACCAAACTGCAATAGATGGGAAGAGGCAGCACATGCATTTCAAGGGTACCATCCTGATCTGAATGCAAACAGAAATGTAGTTTCACACTTTTGTGCAAAGTTCACCTCTACTCTGTGTGAATGTTGCAAATAGGATAGTATTTTTCCTATAAGAAGTCGCTTTCTAGTGCCTTAAAGAAATATTCCTTTCCTGTCGGTGCTGTCAGGTATGTTTTTGACTTCTTTTAGCAGTATCCTATATTTATGTGAAAATTATTATTGCAATCAATGCTGAGAGCATCTGGAAAGATGAGAGACCCAGAAATGTATTGAGATTTAGGGAAGGACTCTTTGCTGTAGGGCTATCCCTTATTGTGTTTTCAGAAACATTGTAAACAGGTTCTTCTATAATGATGTTACTTTCTGTAATAACACAATATTCTCTCATTATTGTCATGGGGGAGTTCAGCAAACAAAATATGCCTTTCCTCGGCTATATGAGTTGCCACAGGAGCCTTCAGACCCAGGGCTCACAGGAGTAGCTGGTACTGCGTGTAAAACAACTGAGCTAACATCCTATAATAAGACTGTTGGTGTATTTTTACAGAACAGCTATGTATTGAATACAGCCTTAATGAAGATGATAATTTTCTTCCTTGCAGATGTACTGGGAAGCTGAACAACAATTGTAAAGCAATTTGTTGTGAGCTAAAAGCATAATGCAATTTAACAAATTTATTGCTAAATCATTTTAATCATTATTTTAGAGTAGGCGGTCAAAACCAAAACAGGAGCAGCAAAAGAAATAGTTTCAAAAGAACTGAAGCAAATAAACTTCTTGAGCTGGATTTTGTTTGTGTATTCAGTTTACCAAGGTGAGGTGAATGAAGGCATTAGGTTCATGGGGAAATGGAGTCACACTTTATTGAAGTCACTGCTGAACTTAGTAAATTCTTACTGAACTACCAAGCTACAGCATAAGAGTAGACTTCTTGAGCACCAAGTGCCACACAAATTCCATGACCCTGCATAGTAGGAGTTGGAAAAAACAGCCTGAGGCAGAACTGAGGCCAGGTACATTTAAGGCTTTATATAAAAATTTATAAAAGCTGACAAGCCCTGACACAAAGGAGAAGCTAATATAAAAGTGTTGTGATGGTTCAGAAATATTCCAGGCTAACTGCAAAAGGCAAACTAAACCCCAAAAACCCAAAACTACATATCCTAATCCCTGAAATCTCAGCTCTGGTTGCTATGTGATGAATACAAACATCACCTCCGTGAGCTATGTAGCTCTACAACACAGGTTTATCCCAGGCTTTCTGTGGATAGAACATCGCCAGTAATAATTTTTTTAATCTGACATGCATCCATTCAATCTGAGCAAAGAAAGGCAAGTAATTCTCCACCAGTATTTCTGTTTTCCTGGATCTGAGCAATCTTAGCAATGCCAGTGGTAAGGCACTGTGAATTCTCACAGTTAAGCATTTGTTTAAGTAATTCAGGATGTTAGCAGGATCCGTGACAAGATGAGCATTCTCTAACAGAGGCTGAGAGCATCTGTTTATTACCTATTTGTTCTGCAGGCAATTTTGTTCCTTTTATTCATGTTATTCAAAAGACAAATGAGCCTGAATCCCCTGTGCATAGCACTACTGAAGTCAGTCAGATCAAGCCAACGTCAGATCAGAATCAGATGCATTATTTTTTCCTGTCAAACAGTTGCCCACTCACCCTGCATTTGGAATTACCACTGAGGAAATTACCAGCCTGGGCCATACTGACTTGTTTGATTACGACCCAGGCTTAGCAACATGGGTAGACAGAGAACAAATTAACCAGCAGGAGTCTTTTAATGATCCAAACCAAAACAAATTGAACTGGAGGAGGTATAAAATACCATAGGATATTTACAGCCTCATTAATAGAGTTGGTGAGACATGAGCTGAGAAGTGTCATTTCTTTTTCAGGACAGAACAGAAAAATTACCATTTGTAAAACCTGCATAGCAGTACATATAACCAGAGTGAAAAAGGACTTTGCTGTAAAAACTGTGTTACATACCCAGAGTCCCGTAAAAATTTAGAAGTAGAATTGTCCGAGCAGACTTCAGTAGTTTTTTTGTGGTAGAAGTTCTACAGCCACAAGCTAAAAGGGAATGAAGACCCAAACTTACTCTAAGGTGTCCAGGTGAGTTGATGGCATCTTAGAATTTACAGGGAAATATCAAGTTAAGGAGCTGATCTGTAACTTAGTACTAGAATACATAATACCTAAGCAGATGAATTTAGCCAAGATGTTGTTGACTTTAAAAGGTTTAATGTTTGATTTCTTTGTATCGGGTGCACATTGGTACAGAGGACAATTTCGCTCAGTTGAATTCACTGGCAAAAACTCCCCTTAAACAAATCCTTAATTCCAGTGTTTTTGCAGAATTCCTGGTGAAACTGATGGGAGTTTTCCCTGGTTATAACCTGCCTTTTATAATTTAGTTAAACAACTTCATTGAGAGCTGCTTACAAGGGCTGCTCCAAAAGTAATGCCTCCTATTTTGTTATGTTGGCCCACAGCATCAGAGGCAGATGTTTGTTGTTTGACAGTAGAGGTTGAACCTTCCCACCAATATCCTGTTCCATGTTGTTGCTGTGTGGCAGATGGCAGCTGAGAGGCACTCTGACCAAATGGTATCAGACATGGGAGTGCAGATGGAGCAAAGGTGTGGCATTGAATTCCTCCATGCAGGAAAAAATGGCACCAATTAACATTCATTGATGCTTGCTGAACATTTATGGAGACCAAAGAGTGGATGTGAGCACAGTGAGGGGTGGGTGCGTTTCAGCAGTGGTGACAGTGACAGTGGGGCACCTCTGCTGGTGCTGATTTTTACGAGAGCAGCATGCAGACTCTTGTTCATCGCTGGTGAAAATACACAGCTAATGGTGGTGGTGACTATGTTGAAAAACCATGTTTTGTAACTGAGAATTTGCTCTGTAGAATTACTGTTGTTGTGCTCTTTGTATCTGTTGTAGTTTCCATGGAAATACTTAGGAGGCATTACTTTTGGAGCAACCTGCATACAATAATACGCATTTTTGAAAAATGAGAAAATCTGTACTTGCCTTCATCACTAGTGACAGTTGTTTAGTATTGCTGACCTGTTGATTTCAGTGAGCTGTAGGAAGAAAGTCATTGTTTTATAGAGGTAAAGAAACTAGCCCAAGGTTGCTGTGTACAACTGGAAAGAGCTAACAGGTTTGGATCTCCTAACTCCTAGTTTGAAGTTCTGCCTGAGGGTCCACAGTTGGGTGTGGCAATTGAGTTTATCATGTTCACAGGGTGGATCTATGCTTCTGTCTTTTTTGACATTCTTTTCTGTTGCTGCACAGAAGGTGCAGGTTATTTAAGCTATGAGGTTTTCCATCATCTTTCTAAAAATGTTTTTTTTTTTTTTAATTTTGCATTTGGATTAATAGTAATGCAGGTATTTAAAAGTGCAATAAATCAGAACATTAATTTTTGTTGTAAGAGCAGCCATGCTTTTAAATCCTCGTAAATCCTACTTGAATTTACATATGCTTTGGCAGGCTTAGCATTAAGATTCTGGATGTGCATGCAAAGGCTAAATGCAGTTGAGAGTGCAAACAGAGAGGAAGCGTAGATAAAAGGTATACTGGAAAATGAGCTGACATGCATAGTTGTAACGAGCCTTCTGAGATCTTGTCATCTGCCATGTTCAAAGAGGTGTAGGCCTGTAATACTGATGAAAAAATTAAACTAGTTCTTTCCCTTTTTTTGCCCTGCAGATGGAAAAATGAATAAAGTTAAGTGGATTTTGACATGGCCGTTGATATTTGTGCTCTTTTGCACCATTCCGAACTGCAGCAAACCCCGCTGGGAGAGCTGGTTTATGGCCACATTTGTCTTATCCACTCTCTGGATTGCCTTGTTCTCCTACTTCATGGTGTGGATGGTAAGTGCACGTAGCAAGACTTGCCACACTGAGTAAGATAGATCTTTTGTGTATTTATTAAGGGCATGTAGTCACAGTGCAGTCTCTTCAGTCTATATTCTTAATTCTTATAATTCCAGCTTTCTGGAATTTCCTGCACAAATTATTGGTCCTTTACTGTATAGGGCCCAATACAGCCTGATTTTCAAGTATTGTTGTCATTCACATCCTACTCATGAAAGGGAATCTAAATGGAAGTATTCAGCTCTTAGCGGCTATCCTTAGACACCTTTAGAAATTTGGCTGTATGGTCTGATCCTGAAACAAAGATGTATAAAAGGCAGATGGATGGCAAAATTTAAAGTGCTGTAAAATGCCTTGAGTAGAGTGGAGTGGAATAATGCAAGAAAATCTTTCTTAGTGAAGAGTATTATGCCTTCTTGTATATTTCCATTTGTCCTAGATCTATGAGAAGCAGGGTATCAGGTGTGGATCTGTAAACTGCGATCAATTTAGGAGCAGACTTGCTTGAAGTTTTAAATAGGTTTCTGTTTTTTCTTTTTACCCTCTTTCAGGTTCTCAAGTTTACATTTTCAGTCAGAGAAGTGGCATAAATAGGAATACTCCTCAAGCTAGTTTCTGTGATGGGAACTATACTTTTGAAGTATAGAAGGTTTCTTTTTTCTACACTAAAAGATGCAAACTGTTGAAGTTGTATGTACCTGTAGCTAGAAGATAGGTAGGATGTGCTGCCAAAGAATTCATTGCTCATTTTTCCTTTTAAAAGAAACTATAGTGAAGAAACAGTCAGCTTGTTTTGTGCTGGAGAATATATCGTCTTATATATACACACTCATAGCCATATGTATACTCTTCTAGTTGCATATACGGAAGACTTGGTGTTCGTGAACTCCTCCTTACTTGCAAAATATTTTTTGGGTGAAGAGCATTCTTACCTTCTCCAAATATGTCAGACTTTTGCAGACTGCTTTATATTTATGTTTCCTCTCATGGAAGATTCTGCTTTTTCTATACTCTTGATACATAACGTTTTGCATTATAAAGTAATCCCTCTCTTTCTTAAGGTTGAGAAATTCATATGCCAGCCGCTCATTCTGCCTGGTATAATGGTGCCAAAACCACATATTCATTTCATAGCATATGTCCTTTGTCAGACCATGCTCTGTACCTTGGTTCCTTTCATAGATGTCCCGTACACAAACGAGATATGCCCACCAAGGCTGCAACAACTCTTATTTTAAAATGCAGCCAGACCTTAATACTGTTACCACTTAAAACAGAAGGATCATGCCTACTCCTATTTCTGAGCTACAGCTTCCCTTCGAGAATATGAAGATTTGTGAGTGGGTTCCTGAAGTACACCTTTTCCTTGGTGTACTTTTGGTCCAGTCTTCCTCGTGTAAAAGACTGGCAAACCATTTCAAGAGAACAACGCAGAGATTTAAAGGCTTTCACCCTTTGCAGTCTCTGCAAGGAAGCAGCTGCATCAGTGGTATTCTCATTCTCACAAGGCTGTTTCCTTTGCATGCTCAGTTGCCTGTTTAGCATTTTTTCTTCTGTCTTCTTTGGATATTCAGCTAAATAACATTCTCTGTCCTCTCCAAGAGTTCAGCCTTTCTCCTGCACTTGTAAAGCTGTGTCTGGGCTCTCAAGGGACACTATAACCAGAGCTGCTCACTTTGGAGTTACATCAGGAGTTATTCAAGAAACTGTTTCCTTCTTCATGTGCTGGAATATGTTTTTTATATCTCTGATCCTATATCGCATTATAACTTGGTTCCAGTCCTCTTGAGAAAAGAACTAATAAAAATCTTGCCATTATTGGGAATAAAATAAAAGCAAAACCACAGGTTGGCTCATGTCCATGTTCCTCCTTGAAAGATCAGTGTGTCCTGTTTGAAGTACAGAAAATCGAGCTTGTTGTTTGCTCAAAAATGTTGAAGACTATGCCCAAAGTACTCCTTTTCACAAGGCTGGTTCTAGGCTGGTTGTTCCTCACCTAATTCATTTGCAGAAATGGATTTGAGTCTAATTCTTTTAGGGTCTACACCAGAAATCAAAGTACATTGCAATGGTGTTGGATTGAGGAGACTTTCCAAGCATCTTATCTACTTTCCTTACTGTTCAGGTGACTGTGATTGGATACACGCTTGGGATACCAGATGTGATCATGGGCATTACTTTCCTAGCTGCAGGAACAAGCGTCCCAGACTGCATGGCCAGCTTAATAGTAGCAAGACAAGGTACTGTGTCTGCAGGATGCCTGCAATTCTACATACATGTTCTGTGATTTGCTTCCTCCATACACACAAATCCTCAATGCAATTTTATTCTTCTTTATTACTTTTAGTTGTACTGTTACAGAGCCTAGATGAAACACAAAACACTTTGCTAAGTATTGTGAACCAAAAAATCATCCCTATCCTGTTATCTTTTGCTTATTGGAGCTGGGCACAGCCTAGCAGTCTAGAAGGTCATTCAAAACTTAGATATCTCACACTTGCTATGTATCAGTCAGGGTGAAAAGATAAAAGAAGTAGACAAAACTGGAATATCAGCTGTTGAAAAACTGTGTTGAGGAATATATGCTAGTCAGCACTGGTCCTTGTAAAACTTGTATTGATTTCTAGAAGATCTCTTGAAGCCAGGGAAGTGAAGTGATCTGAGATGATCTAGCAGAAGTGATGTTGCTCCAAGCATACTTCTCATTCAAATGCAGACCTCTTTCCCTTTGGGATATATGAAAACTAGCAGTGAAAAGGATTTTAGATAAATGTTCGCAATGTGCTCATCAGCTTTCCAATTGAAATTCTGATTTTTTTCTCATGTATCTTTAACATTTGATTAAGGTTTTTTACGTTTCCTTTTTTTTATTTGAGAAATGTCTGTAGCCACATTCCTTCCTGTTGTTGAAAAACATTAAACCTGGAAGTATGATCTCCTGTGCTGCAGTAGAATAAGAGCAGGTCCTAATTTTATTCTTTTCCACTACGCCAGTCCCTGTAGTCTTCTTTTTTTCCACGTAATGAGATCTCCAGAACACATCATTGAGCAAGCAACAAGGGTTCTGAACTGATAAATTAAGCACCCAAATGTACCACCTTTGACGTAGTAGTACTCTTAAAAGTTGTTTGATGAAAAAGAATTGTATATTTAAAATATTTCATTCTCCAGTTTGTATTATTTGTTGTATGTGGGAAAATCTCACAAAAGCATTGAATTTCACCAAAGTATTCAAGATTCTTATGGAACTACCTTCCCACTAAATTAGCTTTCCATATGTAGTATTAAGTGAACAGATTTTTGAAATAACAGAAGGAAAACGTTACATTTTTAAATGAACAGACTGCTGCTTTATTCTTTAGTATTAGGTAAAACTACTCTAAGGATTGTTTCCTCTGAAAGTGAAGCTAAGCAGTAGCTTGTGGAAAAGCATTGCCTCTCATCAAATGACAGCATTTTTGCACTACTTTGAATCAATAAAAATGATTACAAAGCAGATTGCAGAGAAACATCTAAAGAGTAGAGAAGGATACTGCCTTAAAATGGATTGAAAGAGTAACCTTTCTATTGGCATCTCCCTTCAAGCAGAGACTGTACTTGTGAGCCGACAGTGTCTGCCACTGCTCTGTGTAAGTATTTGTGGGATGTGTCCCATTTGCATCAGAGTTCCTCTCCCTTCTTGGTATGTGTTTTGTAGAAGTGACTTGGTAGTTAGGCCAGTGCTTAAGGAAAGCTAGCAGAGGCAGAGGATTCTGCCTTCCTCACAGCTGTTGGTGCAGAATGAGATCTCAGCCAGTGATGAGTGTAATTTCCAGAAATTAGTAAATTACAGAAATTGTCTCCTTTCTTCAGATACTCTAGCCAGTCCAAGAGGGCTTGGGTCAATGCCAGTCAATCTCCTTTAGTTTCCTCTAGAAACGGAGTATTGATCCTGTACTTTTTCACCTGAGACTTGTTTGTCCTTTGCAGGCCTCGGTGACATGGCAGTGTCCAACACAATAGGAAGTAATGTCTTTGACATTCTGGTGGGCCTTGGTGTTCCATGGGGTTTGCAGACCATGGCGATTGATTATGGATCAACTGTATGTATATTGGGCATATTTTTAATGTGTTCTTTTTCTCTATTTAAACAAACAGGCAAAAACAGCCCAAAAAAGCCCCATTGTATTCTGAAAAGAAAGCACACAAGTAAAAAATAATCAATCAAACAAAGCAAATGCTGAGCATATTATTGGTTGCTAAATAAGGTGCTATTTTTTGCCAATGGACCAGGAGTTACAAAAGCAATTTTCTTTCCACAAGCCTCAATTAATTCCCAATTTGTACATTATATTCTATAGCAGAAAATAGGGCCATGTATGTCTGTTCATGGCTCTGTCATTTTCTCACTGCACAGCCTCAAGCCACGTCCATCTCCCTGTACCTTCGTATTTTCATAAGATGAGAATAACAACATCTCTCTCTCTAATGAGGATCTTTTGACTTAAAATCCATTACGAATGATATTTTTTTAATGGAACTAGTATTCCTTACACATTTGCTTTGAATTCTTAACCCTCCCATTCTCCATTGTAAATCTGGTGTGGTTTTGCATAGTTTAAAATGAGTAAGTCGGTCACTAGTCAAGGAAGAAGGTGGACTATCATAAATCAGTAAATTGATTTCTGATCTCTAAAATGTGATTTTTATATTCTAGATGTTTTAAAGGTCTCTTCTCTTTAACACAGGTTAAGATAAACAGTAAAGGACTGGTCTATTCAGTTGCACTTTTACTAGGATCAGTGGCACTGACTGTAAGTATGTGTGTATTTTCAAATGTGACTCTTCAGAGTATTCTGATTGCAAAATAATTATTAGATATTTACGTCACATATTCTAGAAGGAAGAACTGGAAGGTACTTCTCATCCCCAAAGTACTGATTCTTTTAAAGTGCCATTCCTATAACAATACCATGAGCAGAAGAGCTGCCATTGTCTTGCATGAGGACTAAATCTGACATTTGATGCAGAAGAGATGCTGAAAGTGTGTAGATATCACTGACTTCAGTGACAGTGTTGAAATTCTGTGATTCAATAATAATCATTTGCTCCTGTGTCCAGCTGCATATCCTAGTCTCTACTCCGTGCTGGGGTGAGACCCAGGTGTGCTTCATCCCTCTTTTCGTCCTCCCATCTCTGATTTTAAAACTAACCTAGGCTAACAATGAGGTGTAGTCAAAAGACTTAAGGAAGACTAGTCTGTGAGGGCCGTGAACCTTAGGATTTTGAGTAGGCATGTCAAGTGTCACTCACATACCCTTACAACATGACTTGTTAAGGTGAAACATTATTTCTGCTTCAAAAGTCAATTTTGCTGGTACATAGGGTACTGTGATCCTGCTGACTCCCAGGGAGCCATCTATGGAAAGAATCAAATCTCAAAGGTATAAAAAATACCCACTTGTACTAACATCTTTCACTGATTGCCTGTAGAGGCTCTTGTAGAGGAGGTGATCATCACTGGAGATTCCACGCTGCTGCATGGCTAGGTTTTAGAAAACTCCACATCACCTGTGCATGACTTTAATGGTAGAATGTCC
The DNA here is from genome assembly GCA_013396635.1 of Penelope pileata. Taxonomy (NCBI): domain Eukaryota; kingdom Metazoa; phylum Chordata; class Aves; order Galliformes; family Cracidae; genus Penelope; species Penelope pileata. The sequence goes on along the minus strand of WBMW01001268.1, from coordinate 716,208 downwards.
AGGGCTGTTCACTTTGCCACTAACTTCCTAGTGCATCTGCTAACGTAAGCTGTAGGAGCCTGTTCTTTACTTTCCTGTCTCCAGTTTTGTCATACTGCACAGTGCCTGTGAAACAACAAAGTTCTTTAGACATTTGCATCTGATGTTGCTGCATGCATGTTGGTAACTGGCACTTAAGAATACATGGGAGGATTATGCAGATGTGTTACTATGCTAGCTGCTCAGGGTTTTCTGAAAAGATTTTTTACAGCCTTATCATCTGGGTTCAAAGCATCTATTGTTGTCTTACTTGTTCTGCTGGATACCCTGATACCACTAGACCTCTCCCATGGCAAAAATCAGTAGAGAGTAACAGTTCAGAGGCACTCAGCGCTGCTGAAAATAGGAGCCATCATGTGGATTTCATTGCATTACTGCTTGTAACTCCCCTTAGTTCTGGAGCTGAGTAAAATGTCAAAGAAAGAAGTTCTTCCAAAGGTGTTGAACAAATGAACATTAGATGCTCTTGTTCTACTGAGAGTTAGAGGGTCTACAGGGGGGCACTGTGGGGAGAGGCATTGTCAGTGTATTCGCTTAGTTCATAATCAACCAGTGAATGAGTGCTGCCTGACTGGAGTGTGCCCCGTGTACTGAAAATGCACCGTGTTCTGAAACCTAGCACCTAGGGGCCTGTTTCTCTGGTCCATGAAGAACTTCTCAAGTGGCCTTACAGTGGGTTCATTGAAAGTTTTGTAAAGGGGTCTTCAGACAAGTGAGAGTAAGGCCAGAGTTTGAGTAACTGGATTGGGCTTTTACAGTCTCTCTTTTTTTTTTTGGTCAGAAAGGTGTATTTTGTCTTTTTAATCTGTAAAATATCAAGAATATATTTTTGTCTTGGTTCAGGATCTGCAATTCAAAAGGCTCTCAATTTTAGCTTGTAATTGTTTCCAAAAGTCTCCTTTGGGGCTTAATTAACTAACTTTTTGTTTGCTTGCAGGTGATTGGAATCCATGTAAATAAATGGAAACTTGACAAGAAACTAGGCATCTACGTGTTGTTTCTTTATGCTGTTTTCCTGTGTCTCTCTATATTGATAGAGTTTAATGTCTTCACTTTTGTCAACCTCCCTATGTGCCGAGAACCACTGTAAGGAGAGAGACTGCGATTCTTCTGATTACTTGTGCTGTACATGACAGGAGACATTTCACATTGCTACCTTCTTTCCATCAGTAATTTGAGTGTCATTCCTGCTTCATCAGCTACCAAGCACTTTCAACTGTGTGGAAAGAAAGTGTACCTTTCTTGTAACATGCTAGCTCAAGGCAACCAAAGCTTCTTCCTCCTCTTTGGATATTGCTGCTCAGTCATAAAGCTGTGTGGATCTTATGCAGAACTCTCAGATGTCCCCATTTATGGGACTTTCTGTTGTAGTTTGCATTCTCCTTTTGCAGACAATCAAGCACTACTGCCAAGGTTAACAAGAAGACTGGAGAAAAATCTTTGTAGTTCTTTAGCTTTTGACGCTTGCTTTCCATGGAAGGAAAAGAGGCAAGTTCAGAACTTTTTGACTTGGCTTAGTCAAAATATCGCAACTACAGGACCAGAAAGTCCAAGGCACATATCAGGCACGCACTGTTGAGGACATCATTTTCCCCTTCAAGTGCTCTGCTTATAGAGAAACTGCAATGACAGTTTTTGATGACAGTGTTGAATATTTATCATTCTTTTCAGTGAAGATGAACAATGTGGCAGAGAAAAAAGAGGAAATGGTTGTATGTTGTATCACTTCTGATGATGCACACTAAAAGCTTGACTATCTGCATAGTGAAGAAGAGAATTACATGCAGAAATTTATACTTGAAAAATATGTTTTATCATTAATGAGGAATGCTGTATATGTAAATATAAACTAAAATTTGTGGAATATTACATCATGAGAAATATTTTGCATTGGCCCTCGTAAGCTCATTACATAAATTTAGAAGAAACTAAACAAATAAAATACAACTGGGTGCTCAGTAACTATCAATTATTGCGCTCACCTGAGAAATAGTATCCAGACTTTCTGACAACAAAACCCACCCTGGTTATGATTTGATTTGATTAGCAGGGGGAATAAGCTTATTTTGTCAGTCAAGAAGCTGATGTATTCTCCATTACTTATATATTCCCAGAAGCTTAATAAAGATGGGTGCCTGACACTGAGTAGTGCAGATAAGAAACAGATAGACAAAAGAGTCTATCAGGAGAAGGTGATCCTTGATTTGATTGTATGCAAGTTTTGAGGCATTATATACTTCTTTTTAACCCCTAGTAGAAGCATGGTTTTGGTATCCTTTCCACCAGCATAAATCTGATACAAGGAATTACTCTGGATGCAAGTGACAGCTGAGTCTGGCCCAGAGTATTAGAAATAATGGGTAACATTCCATGTTGTAGTAGTCATAAGACTGCAGATCACCGAGATAGTGTGCATATTTTGCATTGCTACTAAACTTCAAAGCTGTATATGAGTGAAAGATCACAAAGTTTCTAAAGAAGCACAGTTAACTTTCTACATAGATTTTTTTAATTTTTTAATGTTTATAAACCAAAACAAATTATCAACTAAAAGTTGATGCATTTTTAAATATATTAATATTTTGCACTTAAGACTATATATAAAACTTCCCATTACTGTGTCAATGAGAGTATACTAAAGAACCTTAGTAAATAAGCATAAATTAAAAAGTTCCTTATCTTGACATATCTGACAAATAATTCAGTTCAACCAGCTCACATGTAGGACACTGTTTACACCAGGCAATGTGTTTACAATTAAGTTTATTTAAAAGTTTATTTTGATACAAATTAAGGAATGTATTCTGCTGTTGAACTTTTTTAGGAATTGGATCCTTTCAGTGTAATCTGAAGGGAAAAAGAGCAATGTATTTGTTATTTACTTTACACTTTGTAACAAATGTCAGTATTAGTACCCGGTTAGGGTTTTTCACCTTAATTAGGTAGTTAAACTGGCCACTCCTAGAGATGATAATGAATACCACCTTATTAAAATGTTTTATTGAATAGGAAAGCATGACAGTAAACACATTTGTCCTCAAGTATGCAGGTGACCCTATTTCCTGGCATCTGAGACATTTCTGCTGCAGTGCAGCAGCAAAGCTGAAGAGGTGTAATTCGTGTTCATCTTCGAGTCTTCTGTTGCAGAAAGGCTGTGAAGGTGCACCACTGTAGGAGCAAGCCTCTCTACTCTTGCTGTCTTCCCTGCTGTCTTTCAGGAGGAAGGTTTGCTGCTGATAGTCTTGCGATGGCTTAGATATGAGCCTGAAAGGAGCAGAGAGAGAGGCTGGGCTTGAACAACTAGTTGCCTCCAAGCAAACGCTTGTTCTTCTGTGCACAGTTCAGGCAATTCAGATGTATTTACACTGAAGAGGAGTAGTTCCAAAATGTAGTTTGAATGCTTAGTGATCAGCTGAGTTGACGGTGATGAGGGCATCAATGTTTACAGTGCCAGATCCAGCAAATTGTGTACTGTAGCTTCATATTGCTGAGCCAGGTAACTTTAAAAGACAAAGAGCACCAATTTTTTCCATAGCAGCCAATCCCCAGCTCAAATATGCATGAAATTATGTTTGCTAATGCAATGAATCCTTGAGATGTCATTTAAAACTATTTTTCCAAAATTGAATATCACCTGCTCCAAAAACAATGAATGTCCTGTTGTAGGAAGAGACTGTCTTGGAAGATAATACAGAGCTTAAATTGTGTGGCTGGTCCTGTCATTGTATAGCCCTCCCTAAAACGTTGACCAACTTCAGGACAATTTATACTGAATTATAATGCTGTGTTTCCTGAGGCAGTCTCATGTGCATCTTCTGTACGAGACAGGTAACATGCCATGCTTATCATTATAAATAACTTTAGTAGGATTCTCCTCTGACACAACCATATGACCAGGGATATATTGTTTGCCAAAGAATTCTTAGTTGCTGTATCAGGGCCTTGATGACACATAATCATATGAAGTAGTTAGAGACCCCATGTAGTCATTAGCAAAATGATAAAATAAATATAGACGGTAACTATAGGCCAAGCCATGCAGATAAACTGAATGGCCTGAGAAAGATCTGATTGACAAATCGTTGTATATCAGATACCCACTTCAGAATGTGTCCGTAATTCAGGAGAATATTGCTGAGTAACAGTGAACTAGTGCCTTTCACGTGTACAGAAAATAATTTGCTTGTGTCAGGAAACCACTTCCATTTTCCAATTAAGAAAAGGAATGATTTGCACTTGGCTCTCTGAAGTTACTACAGTTCTGCATTGTGTCTCTTCGGATTGGGTCTGGAAAACTGTGTAGCCATTTTGTTTTATTAACCCTTGCAGAAGTTAGCTGGCTGAGTTTGGAATGCACGTCACAATGTTGTGTAAGTTAACCTTCAGTTCAAGAGTGAAAAGCAAGCTGGTGGATGTGAGAGGGAAAGCTGTTACTGCCATCAGAAAATTGCCAGCATACTAGCGCTGAAGAGTAATACAATTCAGAGATATACTTTATCCAGCAAAGCTTAACCTCAGCAGGATTGATTCCATGCTTAAAACTGAACGTATATCCAAGTGCCTTGCTGGATTGTGTACTAAGATGACAGCTGAGCATGGTTTCTGGGCTTTCTATCATGTTCAGATCTTTTCAAATGTTATGGTTTTGTAGTCCACAATTTTTGTTTCTCCCTCGAGTTAAAAGGTTTGGCCAGAATCTATGGACTTCTACTCTGCTGATACCACTTAGGATTTCCAGTCATGCAAATAAGAGAAGAACTGGTTCTCCGTCCAAAGATTTCAAAACTGGGCTGCAAACAGGATCAAAACTGAATTACAGCTGGCCAAGAAGAGCTTCTAGCAGCTCTTTTCTGCTACAGTTCCTCTAAAGCAGTACAGTCCCACATAGACCCACAGGGTTCCCATGACTGCATGGGAGTGTTTCCATTGAGTTCTGATTCCATATAGCTTATAATTCTTGTACTGCATTATAAAGCTGTGTCATGAAAGCCCAGCTCCTGGTACTCTGAGTCCCACTGATGAATGGAAAATATTGCCCAAATACAGATTTCAGGCTTGGGATCTATACGCCTAAATCTAAATCTAAAAGGCTACAGTTGTGGTTATCGTAATGACTTCTGATGATCTGCTGTAGGCTGAAGTCCAGCCTAGCAGAACACCTTAAGTCTTCCCAGCACATAGAGCAGAGTCAGCCGTCTTTCTCCTGGCTCAGTCATTGGTGTGCCAATTTTATTTTGTTCTGTTTTGTTTTGTTATGCTTGCTGCAGCTGTGACTGACATATAATTAGCTTCTGATTTTAGACTGTGTTTGTAAACATTCCATTAACATGTAAGCAAATGGAAAAGGTCTTTCGAAGTCTATTACTTATACAGCAATTATAGGAAGACTCAATTCTTTGGTTTCCTTTAGTTATACTTGCTTTGATTATACACACTTGTTTTTATTATATGTTTGCTCTAGTTGCACAAATCCCTCATGAGTTTGGGTATCTTCTGTTTTTGAATTTCTTGCAATTGTAATGTCGTTTATTTGTGTTCCACTACTATATTTTTTTGGTAGAGTGCTGTAAGCTGTATAAATACTGCCTGATTATCCATGCCAAGGAGAGATCAGACCTAATGTAATACAAACAGACACTGGAGTAACACTGGTAGCCGGGTGAAACCAAAGAATCTTGCTGATTGAAATGCATCACCTTTGGACATAATATTCTGTCTTTGCAAGGCTCAGATCCTTCAGCTATTTGTGTTTAAGCACTAAGAAGAAAAGCTCTGCAACTCAAACATTTACTACACGTTTTCCTTTTTATTTCTTTGAGTCTGAACTATAGATTTTTCAGTCTGTTGAGTGATGAGATTTATATGATTGTTACACAGGTAAATGACAGCATTTAGTTCCAGAAGGTCTGTACCAAGCCTCTTATTACCCCTTATTACTTCCTTGAACTATTTTAAAAACTCTATATGCAAGTGATCAGTGCTCTGTTAAAGAGGAATGTTGTTCAACCGATGTGCATTCCTATTTCTGACCTAGTGTGCACAGGTCTAAAAAGCTCCATTTGAATAACTCAAGCATGCATTTTCTCTCCCCTTGTCCTCATATTTTCTCCCCAGAGAAAGCTGTGAGATCCTATACATCCCTGTCCTGAAATCTGAGATATGTGTAGCTCCTTCTCCACAGGCTGAGATGTGTAATGATGTGGCAGTTTGTACATCACGTATTCTACTTCCTACCATACTTCCGACATACAGTACACTGTCTGAAATCACAGAATTGTAAGGGTTGGAAGGGACCTCTAGAGATCATTGAGTCCTACATCCAGTAAATGAAAGTATAGGAAACTAATGTCACTTGAATATTTTCCTACAAGACTTCCCAGTTTGATTCCATTTCTTTTTCACTTGCACAAAGAATGTATATGATTGTTGCTGTCTTATCATTGAGATGATCTTGGTAAACTTGAAACACAAATATAAAGGTTGATCTATACCTATAGGGAATTGTGACAAAATCTAAAGTTTATCAGAATACATCAAAACCAGACAAGTAAAGTCTCTGGGAAGACTGTGATGCTTCTTTTCAGAGGATTTTGCAGCAGGATTACTGCCTTCATTCCTATACCAGTTGGGTACGCAAAGAACACATGGAAGTCTGCTTCCTCAGCAGCATCCATGTTCCAACAATGTTCTCTGCAGCGAAGTTATGACCAAATTCTTGCCTTCATGTTCTTGGGAGTGGTGCCAGCACTCATTAATGTCCTGGTAGCTGGCACAAATTTTTATCAAGTTCTATCTACTGAGAGTAGAGTTTGACTCCTGCTATCTCCTCCATTGCAAGAAAGTATTTGAAATCATTTATGATTACTGAAATAACTTCTTAACCTTTTGAACTTCCCTGTGTTTCATACTTGCAGGCATTTGCAGTGCACCCTTAGGAGGGTGCAATACCTCTTTAAATATTATTAAAACTTTCTAGAAATGCTTACTTTGAAAGCAGAAAGGGATGAGTTTGTAAACTGTAAATAACAAAATTCTATTTATCATGTTATTTATTTTTTCAATGACTGTGACCTTATGCACTGTGAATGCTCTGTGATATGGGGTCCTTTGTACAGATAAATATGTTATGAAATCCATATGGATTTAATGTGATAATTTGTTACAAAATATTGGCATGATATTTGATTATTTTTGTTGTGAAAATTAAAAAAAAATAGCTAACTAAGCATTTATAAAAGATTCTAGCAGTCAGTATTGTAATGCACTATATAATAAACATATGTACACTATTAATAAATTATATATGAACAACTAGAGTGTTTGCTGTGTTTTTCTCTGATGATGAGAACATGTGAAACATTCTCTTATTTACTGTTGAAAATCTAAAATTTCAGGACCCAACTAGGATGTGTGCCGGCACTTTCTTGGTGAAATCTGGACCCTACTGAACTGAACGACAGAAGGCTGACACTCTCATCTGTTCAAGGGAGTATCACTTGGATCAAGCCAATATTTTGGGGTGAGTTAAGTGTATGAGTTTGATTCACAGCGATTCCAGAATGCATGATTTGCTCTTTTGGAATGAGAAATGTTTGATCTGCTGTGAATATAGTCTACTGTACTGAGGCAATCCAGAACAATTATGGCAGTTTCAGAAACGTCCTAATCACAGTACCTTGGCCTCGTGATATAATGGAATCCATCAGGTTCACGTTGAGTATGGGCTGCTGACTAAATGGAATGGAAGCAAGGCCCAAAAGCCCAAGGCTTCAACTTCCATTTCCCAGTTACTAGACTCTGGATATAGTCCCTCTTATTCTTGATTGCCTGTTTCCAAAAGGCAGACAGACAGCTGTCTGTCTCAGGGTCTCAGATGACTTCTGGTATAGGTACACAGTCTCTGATGCAGTCTGCTCTGGGCTGAAGGAAAGCTTTTAACATTCAGTTCTTTGAAAAAGGAGCAAGGAGTTAGCTTACTCTCATGCTGGTTTATTAACTATTTCATTAGAGAGGAGTCTTCCCATTAATACTCCTTGTCATCTTGCTGCAAGGAGATAAAAGTTTGACCTTACTTCTCGTAAGCACAGTGCATGCTTTTGGAAATCCTGTTGCTGTATAGAACCTGTGATTAGCCACTGTGTTTTTGTGCATCTACAGAAGAGTCCATGTGAAGTCAAGAAAAGCAGTATCCTGCATTCTTTGACTTTTGCACAAGGGTTCATTCTCTGGTGTATGCTAGGCTAACTTTCTAAGCTGGGGAAAGGAAGAGATTCCCTCTTCCAAACAGAATTGACTTCTAAGAGTCAAAATCTGAATGTAGAAAGTACCCTTTCGTTTAATGCCTCGTACATTTGACCTCATGACCCACCATGATCTGTTATGTAATAGGCTTTATAAAAGGCACATAATCTATGGATTAGTGGTACAATAGGCATGACAGTTCCTATGGGAATATACCATGATGCAGTTGCATCCTACTGTGTGGAAAGCAGAATGTAATCTGTGCATATGCTGAAAGCACGTCACTAAAACCAAAGTGCACTTAAGGGCTTCCCTCATAAACTGTTTTGTAACCCAACTCTGCAAAATGGTGTGGTTTAAGATGGAAAGGGTGCATCAGCCCTAGAAAACACGAGAATTCTCCCCAAACTTCTAGCTCACACTGAAATTCGGCAATTTTTATGCTGAAAATTAGCATAATACACCACATCTAAATATTGAAATATTCAGTTCTTTCTCTAAAATGTGTTTAACTTGAATGTATCACAGTGAAGTGGCATTTTGCAGTGTTTGACTATTACTTTGTCATTTGGCTTTTGTGTAATTGTGTATTTTCACAGCCTGATCCTAGAACACAGTGTCACACTCCAAACCTGTCAGATCTCTGGCTTAAGAAAAATACTCAGCAAAGCTCTGACAAAATATTTTACATTAAAATTTGTCTTCATGTTCATATTTTATACATCTTGCAAAAATGCTTAACTATATTGCAGAGATACTGAATATTTTGTGGGGAAAAAATGAGACGCAATAATTTTTACCCATTATCTTCAACACAAATACTTTCAAAACTAAATTTCTGAAACTGTACATTCTTTACATTGCAAATTGTGTGAAAGATTTCACAAGAAACAAAAAAAGAGCTTATCTCAGAACTTGTCAAAATGAAACATCACTACAACACTGTATTTTTGTGTTCCATATTTTTGCATTTTTTCTTCCTATGTGTTTTTAATAGTACTTCTTGCCTAACAACACCTTTGGAAACGCCTAACACTTGCTGAAAACTGGGCTGTCGATCTGCAAAATCTTAGCTCTTTGCCTAGGGTGGCTGCATCTTGGTGTGAGCACAGATTTCCGCCATCTGGGCAGGTTCCTGCAGAACAGCTCACCTTTAAGGATTTCTGTCTTTGTTTCCCAACAAAGCAAAGGGAAACTGAGTGAGCCTGGGCCTTGTCCCAGTTGAGTTAGAGGTAGGGAAATGAAATCCTGGCATAGGGTTGAATTTGTGTGAAACTTGTTCTTATGCTAATACCCAAGGTGCATTTCAAAGGTGCCAAGTTGGTGAACAGATGTGGAGCTTTTTTATTTTATTTTATTTTTTGGATCTCTATGTCCAGAACCAACAGTGCAGAGTTAACAGAAGGATTCAGATCTGAGATCTGGCTAGCCTGAAGTGAGCGATGAGTGTATCTCAACCAACCAGTTTGTCTGAGAGCTAAATCCAACATTGAATGAATTCATCATTGTCTTAGTGACAATATGAGTTGGAGCAAAGAGTCCTAATTTAGGAGATAAGTGGATAAGGAGACACAGTAGCTGAAATGTTAAAACTAGGCAAGGCAAAAAATCTAGTCTGAACCTGGATAATATTGATAATTAAACAGTAAGACACCTGTAGGAGGGTGGTGAGTTTTCCATCATGCAGCCTTTCAGTCAGGCTTTTTGACATTCTAAGAGAAATCCTTCTAGAAGCTAGAAGACAGATTTCCTAATGGTAACAGACGTTAAAGGTTTGACAGAAAAACCCTTGAGAAAAGTTTATCCTGAGTTACACAGGTGTGTCTTGATGACAGTAAGGGTCCCCTGACTCCCCCTAGCTCGGGCCAGCAGAACTGGCTCTGTGTTCCACACAGGTCTAGTTTCCCTCGTGCTGATAACGCTGGCAGCTGCTTGGCGTTGCCATTTCCAAGGTGGGCTGTATGGCACAGTACTGACCGGACAATATCTTAGAAAGCTGAGAAATTCCTTTGAAAGGTAAAAGGGACAACAAGTTACGTTTATTTCCCTCTCTGTTCCACACAATTGCTTTTCTCAGCCTCTGCTTCATATTTCTGCTTCACTTTTCCATTATGTATTCTCCCAGTGTCAAATATTTCCTGAATAATAGAGCTGCCAAGTAGGAGTGCCACCAGCCCGTCTGACAGCACATCTGTCAGCCCCCAGCCTCCACAGCTGTTCTGCATTCGGTTGGGATTTCAGTACAGCAAACACTACTCGAACACTTAAGTAACTCCAGGTCCAACGTGCTGAGGCTGCCTGGAGCTTCACGGCACAGATTTACTAGCAGTCTCTTTTTTTTTTTTTCATTTACTAGCAGTCTTACAGCCTTATCATTACCTTTTGCATTAACTTCTTTGCATAACTGTCCTCTGCCTGTATCACACATTTCATTTTCTCAGGTCCTGTGTAAATAGAAAGGTTTCCAAGCTCCATCTGGTTCCAGTTACTCAAGCAATAGAAATACACATGCTTCAGGAATTTGCAGACGGAGACTTAATGCCTTGCTGCCTTATAAAAGCCTTTACAAAGTTCACCATGCTCTGTTGCCTACTGATATACCTGTAGTCTGTAAAACAAATTCCTCCATATTTACTTAAGTTAGAGAAACAAACTAGGAGCAGGCAGGTTCAGGCCCTTCTTTCTAATAAGGTTAACCTGCCTTCACTGCTAAATATGGCTTTATGATACACACACGCACACCCTTGACCACCAAAGACTGCCTCTTCCTGAAATCCCCCGTTCATATAAATACAGGAAGTAGAAATAAGAGAGGCTAAAATCAGACCTTGTTGGTAGTTTGCTTTCATTTCAGTGCTTGCTCAGTCGTCTGCCCTCCGATACTACTGAGCCTGAAGCTGGTTTTAAACATCCTCGCCCTGTTGCCCCTTGAAATATCATCTTCAGTACAAACCCTAAGGATGTGGAGGTTCTGCTCCGTGATGGAAAGGAATTGCTTTCTTTACCAAGGAACTCTAAAGCTACTGTGAAACAGAAAGTGTCTTAAAGTTTGCTGTAATGATGAAAACATCAGCCGGAGAGGAGGGAGCCAAGGCTGACTCAGGGTAAGTCCTGAAACTTACGTGACTGTTTGTTTCTAATAACTATGTTGCTTTGCTTTTCCCACTTAACAAAAAGCTCTCAATTGCATTTGCTAGCTGGCTGGGGAGTTATCAGCTGCACATTCACAATGGTGTGGCATGTTCATGCAGCAACTTACAGTATTTCCTTTAGCTAACATTTTCCAGCTGAAAACAAGCAGCAGTACCTTTATTTAGCTCGAGTCTCAGCTATGTAGGGAAGAATAAGCATAAATACCAAGCTGGAATTTAGGGCAAAGAACATGAGAAGAGAGTTCTGCGCTTTTGGAAACGTAATGAGTCTTTTCTGGGAGGCTTGCTTTGTTTCTGCTGAAGTGCTGAGTACTGGGCAAGGGCTCGTCCCTGCAGGCAGTCCCTGCAGGCTGGCAGTCACTCCAGCGCTGCCTAGCTAAGGTACCTGCAAACCGTGCCTGCAGGCTCCCAGGAGACTTCAGGTGTACTTTTGGTTAGGAAAAGACTCCAGACTTCCCCTGCTCCTGGCGAACAGACACTGCACCTTGAAGGTTCATGCTCTGAGAAGACAGAGTGGGAGAGAGAACAGTTTTGATGTGGAGGACGGTCAGCTGCAGGGACTCCGGGATCAGGCTGGAATCTGCCCAAAGCTCAGTTATATCATAAAGCTGATGCCGAAGCTGAGCGTTTTTGTTTCCTGTTGAAAACAATCAGGGGAAAATGACATAGCTGCTGAAACCTTCCATCACCTTTCTTGGAAAAACATGTAATACCAGATAGTAAGAGTGTTATTTATCTGTCTGACATGCTTAGGCAGCCTCTTTGCCACAAATAAGAGCTCCCAGATGTGTCTGTGACGGGTACAGCAGAAGCTGTATAGGTGGATGGATGTGCGGTACTTGCGTTTTCAGTCACTGAGTGTACTGCAAGTCGAAGTGACAAAAAGGGGGTAAAAATGCTGCTGACAGGCAGCTACAGCTCCACCATAGCACTGTTCCCAAATGTGCACAGGGAGTGCAGGGGATGGAGGGCAAACACTGCTGTCACTGCTTTTGCCTTCAGATTTTTACTGCGTTGCAAGGAACAATGTCATGCCTGTTCCAAGGTACAATTGCTCAGTTCAAGTTAATGTCAAACGCTAAGGGACAAAGACCACACAGCCATAAGGAAAAAAATGAAAGAATCCAGTCTCAGTAGGCTGATGGGAGGAACTTAGTAATCTGAGGAATTTGTACTTTGCAGATATTCCCTGCATTTGTGACAGTTAAAATGCCACATACAGAGAAACTGAAAGAGTTACGCTGTTTATCTCTCTCTTAGCTTGGCTGAAAGGAGCCAAACACTTGCAAAGATTTGCGTTCAGTGTAGAGCTGCGGGGGAAAATAAGCCCTAAAGCCTGGTATTGGATGGTAAATGAGTGGTTGCGGGAATACTGAAGCATGAGTGGGTGTAATGCAATTCATAAATCTGAATAATTATCTGAATATAAATCTGATAATCTGAATAATTTTGATGTTACTTTATTTCATTAAAAGATTGTCTTTTTTATCTATCATATTAACTATCTCCCACTCTTAAATAAGAGCTTCGGTGTTTAAAAATCTGTTTCAACTCTGTTTACGTGCCACAGTATTTCTGAAGATCTTCAAAATTACACTTCAGGATGTGTACCTTGTGGCCTCCAACACATTACAGAATTACTCCTGATGAATTTTCTGTTGTGGACACATGGAATTAGGCACCAGTTTCACAAAGTATTTGTAGATAAAACTGGTAGCTTTCAAAAGAGGCAGTAACAGAGGTAAGGTGCTGATGGAGAATTTGGACCCGGTTTTAAAATTCTGTGCACAAAAATTGCATGAGCAATTGCTCAGATTGTACCTTTGTCCACCTGGGTCTTCAGAGTATTAAACGTGAAAGCTTTCTCACAGACACAGAAACTATGACAGTGCAAGTTATTGTAGAAGTACCTTGGCAGCTTGGAAGGTATCCGTGCATCTCTTCCCAGTAATGATTTTGCTCTAGCAATTCAAGTCTAGTCTGTTCTGCTCGTAGCAATTAGTATGGAAGTTTTGCTGACTTACACCTCTGAAATGGCATAAGCCTCTGGGGAGAAATCTGTGTCCAAAACTAAAAGCTCTTCAGAGGTGAATGTGGGGAGAAGGGTAACTAAGGGCTTGATAGAAATCAAATGCTAATCTAATCAAATGCTTCCAAAATGGGTTGGGGAGGAACAAGGAAAATACGACCAGTTATCCCAGCATAGAGTCAGGCTAGCTCAGCTAGGAACGTTAATATGTGGTGAGATCACAAAACATCTGGAGAAATGTGAGCTGACTGAGCCTGGTGACCATGGCTTCATGGAAAGGTATATGCCTCCATTCCAACATCTGACAAATGTATGGAGGAGATGATGAGAAGAGCAGACAGGAGCTGAGAGAGATATAATCTGCAACATGCAAATATTAAATAGTCCTTCAGGATAGTGTCTGGTTGAGGCCATTGGGGTGGGCTGCAGTGGTTCTCACTTCTGGGGCACCAGGCTAGCTAAAGAAGTGATGATTGCATGTCTTTTGAGACATGTCCACCGTCTTAATTGATACTGATTTCATGCAATGAACGTAGAACAGAGAGATCAAGAGCTGGAGGAGTCTAGGAACTGAACAACTCATAGGTTCACAGATTTTAGCTTCAAAAAGGACTGTTTTGATCATCTGACCTGATCTCCTGTGTAGAGCAGACCTGAGAAGCACCTGGTATGCACCCTGTCAAACCCATTATTTATGCTGGATTGGGAATTTTTAGATAATTGTTGGCCGAAGAAAAGTCTCCTATCAGCTGACTCTCCTGCCCAGGTTACACGCTTGTCTCTGCAGCGAGGTAAAAAAATCTAATACCAATGTTTACAGGTTTGAGCTGAGAAAACAATTAAAAAACAAACAAAAAAGCCCGTAGCTTTCCTCAAGAGCTGTCCTATGTGAAGAGCTGTAAACTAAGCTGACTTGAATCAGTGAGTAAGTCCTGTTGGCCCCAGGAGGTCTTGAACACAATGTGAAGTGCTGCTCAAAGAAAACCTCACCTGGAACGTGAGATGCAGTGTTTGGGTGGGGAAGGGACAGTTCAGGCAGTTGGAAACAAATCAGTGTCATCAGATCACTCTGCTGTCTGTCAAGCTCTGATAAAGGAGAAAATTTTCTATCCCTACAGGATGATGCTTCTCAGGAAGGAAATAACTGTGTATTGCACCAGGACCAGGAAATTACTGTAAAGATAAAAAGAAAGAGGTGATCTCTAAAGAGATGTGAGTTCTGTGCCCTCGGAGAATGGATTTAAAATCTCCTGGAATTCATTTAACGGAGAAGCATGTTTGCTCACTCATCATGTGAGCCCCAGCCTTAGCCGCTGCTTGGAGCACACTGTGGAGTGCTGCTGGTGCTAGAGCAGAGGGCAGCTGTCCCTTCAATTACTAGAGCACAGGGCATGCTGGAAATATTGCCCTTGAGTAGGGAACTCCTTATCACTGCAGACAGTCCCATATCAGTGTTCATGGGAATGCGGACACAAATGTAAATAGCCTTCCGTTCGTCTCCTTTCCTTTCCACTGCAGTTTCAGCTAAAGATAGTTTCTCACTTCCTGCCCTAAATGGCTATGTGCTGTTTTGTATCGTTGACTTTCCAGTGTAGAGGCAGTTTAGGCTGAAAAAGGCACATGTGTGAGTGCATGGGCCCCTGTGTGTACACGTTGAATGGTGTGTCCTGGAGAGTGGCTCTGAGGATTGGATTGGCTTCGTCCCTTACCATGCCGTGTGTACATAGTTCATGTGTCTCAGAGAGGATCTATTTTGTAGCATTTTTTCCAAATGATGGTAGGGCTATATTTTCACTCATCCGTGAATAAATATAGATGGCTTCTCTGAGGTCAACAATACAGGCTCGTGAGACTCAGAAGGATCTCTAAAACGATCTAAAGGAACAGACATGAAAAGCAAATAACTAAAACCAATCTATTAGAAAAAGAAGCTGCAGCAAGGTTCACTTCCCAGAGCTTTAAATGCTTGCCTGCTTCAGTTGCTAAAGAGCACAGAAACCTCAGTGAGTTAGTGAAACTAGGACAACATATTGTCTGTCACAAACTTTTAGCCACTGTAGATTTTGGAAGGGAGGAAGGTTTTTGCATTTGAGAATAGAAAGAAATAGTTCTTTGGAGGGGTAACTAGAAAGAAAAGGCAGGTGTTTGGAATGACTGACCACATTATGGTTACAAGGACTGTGACAGCATCCACAGATGGGTCTGTGAGCAGAGGGTAGGTACGGTCATCAAAGGTCACCTTAGCCCTGCAATGTCCCTGAAGCCTGATAATGCTTTCCCAGCTGTATGTTTGGAGCATTCATGCTGCCAAAGAAGACTTTCGATTTACATTTAGAGTAGTTATGGATCAAAACTGAAACAAGAATGGAGAAAGGCTGTTTCACTGCAGAAGAGTAGCTTTAGGGAAGGCCTTCAAGAACCTGTGGAAGCAGTGAATGCAAAGTCATGCTAAAAAGGCAATTAAATAGCAATTCTTGGATCTCTTCAGGGACATCTCAGGGCTTTAGATCACTCAGTTGTCTTTAATTCAACTTCTGTCCACCCTCCCCACCCTCCCCCCCCATGCCTTGTAGGGTTCAAAGGAGCTCCTGTGACCTCTCACAGCTGGCTACGATCCCTACGGAGTCACTTCTCTGTAACCCAGCACAAAATCCACCTGCCTCCTCCTCTGGCTTCTCCACCCCTGGGGTTCCGGCTGGCTGGCTGTTCGCACCAGATCTGACCCCTGAGGCACTGAGATTGTGGATGGATTTCTCCTCAAGGGCACTGCAGCCACATCCATTTGCCACAGCTGTGTTTGGGATTACTGAACCAGTTTGAGGTAGGGCGCTAACCAGCAATGCAGGTGCCCTTATCCTTACAGAGCATTGGGGATGCTATTGCATTGCAGATAAGTAAATAAGTAGACTGCTAAGTATATGGTGCTTATTTTCAATAATCATCCAAGGAATCAAGACTTCCTGGCTGATCTTACCTCTCTCTACCAGAGTTGTCCCATCCCATCTTCCCCCTGACTGAGGCAACCCCTAAAACACAAGCATGCACGTGGCTGAATTGAGCCGTGTGCTCATGTCAGTCCAGGGTAACTCCAGCAGAGAGGAGCTGAGATAGAAATCTATCCCAGGCTGTTGGGTGCTTGCTTCTCAGAGGGACGAGGCAAGCTGGTGTTTTTTAGCTGTGAAGTTTGTGTGTATATGTGTGCATAAGCACAGAATACGCAGCACTGCAAAGCAGCTGTGGTCAAGCAAGCAGCGTTATTTAAGCTGAGTGAATGTAATAGAGCAACAGGCGTCGCCCAATATGGTAAATACTGTAGCCACAAGCCTTTCCTCAGACCATTTTGTACCTCTCTGCGCTATCCAAGGTAATTCTACCCACTTCCAGAAGTGGGATCCCTCAGTCAGTACAGCTTGCCAGAGTGGGAATGCTAGGGGAATGCTTCCCTCAGGGTTTCAGCTGCAAGATGTTTGGAGTGCTTAGCTCCTCTTTGCCTGCACCCAAAATAGTATAAATCTTTGTGCAAGTGAAGATGATTACTTGAGCAGCAAAGGATTAGCAGATGTGAGTGTTGCATAGCTGGTTATGCTAGTCACATTTTCCTAAATAGTTATTCTATTAGATGCACACGAGCCAGGGAGTGCTAAAGAATGTAGCTCTTTTCAAACAGATGAATATATACATACATATTGCAGTGTGCCTTCCCCAGACTTTCCATCACCTTTTGGCTGAACAGGGAGTGTATTTATGTGTGAGTAAAGGATTTCTGCTTTCTGCGTTATTGATACCTTTAAAAGGGACGAGGTGTTTTCACTAAATGTAATGACATTTTATGATTAACATAAAGCATTTGTATGTATAAACAGAGTTTATACTGGGTGTTTCCTGAATGTTAATCCTCCCACCAGCCGTCTGAAGACAGATACTTACTACAGCCACTGAAGGAAGGGAAACTGAGGCACAAGATCATGGAGCTGATTCGCTTATAGTCACTCACTCTGTAGCCCAATTCCCTGGATCTCTGATAAGCATTTAATCCCCAGCCTTGCCCCAGGCCATCCTTTAAGTTTGGGGTAAGGCCAGAAACAGAATCCAGTTCTCAGAAGCCTTTTCTTTTTTGTGTGTGAGTTTTCTGCTAGATTAGGGCACAGAACCACCATCCTTAGAGGTTACACAGCGTCTTGATCTGATGCAAGAGGAGCAGCAAAAGTGAAGTATGGAAGTATGTGCAAGGGGGAGCAGCGGACTGCGCTTTTGGCAGTGTCCTGCCGCTACCCTGGATTAGGAAGGGCATGAAACCATGCCCTGAGGGTTGTTCTCTGAGGTGGGACTGCATTTCTGGCTCGGATCTGGTCCTGCAACAGGGGTCGGGGCTGCTGGTATTTGCTCTCTGTAATTCCCCAGGGTCTGTGGGGCAATGCTGTTCCTGGTGGGGTTGAAAGACCAGTCTTACTGCTTGAAATAGTCCCCTGACCATGTTAATTAGTACGTTCTACTTGCTTTTGCAAGGCTAAAGAATTGTTAGGGAGTTTCAGTTGTTTTCGTTAAAAACAACTAAATGCATTCAGCCTTTTGGATGCTGGGGAAACCTTGCCAAATGTAGGGAATGCCACGGCTCAGGTACTCTCCTCCTGTGGCCCTCTGGAGAAAGCCAACTTTTGGGCAGAACGGGAAGCAGTCGCTGCCCCTCATGAGCTGTGTTAAGTTGTGTGCTGCTTGGGAAACTTCACCAAGGAAACAGAGACCAAAAAATAGTGGAGTCTGGAGACTGACAGCCTTGCTGGTTACCTGCACTGCTGTTCTGCAAATTGCTAGCAGACTTGTAGGCAAAAGAAGGTTGTCCCACATATTTGGCTAAATGACAGCCTGGGACCTGGCCCAGCCTTTCATCTTCCCTGCCAAGATTTTTTTCTCTCTTCTCTCTTTCCTTTGTTTTCCCTGGAGTTCTCTCCAAGGAATCTGTCACTCACAATACCCCACACAAAATAGCAGACACGGTGCAAAGCTCAGAGCTTCTCCTGCTGAATCAGCAGACAGGAAAGAGGTTGGCTTTGAATCCCTTTCCTTTCTGTCCAGAGGACAAACATGTAAGAGGGCATTTCGGTGGAGTTCTGTACTGAGCTCCCATCCTAATACTTTTATCTGAGAAGATACTTTAGATTGGATCTTGTTGCCAACCTTTCCAGCCAAGAAGTAAAGTGACAGTGTTACCATCCCAGCAGGGGATGGGGCCTTTGGGCTGGGAAGCTGTGGTGGAGTTTGCCCAAGGGGCACTGTGAAGAGCAGCCTGCGAGAGGGGTGGGTGGTAGGGGCTACAAGGCAGGTCTCTTGGCCTGGGTTCTGACATCTCCTGTTGCTATTAGACCCAGCTATCTACATCTAGCCTGGATTTGCCCTGCCTAACTTTAGGTGCTTAATTGTTGTGTTCTGTTTAGGAACCTGTGCACCCATGAATATCTCTGGACTTACTGGAGGAGAAGCAGCAGCTCCAGAAAGTAATTCAGGGTGGCTGGTGCCAGAGGGGTGAATCCAGATCAAAAGTTCATTGGCACCTTGCTGAGCTGAGCAGGGAGCCGGGTCAGAGAGCTGTGTCTGACACATGGCCTCGCAGCCCTCAGTCATATCGCCTCAGGTCAGACATTAATGGCTGCCAGGAGGGGAGGGTGGGCGCAGCACAGATGTTTTGGGGAGGACATACCCACGGCAACGGTGTCGTGGATTGTCTTTAACTGCTGTGAAGCCACAGTCTTGGGTCGTGGTCTTTTTATATATCAGCCCTGGTGGCCAAGTGACTGTAAAGGCTGTTAGAAGAACAAGCTTGAGGTACCGTCAGGGCTTTAGCTGGGGCGGTGGGAGTGACAGACTTACCTCGCTGCTTGGCAGGTTTTGTAGTCACATGCTGAGCTCCAAGCCACCTCAGAGACAACTGGCAGTGTCTGGCACTTCTGCTCCAGCCAGTCCTCATGGCCCCAGGCTGTCCGACCAGCACAGGGGAATGAGGGCCATGCCCATCTGCAGGCAGGTCACTCAGCCCAGCAAACAAAACACCTTTCTCATCCTTGCACAGGGAGACCAGCACCTTTCACCACCTTTCCAGAAATTCAGAAATGACAGAATTCCTGTCAGATCACAAAGCGAGAAATAACGACTGTTCTCCAATGCCTAATCAAAATTAAATACGTGGAGTAAGAAACTGCTGGAGTGAGGAGAAAGGATGACAAAGCGTAGGTTTGTCGATTTTTTTTAGATTTTTGTTTTACTAACAGCACCAGGCGTTTAAATGCATTCACACTGGAAAGGAAATCTTACCCAAAATATGAATATTTGTGTTTAAGTAAGTTTGCAGATCCATGACTGAATGTCTGGTTTGAAGGGCACCAGCCTTGCACCTCTGAAGGCCAAAGCTCTGCTACTTGAGATATCGCATGGATGCATTTGTTGCCCCTGGTGAAACAGCTGTGTCTAGTTGTAAATCATGACTGAGATAAACATTTTCAGGTCTTTCTTATAAGAGGGGAGGACTGCTCATATGTCTCAGCTGTCTACACTAAATTCCCTCACAAGGTGAGAAAGGCCATTGCTTTTATAACTATTTTCGTAACTTTTATAACATTTTATAACTTTTAATATTTTGGCTAGAGTTTTTGCTCTGGCATGTCATGCAACTTTTTAATATATAGGGTTTGAAACAGGATGGTTTTATTTAAGCAAAGTTACAATATATTCTTAATGAGGTCTCCTTTATTTTCCATTTCCCTTTCCCCTCTTTGTTAAGTGAATACAATATAGAAAAAATGTTCCCAGGGCTTTCATTCCTCTTTTACTTCCTGGCTTGAAGAGCTAGGAAAGGGCGAGGTGAAACCTCCATCGGTAGCAACGGCCCTGCAGCCAAAGAGGGGGTGCTGTGAGCTTCCAGCCTGTCACCTGCTGCTGAAAGGCACAGAAGGAATTCATCTGTCTGCTGTCCAGCTGGTGGCTCTGCTGGGCCCTTCCAGTGCACTGACACCACTGGGAAAGGTTGCTGACTTTCTTTTGTTCTTACACCTTAGGAAGTTGTTTCTTCTAAGCACTTATTTCTAGTTCCTGCACCTCTCAAATCTTTCCAAAGAATTTAAAGCAGAATTATCCGGCAAATACTTTTCTTAAGGAAAATTTGCTTTCTTTGGCTTCTCTGGCCTTGGCAGGATTGACTTCTGGCTTGGTCTGCATTTCAGAAGCTCTATTCTTTGCAGTGAAAGGGCCTTGCAGAAGTACAAATTATCCTTCATTGCTTGCACACAGAGAAAAATCTTTAGTTTTGCTGATATGCCAAAATTCCTAAGAGAATAATTTGGGTTTGACACAGGCAAAGGACAAACAACCCAGGAGCTCTGATTATGAATATGGGGGAGAAGGACTTATCTTTTACCCAGCCACTCTCTGTAATGAGAGTAATGAGTAGGCCAGAGACCTTGCAAAGGGGTAATTTGCTAACGCCAGAATGTGTCTTGACTGAGTAGAAAGAGACAGTTGATAAGATATTTTGAGACAAGTTGTTAAATGCAGAAAATTGTATGGGAAAGGTTAAATAAAGATAGTGAGTGAAGTACAAGCTAAGTCGTGTTACACCAATGGGATATGTTAGCCCAAGCTCCCTGTGGTGCTCATTTGCACCGTATTCCATCTGCATTCATTTCTGCCTTCATGAATGCAGGAAGGAGCTGGACTGAGAAAAAAAAGCATTTTGAAAGAAGGCCTCTTCCTTCAGGGAATTTTTGATGTTTGTGTTTATCCTGTTTCTGCCCATGTCATGGCTGTCAGTGACGGACCACTGGTTTGCTAGTGGAGCTGACAGGGCTACTAGCAGTAGTGTGAATTCAGTTGCACTTTGTTTGGTTTTCTTGTGCAAGAGCAATCCCTTATGACATGAATTTTTACCTTTGTGTATGTAAAGGAGGGGCAAGCTTAAGGAACCTAGGAAACATAGTAAAAGTAGTAACTTAATAAGCATTTAGGTACACCTCTCTCCTCCTTGAAAACACTCCAGCAATGCAAATTGGTCGATGATGCCAAACCAGAGGCTCTGGCAGGGCTATTGCCTTTGCTTCATGGCGGCTGCTTACACCTGATAGTTTGATACATCAATTACTTCCACCAGTACAACCAGTGGTTACACTGTTCCACCATGGAGTATAGCAGCACTTCCTCATTTTTTTATTTCTTCTGTTGATTTCTGTACCCAGTGGTTTAACAGCAGATGAGCTCTTCCACACCTGATCCCTCTGTGCCCATTAGCAGAGCTCTCAGGCAGGGGGAGGACTTGCTCCACTTTGGCAAACGCCTATGAACATATCCAGGCAGGGTCCAGCTGGGGAGAGGGGGATGCCTGCAGTGTGCGTGTGCAGACCCCTGCTGCTATTCACAGAGGTGGGCAGTGTGGAAATCTCTGATGGTGATGAAAGGCTCACAGAAGCGAGCCTTTAATTGCAAGGTGCAAACCTTCACTGCTGAAGTCGAGAGTGTCTGTATCAGAAAGTGAAATAAGTGGGGAACAGAGACATCTGCTGAGCTGTGAGGTGCAGGGGATACTGGAGGAAAGGGTGGTATTTAAGAGACCATCGGTTTACCTTACATTTCACCTTTTGGCAGCTGGAACAGCTATGCCTTGGCTGCTAAGCGTGGTGCCTTATGGGCTGAGTCGAGGGGCTGGGACATGCAGGGTGTCAGCTGTAGATCAGAGACCAAACAGGTGAAGGGTGGACATAAAAGCTAGAGTGGAAACAAGGAGAGCAGTGAGCAACAGGAAGTGCTCTGCCAACCACAGGCTGTCCACAGACCCCAGTTTGAGAAGCACCGCTTCCTGAGCTACGCAGACATTACCAAGGTAGACCGGTAACAGAAGCATTCTGCAAGGTAGGGAGGAAAGACTGCTTCATTGGACGTGCTGAGGCTGTCATTGTCACTTCCATTATCCAATTTTCAGAACTTTGCAGTGCATGAACCTCCTATGGCTTGCTTAACTACCTGCATCTT
The DNA here is from genome assembly GCA_013396635.1 of Penelope pileata. Lineage (NCBI taxonomy): Eukaryota > Metazoa > Chordata > Aves > Galliformes > Cracidae > Penelope > Penelope pileata. The sequence continues at coordinate 693,738 of WBMW01001268.1, read as the reverse complement.
TTCTTTGTCCTTTTGCCTACCTAATAAGAAAAGTGTTTTTCATTTCTAACTGAAGAGTGACATTCAGCTCAAGAACTTTCTTCTCTCACTGCTTTTTGGCTCTTTCATTGTGTTGTGAGGTTTTTGGTTTTTTTTTCTGCTTGTTGGTTCGATTTGTCTGATCTCTTGTCTCTATGATGAAAAAAATTAGTAAAGTCTGAATTTACCCTGTGGCAGCATCAACATTTGGTGGATAAGGTTAGTTATTGTGCTATGGGTTTTTCCATGGGTCACTTTTCTGCTCTCCCATTTCCTTAATACTCTATTTTACAATGAAATGACTCGAGAAGGTCTAGGTTGGATCCAGGCCTCCATTCTGTCAGCTTTCAGGAAACAGATACAAAAATTAAGCAAGGTCACCTAGGTCCATAAATTAAATGAATCCCTCTCCTCCATTTCAAGTTACTTTGATATAAACTGATCAAAGGAGCAAAGATTGACTTACAAGAACAAAGGGCAGGCATTGAGAAATGACCACATCTAAGATGGAAGCGAAATAAAGCTTGACATCTGTTAGCTGGGACACTGGGTAACTTTCCTCCCTCCTCAGTAAACTTAAAGTAACAACACATAAATTCACAAGTGTCGGAATAAAGATTATTAATGACTGTATCTAATCAGAAGTGATACTAAGCCAAGAGAAACATGGGTAAATATGTACATAGCATGGGTCTAGTTAATGAAACCTTATTGCACTTTTTTGCTTCTGTTACAACTATTCCTTCTCCAATGGACTAGGTTCAGAACTGCATACCCTTTTCAGTATGAAGGTGACTGTGAAATAAAGGAATACAATAATCAGAGCCCTGCAACTGAGTTCAGCTGGGTTGGTTGTGACACATGGTGTAAAACAGGGCTGTGAGTTTTCTGTCAGTCTTTTTAATTGTATAATCTCAGCACCATAATCTGATCCTTTCCATGAAGCTTCTTGCTCCCAGCTCTCTCTTCCAGCCACAGGAATTACCACCGTTGTCTGTCTGCCTCCACCATGCCTGGTGTCTCTGCTTCAGGAGGTTCTAGCTTTTCCTCCTTCAGCTCCTGTGTTCCTTGGAAAGCGTGTTGCTGCACTTGAAGTGTTTCCACACAAGTGAGCTTCAGACACAAACTGGCTTGTTCTGAGTAGTGTCCCTTCAGGTACCAGCTGGCTTTGGTGCAAAAAGTTCAGCTCCCTCAGTAACAAGCCCACTGGCACAGACTTTTGGAGCTGTGGTGCCTGCTCTGCTATAAATACAAATATACCAGAATATCTCTTTCCTTGAGAGTACAGTGTGGCAAACCATTGCTCTTGCTGTCTCTCAATGTCTTCTAATACTTAAGGGGAGAGACAAAAACAATAATAATAAGTAATAATAAGAGACTAGTTCTTGATTTATGCCTGATTGATTTAAACAAAGCAAAGGATCTCAGTAATCAATGCAATGCAGAGCCCTTAGTTTCCAATCTGATGTTCAGATTTAACAACACCTGATGCATCTTCTCAGACCCATTCTGGTGACAAGCAGAAACTGCAGGTGTGCGGGGGCTGTCATGGGTGGCAGCTGTGACCAAGCTCATCTGATGGCCCCTGCTGCTGTTGCACACAGCTTCTGTGCATCTCAGCTGCGTCTGGGCAGTTCAGAGCAGCCAGGCCTACACAGTACAGCCAGGAAGCCCTTGGTGCTGACAAGTGGCAGCAACTTTTCTGAAGTCCCTTGCAAAGGTATGCCCAGACCTGCATGAGATTTAGCGGGTTGTATCCCCTTGCAGTTCTGATGATTTCTGGGAATATTAAGCTGGCAAGTGTGGCTCTTAGTTTCTGAAGAAATGAGTCACGGTGCTGTCATTATTTCAGTAATTCAAATCACTGTTGTCGGTATGATTACTTTCAACCAAGCAGCCTGATTCCTCCTGCCAAACTGGGGCAGGTGTGTGAATGTAATCACTGTGCAACTAATTAGTCTGTGTTGCCAATCAGTATGCAAGGCACAGTTTCCTGCATGCCAGCTGAGTTCAATTTATCAGAGTGGCTACAAGATTTCAAAGTACTTTGCAGTGAGAACTCAATAAAAAATTGAAAAGTCAGCAGTTCTAGGGCCAGCTTTTCAGCTTCACATCACATGTAACAAAGGTGGGCACTTGCCCATGCTAAAGGGTTTTGTGGGACAGTCAGAGAAGGAGGAGAGAGTTAGCCAAACTGCATGTTATTTCTTAAAACTGTGAGCTTAGAAATCATCCGATGGGTGAATTCTGAGCGAGAGAAATGAGTAAAAGCTGGCTGCTCACTGCGACAGCCCCACAAATCCCTTCAGTTGGCAGCACAGCAAGAACTTGGGAGCTGCCCGTGCTCCCTCCTCTCTCTGCAGCTACCAGAGCTACCACAGAGCCAGATTAAATTGGTGGATTAAGCACTCCCGCAGCCTGGCATCTGGATCTCTGTGACAGCTGTACCCAGGAAAGAAGTCAAGCACCGGTGCCATAACTGCGTCAACTGGTGTGTCATGGGTCACAGCATTACAGCTGAAAAAGGTCTGTTCGGTCACTCATTCCCATTTCTTAGCCAGCACAGGATTTGGCTCTATAAAGTATTTGCTAGTGCTCTAAATGTGGCCTTTTAAGAGATTTGGGCAATGCAGTTCTCTCCCCTTTCTCTTGGGAACTTATCCATGGTCTGTGATAACTCTGTCAGGAGGCATCTAGCCTAACATTGCCCTGTTTTAATACGGCCCATTAATGACTCCTCTTGCCTTCCCCTTTTATTACAGCCTCCCCTTTTGCTGAGAAGTTCCTGTACAGCTATTACAGCCTGCTTCCTTCCTTCTTGGCTGGGCTGCTTTCGAGGGGAGGATACCCTCCACCAGGGCTCTCATTCCTGAGGTCCCCCAGAAGGCTGGGTTCCTGTTCTGCAAAAAACCCCATCCTGCCTCTAATTATCTGCACTGAAAATCCTCACATGCTCAAATCACGAGATGTATCTATTAAATATTTTCTGACCGTTCAATTTTAATTTTGTATGTGAAGTCTAGAATGATTTTCTGTTTCTCGTCTGTTCTCTAAAGCTTAGATGATGAGCCCTGCATGCAACCGCATGCTTTGCAAGTTTGACTGTTATTTTTCCTCATGGGCTGGTTGTTCTTGCTGCCAAGCCCACCCTGGGGCTGTGAGCAGGATCACATCCAGGCCACATGCCTGCCAGGGGGAGCAGAGGGATGGGTGCCTCTGCCCACATCAAGGCTGGGTTCCCCCACAGGGAATGCCTTGCATGAGCTCATCTCAAAGTCCAAGCTGCTTTGTATTATATCCTGGCCTTTGCTGATGCCCTCGATTCCCTCCAGGTGATGGGATTCCTGAGTATTAGTGCTTTCCTTGTCCTTTTCCCATTACATAACTAAAGGGTAATGAGGTTCAGCATTGCTGGAGCTGGTGCAGTGCATGCCACCTCCTGGTGACGCAGCAAGGCATTGCCGGCACCGGCTTCCTTCTGCCCTGGGTTTCACACACCAGTGGCATGATCAGATTCACGCTTGGGTGACTAGTACGGGGAGCAGTTTTTGCTAACAGCATTATGGAGTATTTCTCTAGAACTCACCTTTATTTTCCTTCAGCTCATTACTTCTTTCCCCTTACCACATATGAATGTTGCTGTATAGCACATTTTCCTTTAGTATGATTACTAGATGTTTCCTTTAGTTTCTGCTGTAAGGAAAGAAAGCAAGAGATGAAGCAAGCTTACTTCCCAAAGCCATCCTCCACTGTTTTATTCTCTTTGCTCAGATGATGCTGATACATGCTATCATATTTAAAACAAATTTCCTCACCTACGTGACAAGCTGGGCTTTTATCACAAGCAAAAGGGAAGTGTTTCACTTATTGCTATTTGCTTTTTTAAGCACTTGATATTTAAAGAATGAGAGTTCTCTCGTTGGTGTTGTCTTTGCCTTGACATTGAGAATGAATTGATTGAAGTCAAGATTCTTTGGGCTAATATCCTGAATCAGCAATTGGGACTGCAGAGGAACATACATTTTCTAAGAAAGCTGTCTCTATAGGGTTGCAAAAGAAAGAAAACTACTAAAAATAAGATCTCACCCTCGGTTTTGGGATTTGAAAGGCTGCTTTCATAAAACTAAATTTTGGGATAAGCAAGCTGTGTTAGATTAGGCCTGTGAAGGAACTCTCTTTTAGTAGTTTAAGTCTGACCTCATTTGAAATGTACTACTTTGAGATCTGTATCTTTTTTTAAAAAAAAGGAAAATGAAAAAGACTTGAAATAACAGCAAATCAAAAGTGAGAGTCCTGCTCTTTCCAGCTCTGACATCTAAGCAGTAAAACATATTACTTTGTGCATGTTCTCTACATTTTCTTTACTTTATAAATCAATTAAATGAATGATAAGTCCATGTCCACAAGTCTATAGCTTTATCCAGCAGAGATCTTAAGACCTGACCTTTCAGTAGCTCCGCTGACTGCAGTGTTAAGCACATGCATAAAGACTTTGTTGAATCAGTGCCACAGTTAGAAACCAACATTTGATACCATTTTGCCATTAAACTGCAGAGGCTAAAAATGAGTAGAATTAGCTCTTTGTTTCTCTGGCCAGAACAGTAATCTAATGGACAGCACATCCCAGATCTTTAGTATTGTCAGCGGCAGCGTTTCACTGTTCTTTGGTCTTGTGCATAGCCGAGAATAAGGGACAGGGACACATCTGTCTCGGCAGCCACTACCCCCAGCCCAGGCTCAGCAGGGCAGGTGGGGAGCGCTCACCACTATTTTTAAACAGTGAGAGGTTCTGATCTGCCTCCTTGCAGACTGCCTAAGGGCAGGCTGGCTGGGTGCAGAGCAGGACTGCCAGAAAATGAGAGCTGCTGGTACCTTGCTCAGATGAAGCGGGTAGGTGAGCTGAAACCCAGAGGCCCCAGCACAAAGCACACTGCAAGCCTGTGCTCTGAAACCCAGGTGTGCATCGTTAGCTTGATGCCATGTTCATTGGGATGAGGCTTGCCTGTCTGTCGGGGCTGTGTGCCCAGTCTGCCTCTGTCACAACAGAGCATCTTTGGTCGGATGCCCCCAAGGAGCTCTCTAGGTGCGAAGTGCCGTGTGTGCATGTCTGAGTGGTGTGTACATGTCTGCATGTTTGTGATTTCAGCCCTTGCTCCCCCAGAGTTTTCCTCCTGCAGTTCTGCTTTTACAGGGGTCTCCCTTTCTGTGTTTCAGCCCCAGCGGTGATACCAGCGAAGAGGGGAAAGAGACACATCTCTGTCAGGCCACTGCCCTGCAGAACTGCCTCTCGCTTTCAGGAATCAGCATCCTTGATAAACTTATCAAGACGTGTCCTGTCTGGCTTCAGCTGAACATGAACCAGGAAAGGGCTGGGGCGATTCTTGGCAAAGAAGCAGCAGGGGTAAGTCCAAAGCGGTTTCGGTTCAGACAACCACATTTCCTGTCCCCAGTGGAGCTGGTTAGGGGAGCAGCACTTCTTTTCATGTGGAAGCAAAAATGTTTAGCAACTTATGCTCACTGTTTCCACTACCTTTTGATGCTTTAACCACACACAGTGGCACAAGACAAACTTAATGGCTTTGGGGAGCAATAAATTGTGTCTGTATTTACTTAGCATGTCATTTTGTGGAGATGCCATCCTATGCCTGTGCCTGGCTTTTCCTGGGCTGCACCCTCTCATCCAGACATCCTCTCAGCCTTACCCTACAGCTCTGCTTACATGTTATTTCTAGCACGAATTTTTAAGAATGAATGGTTTAAAGAAAAAGAAAGAAATGCCTTACTTTGCAAGAGGGAAAGTTTCCCAGTAAAAATTGAGTCAGGATTGAGGAAGGCCGTAGAATTCTCCAAGATTTGGGGATTTTTAGAATGGATATTGGCTTGGCACGGGGAAGGTACAAAGAAGTGGTGTTCTGTTATTCCTCACTAACGTTTGCCCCTTTGCTAGGCACAAGGATTGACTCTGGAGGGAGTACAGGAGGACTGTACAGGAGGACTATGTTTGCTCAGTTGTAGCTTGAGCTCAGGGAACTAGAGAGAAGGGGTGTGAAGAGCTTCCTTTGCTTATTTGAAGCCATCAGGAATGTAGGAGGTCTTCAGACAGTGTAGTGGACGAGAGCATCAGCAAATGAGCAGTTAGCCCAGGCTGAGGAATCACCTTGGAAGGTGTGCATACTGTTCTAATTTGGAGCACTAAAAGAAATCCCTGAGAAAAGACCCTGAAATTTTTAAAGTAGTTGGGAGTAGCTTTTATTGTGATAACTGACAGCTGGTCCCCGTAAGCTGAGCATTAGAAGATGGCAGACTTGTGCAAAGCTCACAGCTTGCTTAAGAGAACCGGCTCTGTGGGAAAGGGAGCTCCCTGTTCCAGGGGTCTCAGTGAGGAGTCGCAGGTGTCAAATGAACTGAGCTGATGCTGGAGCACACCGGGAACTCACTCCTGCTCTGAGGAGGTGTGGGCCTGCCCCGTGGCTGTGTCAGGGTATAGTCCATCACAGGGCTAAAAGCTGGCACCAACACCAGTGGGATTCACCTGGCCAACAGGGGCAGCTGCGGTGCAGGGATCCGCTCCTGAACAAGGCAGTGAGACCGCACCATGGCTGCTGGGCAGGGAGGCCCCACAGCAGTGGAGGGCACTGCACCTCACCCGAAACCAGACTCCTCAAATATGCTTGGCAAATTACCCTCTGGAAATCCTTGTTCTTTCTCGCTGTAGAGGGAGACCTGAGTGACTCTCTCTGACAGAGCCATGTTACGGCCCAGTCTCCTTGGTTGTTAGCCACTCTCTGCAGACAGGGCTCTTCCCACCTGTGAGTAGCTTCAGGGATAAATCTTGCCTCAGTTCCTCATAAAATCATAGAATATCCTGAGTTGGAAGGGACCCACAAGTATCATCGAGTCTGATGCTTGGCTCCACAGGTGACCTCCCAAAAATCAGACCACCTACCTCCCATCGTAGTATCCATGGTGCAATTTTAGCCTTTGGAGCCATGGCAACCAGGCACACTGATCAGAAAACAGAAGTGATTCATTGCCAGGTTTCAGTTCTCTCCCTGCTTTAATTTCAAATGAAATGCTTGACCAAATTGCTAGGAGATCGTTCTGCCTAAGACCCAAGGCCGTGGGAGTCTCTTGGTGTGTGTTAGAGGGACTGTTCTGCCACGCGGGTGGGGTGGTGGGACCTGAGGAAGGGAGAGCCTCTGTGGCTCCCAGCTGCTGGCATTCTGTTATGTAGAAGGTGAAGCTGCCCTGCATGAGAAGTTACTCTGCCCCAGTCGTGCACCTATTTGTCATGCATTTATTTGGATTTTCTCTGCACTGTCAGTTGACCTGAGCCTGTAGGGGTTCAAATTCTTTTGAATGTCAGAGGCCAAGACTGCAGCATTGTATGAAGTTGCAAAGCTGCAGCAAGGCTAGTGTTTAGCATGGTTGCTTCAAAGTGACGCGAGATGCCCTTATGACTGGAAGTCATGCAGAGAAAGGTCTCAGCTTCAAGACAAGTTCTTTTTTAGTTCTTCTTTCAAGAAATTAATGTTTTCTTGGCAGATTTCCACTGCATTATAATTAATTGATCATTTTATCGAGTCAAACTTATTTCTAATATTAATATCCAGACTCTAGAATTAGCCCAATTTTTTAATTCCGTTTTAATGAAAATACTTTTACTCTCGTCTGCCACCAGCTGCTATCAAAGAACAGATAAGGGTACAGATTACTTTGTCTTTGTATCTGCAGCTTCAATGTACAAGCTAAAAATATCCTTGACAATGAGCTCTAATTAGAAACACAGTTTGGGAGCTCACAGAGTGCAAAGAACAAGATATTTGTCTTCTCCTTTCCCTTTTCCCTCTTTCTTTCTCACCTTTTCCTTTTTGCTTTTTCCTTTTCCCTCTTTTTAACTTTTCTTTCTTCTTCTCCTTTTTCTTTTCTTTCCTGGTTATTTTTTTCTTTTTACTCCCTTTTCTCAATTTCTTTTCTCTTTCTCTTTCTCCTTTTGTTTTTTCTTTTCTTCTTTTTTTCCTTCCCTTCTTTTTTTTTATTTCCTTCTTTTTTCTTTCTTCTTTGTTCCTCCTTCCCTTTTGTTTTTTTTTTTCCTTTTTTTTTTTTTTTTTTTTTTTCCTTTTTTTTTTTTTTTTTGTTTATTTCATTGATCCTGTAGGGCTGCCACCATCCAGAGGCACGTAGGCAAACTGTGAGGCTGCCTGGAGAAGCTGTGCAGCCTCCATCCTTGGGCATTCTCCAGGTCTGTGTGGATTAAGACCTGAGCAGCCTGAGAAGCCTCGTGGCTTCACCCAGGGGTTTGGACAAGAGCCCTCCTGGGGTCCCTGCCAGCTTGAATGATCTTCTGGACCCCTGATAAAACTCTGCTACAGGACACTGTGGTCACCAGAGCCTTTGGCCTTATGTTACATGCTTGGGCACTTGAATTCTTTCCATCTCAAAGTACAAGTGACTTTCTTGCTTTAGACATCAACTGGGACTAGAGTGAATTCTTTGTGGTTTAGGGCATTTATGTAAGGAGCATTGCTTGACAAATTGGGAGTGCAGCTTTATATTGTTCCATTAGTGAAACAGTGTGCTTTGGATTTAAATGGGACATCAGTGATACTCATTCCGTGACAGCTCTGAATTTCACCTGGATAAAATATCCCCTTAAGCGTTATTTTTGTAATGTAAAACTCAACTAAGAGGAACAAAGCTAAAATAAGACCATTTAAAGGCAGACTGAACTGATAAAGAACCTCATTGTCAATGACCTAACATAAAGTTCAGAAGCTCATGTAATGTAGCTAAGCTCAATTCCTTTTCCCCTCTTTCAGATGTTCTTGGTTAGGAAGGAGAGTAATGTGAACAACATGGTCCTTGCAGTCCGCATGCCTGTCCAAAGTGAGGCTCCCAGTGTGCTAGAGTACAACATTAAAGAAGAAAAATCAAGTAAGTTCTTTACAGTCTTGTCTCTTGCTCTGGTTATTGTACAGAATCCTCTTGTGATCACCAGCATTTACGTAGTCTCACTTGCAGCGCTCAGGTTCCTCTCGTGACGGGCAGCAGAACTCGATTCTACAGCGTAGTTCGGTTGCTATTTCCGGCAGCTGCTTTACCTCAGCTCCCCTGTGGTTCTGCACCTTGTGTTATCATTTGCAGACATGCAACAGGAAAATACAGCACCTCTGGAGGAGCAGGCCAGTGCTTTGATCAAGCGAGGAGCTGCCTTTCACCAGGTGGAAATCCTGAGCGCAGTGTAAGGCTCTGACAGCCTGCGCCTTGTTAACCCAGTGACTCTGTCTCCATTTCTGCCCCCAAATTATTGACTGCCAGCTGCCCAACTTTTGCTGCATTTACTTTTCACACACCTCATACAGACCTCTAGAACAGCTGGTCACTCCTAGCCTGTTTGACAGTTAATGCCTTGCTGTTTCTGGGATGCAGCTGGGTCTTGGGCCTGGTGGTATTGGTGCTGCTCCCAGTCGGACAGCCAAGCCTGCTGTGAGCAAGCACGGATGAACCCAGGTCATGGACAGGCACAGCTGATGCAGCCCTTGGTGGATGTGCAATGCATGTGATTTCCACTTTCCAAGGAATATTTGTGAACAGAAGAATATTAGGGTAGTCACACAAACACGCACTTGGAAGAGTTCATCAAAATGAATCACATTGTTAATTTATATTGAAACATCCAAATTCTCTGCCACTGAGTCTGCTCCATAGCCAGCCCTCTGGGGCATATGTTTTACTCTCTCCTAAAACACTGCCATTTCCACTGGTCAATGCTGTGGATAATTTATTCTCCCTTCCTACTTGCTGCAATGACTTTTTTCCTTCTCATACATTTCTCTACATACCTCTGCATCATAAAGAGATGTTAAAGCAAGAGGGATAACTAAATCTCTTGAACTGCTCTGATCTCAAGCATAGGCCGCAAGCTGCCACAGCATAATGCCAAAAATGCCAAAGCTTTCTCACTCACCTGTGTGCATCTCAGAGCATGCACTCGCAGAGATGCCACACGTGTCCAGTGCTCCTGAATGAGGGCAGAAGAACCAAACCTTTTGCCACAACTTCAGGTGCCCAGCTTAAGAATGTAAGGGCAAGAGTTAGCTGCAGGATGTGAAAACTTTATTTTATTTAGTTTTTTTGAAGTTGAGCTAGGGTTTAGGTTTTTTTTATGGTGGGGAATTGCTTTTTCCTTTGGGGATAAAAGTTGAAAAATTGAATCCTGCCATCCTAAAAATGTCATATATAAAAATGTTCCTCCTTGACTTATGTCTTGTGCAGTAAAATCTTATTTCTTCGAGGACAAGCAGAGTGAGATATAGTTTAAGAATTTCACTGTGAGTGAGTCTTGCCAGAAGGACTTTTATCTCATGTTTATTTCTCAAACTTGCTTGCTTGCTATTTATAATTTATCAGTAACAACACAAAGTATGTGTTCAAAGACACAGCTTTTTGATAGAAACGACTAAAATCAGTCTCACTTTCATTTAAGTTGCAAAGTAAGTGGAGCGGGGTAGATAAAAATTAGCTCTCATTCTAAGAGCAGGAGAGTTGCCATCACATGTGCAGCAATCACTGCCACCATGAGGCTGGCACATTCCTGCAATGGATGTTCACATTATTTTTAGCTTGAATTCTGACAGTGTTGAGCTGTAGAAAGCTGCTCAGTTCTCCATACTGCACCATTTTGACAAGAACACCCTGGGCAAGCAAATGTTTTTTCTTTCTTTCTCATTCAGGGTAAGTAGCCTGGACCTTGAGCTTAGAGAAAACAGAATGGATTCCTGTTTGTAAAGCCGAAGGGCTATATTTGGTGCAAGGGGACATAATAAATCTTCAGGGTCTTGGAGTACGTCAGCTTTAATTTATTGTTTCTGCATAACTCCGAGCTTTTTCTAAACATGTTTTAAAAATAAAATTACATGTTTTCAGAATACTTTGAAACACTTGAAAGTAGAATCTGAGTTTTTGTGTTAAATATCCTGGTATATTTTGATCACCTTAGCTTAATAAATTGCACTTCATTCTTCTGTAGTGTGATGTAAATGTAAGGATAGGAGACCTCTGAGTGCACGTGATTAACTGCAGACCAAAGATGTTATCTTGCTTTGTGGTGCATGTTTATTGTAAACACAGTGTTACACTTTCTTAGAGTGTGTAAAATATGTCAGGGGTATGGCATGAGGACCGCTATATACTGGCAGGGTTTTCCAGATATCTAGTCATTAGCTTTAGAAAGTTAAAGACTCTTTAGTTCTTCCATTCTTCCTAAAAGGAGGCTTCAGCCTCAATGATGTGATGGCTCTGTGCCATCTCTACAGTGATGCTCATGTCTTATTTTTACTATATGGAGCTTTAAACAGCAATTTTTGCTTCTCAGCTCTTTGTAAAAATCCACTCTCATTCCATTTTACTTTCCAAATGATACCTGAAGGGGTTTCCCCCAGTATTGTAATGATGCTACCAAGAGGTTGCTGTCTCTGGAATCCATACATGGATGGCCATGCACTGAAGCACACAAAAAGGAAGTTTCCTAGCCAGATGATGGTGCACCGTTGTTTTGCTCTTTCCTTTCCCTATATCAGATCTGTGTTGTTGACGTTTGATGAAATATTTAGAGAAGTATACTTTTTTGAGGGGAAGCATGAATTGAATTGTGATATTTGTTTTTAAGTGGAAATCCCCAAAGAACCCCCTAGGTTGGAGGGTCAAAAAGTCAAAAGTCTTTCTATTTTTTCATAGGGAGTTTTCACCCATTTCATGAAGAAGCCCTCAAAATCATAAAATAGGAGAATAGAGAGACTGGACTCTAAAAACTTCCTTCAGGTTCTTCATCTTTGGTTGTTCTTCCTTCAAAGACAGGAAGGCAAATGCCTGGTCTCAGCTTTTTTTNTAGTGATCCAGCAGCAGATGCCATATAGTTCATCAGAAGGCTGAGAAACCCAATGATATTCAAAGTCTTGGATCTCTGTGGTTTTGCTTCTTGGCCCAAGGGACTCCTTACTTCTCGCTTAGATACACTATAGCATAGTGAAAATCTTCCAGAAAGAAGGCATGTTACAAGATTTCTTCCGTTTAGAGATGAAACTTTGAGAGATACCTCTTAAATTCTGCTAAAATCTTAAGCACTTTGCTTTCACTTCTGCTTCACACCTAAGCAGAGCCTTAGCATCACGTACCTCAAAGTCTGAGCACCATTTCCTTATCTGATTATTATCCTCAGCTGTAATTTCATTTGTTCAAATTCCCTTCTTAGCTAGCAGGTCATAACCTCAGGTCCTGATTCTCTTTCTGCTTTACCCATATACAGTCAGAAATCATGCTGCTGACATCAGTGACGTTGCAGCAGTATAAAAAAAAAAAAGAATCAGATGTTTGAAGTTACTGTGCATGATCCTGTTAACGTGTTGAAGTAATGTATCTTGAGAGCTTGAAGAAAGCATCTCAGCATGATAGATCGTTTGGCACAGTGACCATAGCTTTCACAGGGAGTCATGAATGTACATGCCAAAGAGGCGTTTCAATAGGAGAATGCTCTAGCACTGTATACTGAGTGTATTGCCTCATTTTTTGGAGAAATCTTGTGAATTATAACTGAAATTAGTTTGTTTTCATGAAATATGTGAGTTGACCATATCCTTCTCCAGAGTTATGTATCTGTGCTTTGGTGTGCAATGTGCAGAATTTGTTTTCCGTACTCTTGTGTACCCAAAAAAGTGGATGTGGTTCCTTTCCAGATATGTAAAATAAAGGTAAATAGAGGAAGTATCTGCACTTGCACAGAATAAAGAAGAACATATTATTAGAATGTTTTATAGCAATAATTATAGAATTAATTTGCCAAGTCAGTACTGCGTAGTGAATGCTAGACAGTAAAGTGAGGTGACACAACGTGAAAGCCTAACTGCCTCTGTGCCGAAGAAATTCTGAGGAAATTCAGAGGTGTTAAACTACATGCAGAGTGGTGCCACAGACCATCTGGGTTCCTCCAGGCTATTTCCTTCTGCAACTCGCTCTGAATTCCCAGCGTGGTCCTGAGAGGGATGCTGAACACTCAGGTAACCAAATATGGTGAATTTAAGTTACTTCAAGCGTAATCTAGCAAGGAACCCATTCGGATTCCCAGGTCAGCTTCTATAACCCTGACACACAACTTTAAGACTAACCAGCTGTAGAAGAGATGCAAAATTGGAGTCTGGGTTTCTAAGGCAGAATTTAAACAGCTATGCTTTATTTTTCAGTCTTCACCCGTATCAGCACAGAGTGCTGAAAACATCTTGTAGAATCTTCTTTTAAAAATCCTGTGCTGTGACATCTCTCCCTCTGGGAGCTCAGTCCTTATCGACAGACGGGAGAGGCAGATGGTGACCCTCAGCTGCAAACACTTTTTTCCCTTGAAGCCTGTCTGAGCACCTTTTCCCCTGCATTTGTGAGCTTTGTTTTCCTGGTGTGGCTTCAGTGCCACCATTGTCCACCTCTTGCTTGTCACGCTGTACTCTATGTGGTTCATTATTATGCTTCTCCCTGCCTACCTTCATGGCTCAGCTGCTTCTGCTTTGAACCAGTTCTGTCACTACTGCTGTGTCCCCCGCTGGTCTCAGCAGGACTCAGCTGCCCCATCCAGCAAGGTTCTTCTCAGGGACAGTCACCCTCACCCTTGCAGGAAAACCCTGCAGTGGAGCCTAAAATCTCCATCTATCTGGGCTATTTGGGCATCAGCAGAAGGTTTGTCTTCAGCCTTTCTGTTGAGGTGTGTAGTAAAGTCTGCCCATCCCCAGGACAGGAGGGCAGAGCCAACCCCAAGTCCCTGTGCCTGGTGGCGAGCAGAAGTCTGGCATCCTGGTGCAGGTCTGTGTCTGTATCCATGGCACTGCCTCTCTCAGAGCCTTCTCCCTCACTGGCACCCAGCGAGTTGTCCCAGAAACATCCTCTTCCCACAGGGGAAGTTCCCACCAAGGCGGGAGTGATGCGGTGAACAAATGACTCAGCCTGTATCAGGCTGTCACTCATAACCATGCTGAGGTGGCAAAGCACTGCTGAACTCCTTGGGCTCACGTCCCAGGGGGTGTCGTTCTGCCGAGCATGCTCACTGTTGTAACTGAGCGGGCACCTGAGCTCCTGCCTCCCCCAGCACTGCATCAGCTTCACTCTCCAGGGATGTATTTTCCTGAGATTGTTACGTAGGCCCATGTTGTGGAATCACTGTCCCTATGCATTCTTTAAACCATACTCACATGGGACTAGCTGCCACCAGGCGTGACTGTTCAGAAGCAGCTCCTCCAACAGGTTGCACCAGGGTAGGGGTGAGCCCCCAAAGCTAAAGAGCGCACGGCTCAAGAAGGGGTCTGCCCTGAAGCCTTGTTTGTAAACTGGTTACTTGGTTTATTACAGGAAAATTCAGAGACTTAAATTAAAACTGTGCCTGGTCTGACCCATCTGGCTCCTCTGGAGACAGGCGGTGAATGAGCTGGAGTGCAGCTGAAATCTTGAAATAACCTTGACACAGTTAGATAGGAAAGTGAAGATAATTTATCTTGAGGTAATAAAAAAAAAATCTCCAAGTAATATAAAAGAAGATGTCCATTAATACCAGCTTTGAAAGATGCCACGTGGTGCCATTGTAGATGGCTGATTATATTCAATTTATGGCTTATGGACAGCAGCTGTACTTTAAGTTACATAGTATGGGCTTGGAGTAAAGACCCCCAGTATACCTTGACGGAAAAGGTACAGGCAAATACTGTACTCAAAAGCAATTTAAGAGCAATCACTGAGCATTACTGCGAAAGTTGTGAGGCTGGTAGCAAAAAAAATGTTGATAAAGAAATCCAGTGTCCTGTCCTGGTCACCTTATTTGGCCTTTCTTAAAGTTGGACTCAGCAGAGAAGTGCAGGCTGAATCCAATATAAAATGCTTGAGGCTGGCAGCTGGGATTTATAAAACTCAACTAAAATGAGTCAAGTAAAACACACAGCACTTTACCTGCCTGGATCACTCTCTATCTGCTTTGACCAAAGGAAACCCGCTGGCTTTGAATGTTCTCAAGAACCTGGCCGCTTTGTACAGCCAGCACCCCTGAGCCCTGTCCATGAGGCCCAGAGGCAGCAGGCTGGCAGGCCCTGCTGGGGAGCCAAGGCAGCAACACAGGCAAGCAAAGGTGTTTCTACACACATGGGATTTTGGGAAGGGTGAAATCAATCAGGAAAGAGAAGAGATAATTAATCTCCTTTCTTGCCATAATGTAGCCAATTAGGTGCAGTCCCTAACTCCATGAAAGCCAGCCTGATCTCAGCAACCAGCTTTGACAGTCATTGCCAAGTTACTTCAGCCACTTCTGCACTTTCGTTCCTCCTTACCAAGCACAGATGGAAAACTTTTTGATAATTAGACCAAAGGCATTTGTGCAGGATAAAAAGAGCACATACAGTTGTTCTGATTGGCCTGTGAGGGTAACAGATGGTAATTAAGCAATAGTAATAAGGCAGCAGTGTTTACAGAGGGACCTTGGAGTATCATGGGGATGAACTTTGTACATCTCTACAGGCTTAGCTCCAAGCAAAGCTGCTGAAAGCCTTGGTCCTATGGCCCAGCCTGAGGTGAGGACTGTGAGCACACCTGCCATGGCAGCGGGGCTTGGACGTGTGGGCCGCAAATTGCTTTCTGTGTCCCCGCAGGTTGGCAGGTCCAAGTGCTGTGAGGACACCCACCAAACAGCACTGAGCAGGGCATGGAGGAGGAGACAGGCTGACAGGGAACAGCTCAGAAGGTGCTCTTCGTTGGGACAAATGCCCTCAGATGCTGTGGTGGTGATGGACGTACCTATTGCTATTTGTTGGCACCCCAGCCACCGTGTCCAGACATGGTCCACTATGGCAGATTTCCCTATTTTATTTTGTTAACATTTCTTTTAATACATCTTGCTGAGACTGGATTAATAACTTCTGAGACCAAAGTCCTCATTGCTAACATGACACAGCGTCATCAGCAGTGTCTTTCCCTGTGATCTCCATTGAAGTGCTGCTCAGATGAGGTCATGGGAAAAAATGGGAAGATAGCTCAGTCACTGCAGCCTACTCAGAATTTAGCTTCTTTAATGAGAGTGAAAAGTTGTGCATATGATCTTTGTAATACGGTTATATCTGTAGAAGTGCTGGCAGCTTTTGCAATAGCCTTGTCAGTTTTGCAAGGCTTTTTGTTAACACCCTGACTGCTGGAATCAGGAAGTTGAGTGGAGATAGGCAAAATTTCTTCTTTCCTTTTTTCTTCAGAAAGAGAGAAAGCTTCTTACCCTCACAACTGCAGAGAAAAACTAAAAGATGCTAGCTTAAAATCTTCTGCAAACTCAGAAAACAGAACATAAAGATAAACCATAAGAAAATAATCTCCCATTTTAAAAATTAATTTTAATTCATTTTAATTGAGAATGTGCTCAGTCTGCTTAATCACTGCACATTTCCAGTTGAATTAACTTATATGGGATATCTCAACATGGTTGAAAAGGCCCAGTAGTGCCCTACAGATGCAGTTTATTGCCCCTTGGCATGCTGCAGAGCCAAGCTTCCTGCAGGCTGAGGTAGGCTCCATTGTGCAGAGTTAATGGCATGAAAGGCTTCTAGGCTGTTTGTGAGCTGATGCTGGAGGGACTTTTCAGCTGGAGCAGGCAAATCTAAGAAGTAAATGTGCATCTATCCCCTTTGCGAGTTGAACCTCTGGAGACAACCTCTGGCTCATCACAGAGCAGGCAGAAAGATCCATCAGAAAGCACATCCAGTTACTTGTGTTCCCACTAGTTCTTCTTCAGATGGTCACTGTAACCAAAATGGTTGGCCTCCTTGAATGGAAACCCTGCAGCTTTCAGCGCTAGAAAGAAGAATTCTTAACAAGATAAACCAAGGCATGAAAAGTAGGGTAGGGCTATTTATGGTTCTGATTTCCTCTCAATAGATCAGAGGCTAAACCTGACATTATGGAGTGAAAAGATAAAGTTATTTATATTTTTTGATGCCTCATGCTGCTCTTCAGCGGTGAAGCATACAAAGAGGAGACTGCCATGGCAACCACCGCCTGAACCACTCTGGAGACCTGTGCACTGGCTAGAAAGGTCATAAAGCATCTTCACCTTCACGTTTACTGTATATAGAATGTGATTTTAGTGTATATACATATACAGAGAAGGCAAACATAGTAGTAGTCCCAGTAACTTGCGGCTAGGGTACTGCAGTCTCATGGCCACAATTAGATGGAGAGGAGTAGGGGCACTGAGCCTAGGAGAGGCAGGAGCCAGGTGTTCAGGTGAGTTCACCTGTAACTTTGTGCCAATACTGCCGTCACAAGCACTCCCACCTCTGTATTTACAAGGCTGCGGAGAGGTCCTTTGCCTGCCAAGCTCTCAGCTGTGTAACCCTGCCTTGTTCAGCACTAAGGTATCCATGTTGTTGCTCAGACTTTTTTGTATGCTTTCTCTGTGCCCTGACAGGCAACTTTGCGGCTGCACTGAGAGAGAAGCCAATATTTGCTATTTCCTACAGGGATATGTTTCCCTTTATTGTTCCATGATGGAGTGTGTGATTGAGGCAAAGTAAGAAACTATTGTCAGTTTTGGACCTGACTCACCTCAAAAAAAAAGGCAGAAATGTACTGGAAATAACAAATTTATCAAAGCCCTTGGGAGAAAAGGTCCCTCATCCCTTCTATCACCAAAGTTAGTTCATTTCCCTAATTCCATCTCAATTAAGCAAATCATACATTTCAGCAGCAGAACTTGTCCAAGACTACATTTTTCTTTCAAGGATTAGCTGTTCAATGAGTAATAGTGTGTGTATTTTTAGCAGTGTAAACTGGAAAGGCCGAAGACATAGTTAACCTTACTCTTCAGATTTTAAGCAGTTTAATTGCATATGAGGAGACCTTACAGCGTGCAGGCTGGTATCCCATTTTCCCTGTAGTAAATTACTGCTGTTCAGTGGGGTAGGCACCTTGCTGGCAAGCAGAGCAGACTGCAGACTGTTTTCTTTTCCTGTTGCTGCTGATGGTTTGTCTGCACTCCAGCTCTGAAGAGGCAGAGCTACCCTAGTTACCTTAAGTTTGGCCTCGCTCAAACACAGATAACAATCTGCCTGCATCACCCAGGGCTCAGCATGGGCTAATTTCCCGGTTTTGCATGTTTCTCATTAACAAGAGAAGCTTACCGTCACCTATGCAGCTTCTCAGGATGAAAAGCCGAATGTGGGGTGAGTCTGCCCCATGGCATGGCATAACCGGGCGGCTCAGCCCCGGCTCTGGCCACCAGCTCAGGATGTGTGTTTCTGCTGCTGCTTTCTGTTGGATCTCATCTACCTTCACAGGCAGTGTGAGGGCAAAGGACACCTCTACCTGAGCTCCTACAAGGGCATGGGGACGTTGTCATTTCCTGGCCCACCACCCATGGTTTGATTGGAAAAAGTCTTGAATGATTTCTAGTCTCCTGAAGATATATAGCCTGGAACTCTTCCTAAGGTTATTCAGCCTGTCTGTGGCCAGGATGAGCTCTCCATTAACCCTGTCATTATGAACCCTGAAAATTGATTTAGTTTCAAGGAGTCCCCACTGTGGAGACCACTGTGAAGCAGGAGCCCAGAGTCTGGGTTTGGCAAGAGCAGTAACTGAAGGCTTGGGAGATATTGTAAAATGTGGTATGAGGACACATTTTATAATGTGTTGTGCAAGTTCATCATTTTCTAAGTGCAAGCGTGCACAAGAAAAACAGAAAGTCTCACCAAGTCTCACTCATTTGAGCTGAGTTCTATGTCTCTTTGATACACTGCTTATTTTAAACATAAAACATTTGTGCAGCTGTTTTTTCAAGATGTAACACTGCCAGGTTTCTGTGTGGTTTACAAGTTGTTTTGGAAACGTTCTGCTAGCTTATAGCGGTTGTTTTTAAAAAACTGTTTTTAGCACTCACCCTGAAGAGTTACCTTCATGTTCTCCATGCAAACATTTTCACTTTTAGCCATTAAACCAATAGGATTGTAAGGAAAACCTGTTGGAAAGAAGCTGTTTGGATCGTTAGCTTTGTTAATCCTCACTTTGGCTTTTTTTTTTTCCTTCACTCCTAAGAGGCATAATGCAAAATCTGTTTGTAATCAGAGCTAGAGACTATGCACGCTGTTCTAGGACAATGTTGTCTTACCTTCCTCTGCTTAGTACCTTGAACATAATTCAAAAAGTTTGCTGGTTTTAGAAGAGCAACTCTATATCAGTACCCATAATGTTAGTGCCCTCATCTCCGTGGCTAAACTGGAACAGATTATAAATCATTTTTGCCTTTGGACAGTGTTTGCCATATGAAGATGTTAAAAAGCTTAATAAACAAGTATTTAGGCTTGCAAATGAGGTAAATAAGAGGTGCTCACAGGAAGATGAGGGCACCAAGGACCTCTTACTTTGACCTTGAGCAGGACCCTCAAAGTCAGTGAGAATATGATCTATCCCACTGAATAGTTTAATCTGAAGACCATCTTCAACCAGGCTGGCAATTATGCAGGATCACTGCCCTTGGAAGCAGAGGTATCACCTTTTCATTCTATTGCCTGCCCTGCAGACATCTTCCATTTCAGTTCTTCATTCCATAGCTTTGGTTTGGAAAGTGTGGTCTTTCACCCCTCTTCCTGGAAGTCTCTTAAGTAGAATGTGGTTCTGATTCAGATGTCCTCCTTTAAAATATTTAGAAAACTTCCTTTCTCTTTATGATTAACCTCACCTTTACAGTATTTCATGACGTATCTCAGAGCCAGAGAAATGAACTTTTCTCCTAAGTAAGTGGAAAAAATGATTCTTATAAAAATACATATCATTACTTATGTTTTTCACAGAAGTACTGATTCTCAAGACTATCTACACAGCCTGGAAACTGCTCTTAAGAACTAAAGCCCTAGATTTTCAAGTAATAGTATCTTCTCCTATTGCATGTCCTCTTCTCTCACAGGGGAACCCATTATGTATCTGAAAGCTTGGTTTACCTCACACGGTTTTACCAAAGAATTTGCCTTCTGAGAGCAACTTGTCTATATTTAGGTTGAGTTGTCTGCCCTGAGCCCTGACAATGTGAATCACCATGCTGGGCAGCATAAATCTTGTACCACCGTTGTACTGTATGGGTGGATGCTGAATTGCCTGTGAAAATGTGACTTCTCCAGAAATGATCCCACAAAGCTCAGCTGCTTGCAGCAGGGACCACTCCAGTCAAACTTGTCACTCTATTCCCTTGGTGTCCTTGGTAGTCCACTCAGTCCTCAGCGTTTCAGAAAGGCCATGTTTCCCCATCATTACTGTATGAGGGGAAGAAAACAGTCCCTGCAAAGCCACATCTATAACTCCAGGTAGCCTCATGTTGCCATCTAGTCATGGGAAGGAGTCCTGAATCTTCCCAGCCACTGGCTGAAGGAGCACTGCAAACCAGGTATGGGATTTCCACAGTATTTTACATGCTGATTTGAGCATAGCAAAAGGAAACCAAGGTGAGGACCTGGCAAGGAAGACAAGTGTTTTGAATCTTGACGGCCATTCTCCAGATAGATTGTGCTATGCTCTTAACTCCTGACACAACAGACAGCACCCTGGGCCTGCTGGACCTGTTCACCGTGGGTACTTGTAAGGAAACCACTGAGGAACTGTGACACTTTTCTTCTAGCAGAGCTAGCTGTGCTTGTTGAAGTACCCTTGAGAGCTTAAAGTATGCTCTCAACCTCTGCTGAAATACAATTTGCAATAAAAACGAAACAAAGCATTGACATGCCCGTAGAATACTTCAGCTCAAGCATCCTGCAAGCAGAGGCAATGAGTCCAGGCAGCAGCAAGAGTTTGTGATGAACTAAAGGCATAAAATCTAAGTGTGCACTGAGGACAGTGCACAATGGAGTGGCCAGGACTCCTGTGGCAGTAAAATGTGAGGACAGTCCATTTTCTTAGCACACAGAGCTCAGGGAAACTGCACTTTGCAAAGTGTCCCCTCTGCTCCACTCAGTTCTGGTGTGAGAAGACTGTGAAGGCCTGTATTTCGCACCTTTTTTGCACTGCATATTCATAATTTCATTCTGCCTCATACAATTATATCTTGTGGAGAACAAAGTTTAAAGGCAGATTTCTCCTGAACTCTAAACCCAAGCTCATTAACACTTAATCATTTTCATAATTCATTAGTTTCAGTTTCACAGGCACTGCCACCAGCAGTGATTTTTTTCATCATGGCCAAAAAGATTAAACTCTGAAGGAAACTTCATAAAATCGTAATCCTGTGAGAAAGCATGAGTTGGATGCAGAACAGAAGACTCTGGCAGAAGTGCAAAAGAAGTCTTTCTTGTTGAGGAAGAAAAGAGAAAAAAACAACAAAACAACAAACAACCAACAGCTTCATGAAAGCGACACAAGGTAAGATAAGAAAAAGACAAAAGAGACCTGGGTTGCCCAAGAAGGTCTAGAACTGTGCAACAGAGAGGAAACTACATCTGAGACATGGAAGAAGCAGAAGTAGCTGATTACATCAAAGATGAAAAGGCCTTGAGAAAAGAAAACAAATAGACACTGACAGTATTTTACAAGAAGGCATGTCACACTGCCATTGAGAAAGTCATGAAAAAGTAAGACAAGAAGCAGTGTCAGGGACAGATACAGGAACCTGCAGACAGAGCTGTTTCAGAAAGACATAGTGAACACTGTAACAACTTTAATCAACATAATCTAAATTTCCCTCTCTCTAGCTAAAACTCTTTCTCTTAATACCACTGCCAGCCTAGTGCATGAGTAAGAGCCAGAAGAGCTCAGGGAACTGAAGCAATGATATGAAGGGTTACGTTGTGCCCTTACGTATCTCAGTAAAGCATGGCAAGTCTGTCAGTTGGGCCCGTGCAGCTGCACCTACCACCACTGTAACATCAGAGTCTGCAAGGACAGTCGACACCCTCTGCCTTGGAATGATCCCACATCCCAGTGAAGGAAGGGCTGGAGGCAGTAGGACAAGCAGCAAAGCTGGCCACAGCTGTTTGCTGCCAAAGGCCAGTGCAAGGCATGTCATGGCAACTGCATTATGAAGTGAGACGTCAAAGGAAGCATCAGTGAGAGCTCTCGTTAAAAGTCTGTGGAGTTATCATCTGATATCTTAAAAGAGAAATTGAAAAGTGAAATCACTCTCATGATAACAAATCTGATCGTTTGCCAGAATCTGGAAAGATAAGAGCATCTCAAGCACATGGAGGTGGGACTTCTAGGGATGGTTGTGTTCTCGTAGTCCCATGTCAACACAACTGCTGTTGAATATTGAATTCATACCTTTGAATTCAGATGTCTCTGAAGGATTACACTGAAATCAAAAACAGTGAATGAGACTAACAGCTCCATTAGAAAAAGAAGAAGCTGAGGTAATTGGGTCCCATGAGCCTGCTTAAGCAGTAAGAAGATGGGAAATTGTCCATGTGACCAGAACAACAGGACTTGCAAATGCAAATCTGCAGGGAAAAATGAAAGAGGAGAGGAAGGCAGAATGTCCAGGGATGCCATGACTCAAAAACATCAGCATCTGGATAGAGAAATGATGGGGAGCTCTGAAGAGAAATGAAAACTTGCAGAGAGATTCCGGTCAGTGCCCAAAGATGACACTCTTCAGAGCATGTTGATGAAGTGAAAGGAAAGGTGAATCAATCATAAATATTTATAGCAGTGCATAACCTAGCCTTGCCCTGCTCACCTGCTGAGTCACACAAAGGGCAGAAACCAGCACAGTTGACAGAGAACCGTTCGTGTGTGCTATTAGTGCTTTCATCACCCCTAAAATATTACAATTAATTCTCATATATTTGTTTTGGGCTACACAGAACTGACCATTGATTTCCACATTTCCTCTTTTGTTTCCTGAATGTGACTTGTTTTCTGTGGGCTTCTAAATACTGAGTAAAACTCAATACGCCATGACAACATGTTTACCTCACAGAACACACCCTATATTAGCTATTGCTTTCGTCATGTTCTTGTCATCCTGCCACTTTTCTGGTGAGAAGTGGAGATTTTTTTGCTCTTCAGGTACCCTTGGTGTAGTTCATGAACCCGAGAAGGATGACTTTTGTCCCTGCAGCTTTTGGCAGGATTGCACCAATCTGGCAGAAATGTGCCCACTTGTAGCTTTTGCAAAAGTCATGAGTTCGGCTGCGTGACAGCACCGTGATCCCTCCCTGGGCAGCAGTGCTCATGTCAGTGAAATGTTCCCAGCTCCTCACAACATGTCCTCAGCCAGCAAACAGTACCGAGCACCTCTCTCTGCCTGTCCTTCCCAGCAGGGAGCCCTGAGGCCATGGCACCAGAGCCCAGCAGAGCCCTTTGGGTCTCTGTACCGTGAATTCTTTTGTATTTAGACTGCTTTGCCTTTATAGTGCCTGGTGATTTGTGGTGTTTTATGCTGTTTGACTAAATATGGGAGGAGATGCAACTGTATGGTGATAAGGCACTTCTATGTGCAGGCTCCTCTCCTGACACCGAGGGGCTTGTACTAGTGTTTTGGTTAAAATTCAGGCTCCCAAATGGCAGTATTCTGGCACAGAAACAATCATTAGTCCAAATGTGAGCAATCTGCTCGTGTTTGTAAACATTTACAGGTGCAGTGTGCTCTCTTACATCCACCTGCAACTTGGGATGCCAAAGTGAACATGTGGCTCTGCACAGAAAATAGTCCTTAAAACCAGTGTCTGCACAAAGGGCTTTATTTAATTGCTGGAGATTCAAGTGAGCTCGGAGACTCCTGGGTTTTGGTTAATTCTCTGGAACAGCACTGTTGTGGGGTTTTTTTTGTTGTTGTTTTTGTTTTGTCTTTATTTTAGTTTCCTGTGTTAGAGCTGCAAAGCAGATGTATTTCAAACTATTGAAATTGCTCTTGGTAGATGTTTAGTGAAAATCCCTGACTGAAACATGATTCCTACTAAGCAAAAAAGAGAAAAACTGGCCAGATATTTTTTCCCAGTTGTGAGAGAAATGTAAGGTAAAAGGATTGTTTTGCTCGAAGTATGTTTTAAAATCCACGTTGCTGTATGGCTTGAGTGCTCACAGTGAGGCTGATCCATTTGTGCTGAAAAAACACACACCGATGTTAAGAACAACTTCTGAGAATTGTGCCGTCTTTGTCTCTTTAAAAAAACGCCTACATTGTTATAGTCAGCACAAAATAGGAACCTACAGGGCCTGGGCTAGGACAAAGGGAGAAGTAAAAGGAGGAAATGGCTTGTTTGAGGAATGAATGTGAGGCTGAACGAACGGGACAAGGCTTGAGCATTTCCTTCCAGTGGGAATCAGCGTCTCTCTGCCCACCTGCGGATGGAGCTGGGGGCCAGGTGAATGTCTCCCCTCCTGCAGATGCTGAATGCATCTGTGCTTTGTAGAGGAACTGGTAGCCATGCAGGGCAACAAGCTGGAGAGGCTTCACAGGGCTGTGATTCACAGAGACTGAGGAAGCTGAATCACCACAGCTGAGCTCAGTGCCCCTGGCTGAGCTGCGGCCCGAGAGGCAGAGCCACGGGTGGTGTGGGGCGGCTGCAGTACGGGATGGGGCAGCAGAGATGGACACTTCTCTCCTGCAGATCCATCGCTTTCTCCTTGCCTTGTGTTATCAGTCTGTGAAATTTTCTCCACTGGCCAGGGAGGTTTTTTTTAGCTAAGCAGCCAAAATCTCTATAGTAACATGTGAGGTTTGGGCTGCATGATTCCATAGCATGCTGTTATAAGGGAGGTCATCTTGGAGAACTCTGCAGCATGCTGTGGGTTGTATTGTGCCAGTTGGAGGAAAGCGCTGTTGCTGCATAACACAGAGGGAGGGAGAGAGAAGACAGGGGAGATAGGAATAGGCTGTGCCCATGCTGCCTGTGTGACCCAGGTGAGAGCCCACACACAAGTGAAAGAGTAATTTCCATTTCTTAACTTCAATGGATTTTGTCCATCTAGACCAAAACAGATCATAGCATGGAGAGTTGTGAGGGCAGCCCACATACACAGTGGATCTGCAGTTCCTTAGAGATAGATGGACTTGTAATGGACCGCTTGGCTGTGACCTGCTTCTCCCCATTGTTTCGATTACTGTCACAAGGCTCCGACACCTTGAGGCAACCATTCAGCAAGCCAGGCTGAGTGTTTCCCTGAAGAATATCCTCGTGCTTGGCTGTCTGAAGCCAGTTCCTTATGCTTCTTCTTCGTATTATTCCTTGCAAAGACTGGGCAATCACAGAATGTAAGATGTGTGAGCTAAACTCACCCAGCTTTTCTTACCCTTCAGCCTAAAGAACACAGTTGCTGACTGTCTTTTTTGTTTTTCACCAGTCCTGTACCTGGAAGGATCTGTCCTTGTATTTGAGGATGTCTTCAAGCTGATTGCCTTCTACTGCGTCAGTAGGTGAGCTGGATTCATTGCTTCCGTTCTCCCCTCTGGACTGCCTTCACTCATGTGCCTTTCCCACAGCACAACAACTGCTGTCCATGAGTTTGCTGGAAGCTTTGTCTTGGGAGGGGGTGATGGGGCTGCGCCCACCAAGGAGCAAGGAGCAGGACAGGGGCTGGCAGGGTACAGCGGCAGGAGGTTCCTGGGTTAGCTGTCTCTTGCTGAAAAACCTTTGAACATTCAGACACAGCTGGCAGTGACTTGGCCGGGCTGCTGGCAGACTGTTACCTGCAGGAGACTCAGAGCACTTAGTTACCTCTTCTGGTACTCTCAGGGGGAGTTCTCCTGAAAAAAATCCAGTACTTTAGCCCAAAAAAACCCAACAAAGTGATAAAGAACAGACCTTGCATGCTTGCTCAGTGCAGAAAAAACAAGCATAGTGGGCATGGAGGTGAGAAAGACCTTTGCAGTTGTCTTCATTAGAGCAAGGTTTGATCACCAGCTGATGAATCCCTCTGTGTAATTAAACCTGTGTGTCTGCAGCCTCCTCTAATCTGTGTGTCTGTGCCAAGCACATTGCAGCAATGCCCACACACCCTGCCTAGTCTGTCCCTGCTTTAGCAGGCCTGATTTTGAGCTGCATGTGAACCTTTAGCCTCCCTTAAATAGACTCAGATGACTTTTAAAATGGTTGTTTCCATTTAAGAGAGGAAAAGAGGCTCAGGATATGTTTACAGGGCAGTTGTGCTAGTGTCTTGCTTAGCACACGCAGTAGGAGCAGTCTATCTATGGTATGATGCAGTGCTGCTGCTTACCCAGCCAGAGACTCGCACTATTTTGGGGGCTGCTTCTGCAGCCAGCTGTGTTCCACTGCCAGAGAAGGACTCCTACCACACCCATGGGACCAGACTCTGTGACCACTGAGCATTCACTCTGGTCAATGAAAAGTTACTTAGCTATCTAGATATGTATAAGCCCTACAGAGTCGGCAAAAAGTACCCTGAGCCCCACATAAATGACTTTTTTCTTAGTAAAGGAGCACACAAGAATTGGGCATTTCCATTGAAGTGGCTTGTGGAAGGGAAACAGAAGGATCATGGTTTGAGAATGAGTCCCAGAAAAAAAATAAAAGCTTTTCTATCAGTCCCTGTTAGAGCTGTCACTTCTGAATGCCAAATATACATTTGGACAGCTCAGTTGATTTCGTAGTGTGCTGTCAAAAGATAAGGTGAGTGGGGAGTCATTTTCTGACAGTCAGGTAATAAAAAGGCTGCTTAGGCACTGCCCTGCTATTCCCTGGCAGCGTGTAGGAGCTCTCAGTGATGAGTGGAGAGACTTGTTCTCAGCTCTGTAGTAAATAGTCATCTATAAAGAGCTGGAAACAGATTATCAGCCTCTCAGGCTCCTTCCAAAAGAGTGTCTGGCCTGTTCTGCCATGATGACTAAATTACCTTACATTGCAAAATTACACCTGTAGGCAACAGGTGACTTGGCAGCTTGTCTGAAAGCTGCCTACTCTCTAAATATAATCACAATTTTTTTTTTCTATTAGTTTAATGTCTTCGTGTTTCCTGATTTTAGGTGTACTTTTCCCTCTCCAAAAAAAGACTCAAATGACTCATCTATATAACAACAACAAAGAAAGGAGAAGGCCTGTGGAACCCTCTTCTGCTTTTAAACCTGATATCTGTTGATATCCGTCATAAAAAAAAAACCCAGGGCTCAAATCTATTAATGTTGAATAAGGTGGGAACAGAGTGCTCTGTAACATGCAGAGACCCCATGGCACACACAGTACATCAGTAAAATATGTATCAATGAGGCAAAACTAGACAGACCCCTTGCCTTCCCTCATCTCTCAGCAGGTGGCCCTGCCCAGGTCTGCAGCCCCCTGTGCTCTGGGGTGTGTGCTCATGTAGCAGAGCCCACCTGCATGTAGTGCCAGCTTCTTCTGAACTAATTTCTGCAGCTTGCAGAACATTGTAATGTGTAAACATTTTTTAAAGTGAAAATTGCCCCTGCTTTATCAATAGCTTTTAGAGACTATTATTACTGGCTTTTTTTATTGAGGTAGGAAGCAAATTGTCCCTGGGCAAGAGGCAAACCGAAGCAGTTCACTGCCAGCCTGAAAGCTCTGCTAAATTATTTCAGACCTAGGGTGTGTTTCAATGAAACCCAGCTACCAGTCTCTGAGAAACTGTGTCTATCTTCAATGAAAATACAGCATCTTTTAAGACCCTAGGCAGCAATAAATCTGAAAGCAGAGGGTTCTGTGTGCTTTTTCAGCACCATGCAGCACCTCATCACTGTCTGTCCTTCCACCCCTGACTCCGCTGTGCCTTGCTGTGTCTGTGCCTCCCGTGTACGCTGACTTCGGAAAGATGAAGCAGGGTGAGGAGAGTGGGGTAAGCTGAAAGGAATCAGACTGCAAATCTCCTCCAGACCAGAAGGAATGGCTTTTCTAATTGTACTTCATTTTCTAAATACAGTCGCTATCCGTGGGAAAGTATTTTGAACCCTCAGGTCCTCCCTGGTGTGACATTACTGCTGTTTTTTGAGGAGGGAGCCGAGGCACAGTGGTTAAGCCAGCGGCAGGGCACGCAGCATCGCTGCAGGAGCTGGTAGTCTCTTGTGAGTTCAGAGTAGGTCAGGTTAGTACAGTGCGTGCTGGC
Source organism: Penelope pileata (assembly GCA_013396635.1). NCBI lineage: Eukaryota > Metazoa > Chordata > Aves > Galliformes > Cracidae > Penelope > Penelope pileata. The sequence continues at coordinate 665,667 of WBMW01001268.1, read as the reverse complement.
CTTGCTGGCCTTTGGCAACATTCAGTATTTGTCAGAATGGGACTGAAATGGTAATCGAAATCAGTCACTAACCCAATGGTGAAATCTGGAGTTCCTAGCAATTTATTCTTCCATTAGTTTTTCACTGTGTTTCCTCTTTTACAGGGATTTGCTGCCCTTCACCCTGAAGCTACCACAAGCGATATTAGAAGCCAGTAGCTTTCAAGAACTTGAAATTATTTCTAGTCTGGGGATAGGTAAGTCCCTCAAAGCTCCCAGGGTTTTTCTGAGGCTTGTGAGAACCACAGTGCCCCCCACAGACTTAATGCAACTGATGAATAGATGAGCTATTGTCTTCAGAACAGGTGAGGAAGCTTGAATGCAAGAGAGAAGACATTTGTTATCTTTGTGTTTATGGAAGCACACGGGAAAAAAAGGCCACACCACCGCGCTTGGACTTCTGTGCAGGGCATGGGACTGACATTCTCATTGTATAAGCTAGGGCATAAATTTCAACAGCTAGAGCACAGATGGCACAGACTCTCAGGATAGCTTATACACGTTCGAAGTAGCTGACATCAGAGGTATATGAAAAGAGGAAAATACCTTTGCAGTTTTCACTTCTGATGTGTGGGGGCAATGCTGATGGAATTGTAATATTTTGTATTGTGGTATTTCTACTTCCCATTGCTGGTTTTCTAGTTGGTACAGAAGTGTGTAGCACCCCAGCATGTTCTCTTACCTCTGAATAATAAAAAATAATAATAACTGAATATTATTTTTAGTGACAGCACCAAATCAGCAAATTTTAGATTGGAAGTGTGCAGTTATGAAGTTAGGAAATACAGTTCTGTTAACTAAAAGCTCTCTCCTTCCTATTGCTTCACATTAAATGCACTCCACTTGAGATGGCTGTTACAGTTAGGAAATGTCTTTCGTGTTCCTTTGCTTTTCAGTTTTCACTCTGCTGTGGAGAACAGCGAAGCAATGCTGGAAGCTGAAGTGTTAGCTCACTTAGAGATACTCAGAAGAGCACCTTGGGGCTTTTGAGATCTATTTTTGGATCTTCTGCATTAGACCTCCCAGAATGGATGGGCAAACCCCTCTGGTTTTGGTTCAGCCAGCTTCGTTGAATTTGACCAGCAGATTTGCCTCTAACTTTCTCAGCATCCTCTATTTTGAATGTGTTCCAATTCTCGAATATGGGTGCTCAACTGGCAATTTGAAATGACAAGTTGCAAACTTATTACCAATTTTGTTATAACAAGTGTAAACTTTTGGATTAAAATAAGATGTGCATCACAATTCTCCAACCTTTTCTCTAATCTGAACCAACAGAGGAGGTCATGATTCTGGCAACAATCTCCAGCAACTTCTGAAAGAAAGGATTAACTAAAGCCCGAGCACCAAAGCAGTTCTGGTTGTAGTCCTCTTCTCTTCTGTACACTGGTGGTCATAAAAGTGGTGATGGCTGGAGGTCTGTCTGCCATAGGACGTTGCATGCCAGGAAAGTTTCTGACAACTGAGAAAAAATGTTCTTGTGTAGATTTCCTGGGAAATGATGGAGTGTCATGCTGTCTCAGTGAGGCCAAAGAGGATGGAGTAATGAGGTTGCCATTTACTGGAAGAAAATTTAATGGGTACAATGAAACAATACGTGCTTCCCAGTGTAGCTCTCCCGAAGGAAACTCAGCATTGTTTGAAATTCTAGTATGTTGATTTTCATTTATTTCAAAGTGATGTGGTTTGAGGGGGTGGGGGTCGAGAGGTGAAAATAAGATGTGTACCACAAAGGATCTGATTGTAACATAAATTGTCAGGTCCTCTAGCCCTGACCTCACTGGTACCGAAAGTGTCTTACTAGGAGAATTAGCATGACTGCAGTGCCCAGAGAGCACATATCTTCGCAGAAGTGCCAAAGCCTTAAAGAACTGCTTAATCACTCCTGCTGGAATGTAAGCTAAGGGAAGAACCAGGACAGCAATGAGAGAAAGATCAGACTGCCCTTCCTGCTGCATGAGACAGTGTGGCTGGTAAGACCACCACCACCTCATCCAGTTCCTCGCAGACTGAGTGGAGCATTGCGTTTTCTTCAGTGTTTTATCCTTGCCCTCTACTAAGAAAAATAACTGACTTCCCTTTTTTAGATTGATTTACTAACCATTTCCTCAGCCCAAGAGATTCTGCAGTGTTACATTCTGACTTCCACTGCCCTGCATTTGCTGATACCCAGAGGATTCAGAGCATTTAAAGGAAATCATGACCCAGACAGTCTCGGACATGAGGGGCTTGGCACAGCATGATGCTGTATGTGCTATTGCATCTGTATGTCTGCTCCCAAACTCGGTCCTCAAGAGTGCTGCTGTTCCTGGCAACGTTTTCAGTTTAAGCTTCTTTGTCCTTCTCCCTCTCATGTTAGGAAATCAGAGAGTAGAGCTCAGCCTCTCTAAGAAAACATGGTGATGTGTTCACAAAGTTGAATTGACCACAGATACTAGGCTGCGAAGGGCTGAATCAACAACTTCACCCTGATAGGAATGGAAAGGAAGAGGTGGTATCTAACTCTTATAAAGCTTTTTGCATCCTTAGACTACAGGATGCTTTCTAAGAGATGCCATTATAATCTCAATTTCTCAGCACAGGGACACTGAGCCATGGCCAGCTTATCTTCCAGGAACAGTCAGAGCAAGTACAGTGTGCTTTCAGGAGAGCACAAGATACAGAAGGTATTCAAAGGCTTGGCTTTAAACATCAGGGCAGCTGGCCCTGAAGAGGGTTTGTCAGAATTTGCATTTTTTGAGCAGGCAAAGGGCAGCAGACAGAATAACTGGCTTGTTGGTGCAGTGCAGAAAGATGGCTGATGGGTTACAGAGGGTAAAACTGACTCAGATTAAAGGCCCTTCACCACTCTAACACAGCAGTTGTGCGGGAACCTTTCTGCTCCATGTCTGACACTGCACGTGACTTTCTACTACTTTAGTGACTTGTGGCCACGTTCTTCACTTCATTATGGATCCCCCATCTTTCTCCATAATGGCAGACGCAGTCTTAATTTGCTTGAGCAGGTAGCTTACTCTGCGTCCATTCTACATAAATGCCTGACTTCTTGCATCTGAATCATCTTCCTTTCCCAGTCACAGTTGAAGGTACTGACATACTTAACTATCTTGTAATCCTTCAGTATAAAACCCCCCAGTCTTTTGCCCCATCTTTCTTCTCTCACACATGCAGACAGGGCAAAACAGGGACCAGGCATGGCTATGGATAGTGGTTATTAGAGCTGTAAAAGTTAATGATAAATGTAACTCATGGAAGTAATATAAAATTATATAACAAAGTCATATTTCTGAACTGGTTGTAGTGCAAAGCGGGATCTATGCATACTGGGCAGTGCCACATGAGCTCACTGCAGAGTGGAGTCCTCTTCACCTGATGCCTCTGGTGCTCCCAGCACTGCTGGATCCAGGCACGTTGGATCCAGGCCGTGTTTCCCAGCCCGGTGCCTTCCCACAGCCAGCAGGAGGGAGGCAGCACTTGCCTAGGGGCCTTCACCCACCCACCATCTCTGCAGTTTGAGGGCAGTGATCACTGAACAAGCCTCAGACTATTTCTCTCAAATATTCATACTTGCTACTTGTACCTTCCTGCTGTCACTGGACAGCATGAGTAGCTCTCACTAGAGGAGTGTCCGAAAACTGCTAAGTAGTTTTCTGGTGACTCTTCTGTGATTGTCCCCTGGTTTGAAGCATCTCGTGCACACAGACCAAGCAACCCTTTTTCACACTTTTTTGCAGAGGTGTGAAAGAGGTGTACTATTTCTTTTAACAAAAAGTAGGGCCTCCACATACAGTTAGCAGCTAAAACTCTCCCAGGGAGTTTTTTTCATTCTTGTTTCTTTCTCCCCTCTCTCTTTTTTTTTTTTTTTTTCTGACAGACTTCTGGGATTCCTCCTTAAACCGTGGGAGAAGAGCAGAGGCGTTATCCCACCCTGCAAAGGACTCTGCCTGCAGCACTGCCCAGGCAGACGGTTTAAGATCTGCCCAGTGTTTTGCAAGTAGCACAAACCACTGCTCATGTGAAATTGAGCTGTCAATAGGAAGTGACAGGCTGTGGTTCGTGAATCCTATTTTTATAGAAGAGTGCAGTAATCCTTTTCCTCCAGACGTACCTCCTCCCAAAAGCCACGCCGTGAGTGCCGGCCTGCCCCCCGCCACCACGCCTGCTGACAGGACGACTCCCCGCCGCCCCCCGCCGCCCCCTCCTCACGCTCACGGTTGGAAACCTTCCCTGAAGCTCCCACAGGATCCCATGACGGCCTGCGAAGAAACCCAGCTTCTTCAGCCACTGGGAAGGAGCATCAAGGAAATGAAAATCGAGGGCGGTGACGGCGAGGAAGGGAAGCAGAGCTGCTCAGACAGGGAGCCCTCGGCTGGCAGCCTCAAGAAGGGTCCTCAGCCCTCCGTGCCCCCGCGGAGGCGGCTGTGTGAGAAGGCTGTGGGGGAGAGCTGCACGGGTAAGCCTGGAACTTGTGAAGCACTGAAAGGGGAACAGGCTGAAGAAAAACAAGAGCCGGGTACAGAGAGGAGAGGTAAAAAGCTGCTGTGCAGGACGGATGCAGAAATGCCTGGGGAGGTTCCTGAACAGGCTGTGTCACAGTTTCAGGAGACAAAGCCCGAACCTGCAGAGAAGGAGCACATGCCTGAGATACAAAGCAATGCCATTGAGAAAGGAAAGTCACCTCCCATCCCACCGCCCAGAAGGAAGAGGCTTTCTCAAGCACCGAGGGTCCTCAGCTCCTGCCAGTCAAAGCAAAGAACAGTGCTGGAGCCACCTGCAGCTATGGCACGGGCTGAGGATGTGTGCGGCTCAGCACCAGCAGCAGGTGTTGCCGCTTGCATGAGCGCTGAGACCAAAGCAGGACGTAGCCGCAAGTCTGTGAACTCAGCTGAACTGAAGGGCTCGCACTTGTCCCTGGAGGGCCTGGGAGGCACTGCTGTAGCCCAGACGTCGGCATCTGAGCCGGACTCCTACTCCACCAGCAGCACTGAAGATGACCTGGAGATGTTGGGTACTTCATCCAGTAAGAAGACACGTTCCATGATCTTGGGCAAGGCCAAGAACAGGCTGTCCTTTGTCAGCCTGTCCAATGTCTTCACAGTCTTTTTGTCTAGTGATAGAAAGCTGCAGAAGAAGATAGTGGAGCTGGCACAAGACAAGGATTCGTACTTTGGCAACCTGGTGCAAGACTACAGAGTGTACAGTCTGGAGATGATGGCAAAGCAGAGCTCCAGCACAGAGATGCTACAAGAAATCCGGATGATGATGACACAGCTGAAGAGTTACCTAGTGCAGAGCACTGAACTGAAGTCTTTGATAGATCCAGCTGCCTACACTGATGAGCAGTTAGGTAGGTGTTTGTGCTTTACTTATCCTTGGTCAGTATTTGGGAAGGTGAGGAGGGAAATGGGATTGTGCAGGCACAGGTTTTGCTTTACAGAAGTTATAAACTATTTCCCAGAAATGGAGGGATTGAAGTCTGCTCTGTGGTTGCCAACGTTTGGAGGAGCAGCTCTAAAAACCAGTGGGTCCAGTGAGGGGGAAAATCCCGTTCTGAATGTTTTAGGAGGATGAATTTAAGCAGAAGAGGTGTGTGTGTGCATGAGATGTATACATGCATAAAAATATGCATACATGTGTATAGGTATAGGCACATGCACAAAGAACTGTGCTCTCTGCAAACACAAGTGGCCAAGCCCTTGCACAGGCCCATTCCCCTGGCTTTCCATGTCGCCTTCCCCAGGCTTTGTGGTGAGGACAGAGAGTTCCTTGCACGTGGCAGCCAGACTGGAGACCAGTTGCTGTCCCACAAGGAGGGACAAGACTGCAACAATTTGGAGTGTGAGGTTGCAGGAATCACTTGATCCAGGACCGTGCACCTCAGCCTGGAGGCAGGGAAGAGCTGCCTGCTCCAAGACCACTGCTGGCCCCAAAAATGCAGCATTCATGTCTCTATGCTAAAGAAATTATTTGCCTTTGGGGGAAAAAAATGACCTTTTTGGCTGTTTGAGGATGTTTCTTCAATATGCTGTGAGGAATAACGTGCCAATTCCCTCCTTGCTTAAAAAATGGACTGGCCTACGTTTAATGTGTGTTCATGAGGGAATATACAAAGGGCTGCAGGATCTTTATCCTGCAGTACAGCCAGAAAAAGTATTCATGCACGCACTCACACACTCTTTTGACTTAAAACTGTTTATTGCAGACCTGAGAACCAATGCAGAGCTATTTGTGAGATCCCTAAGCTGGCCCAGAGTAAGCTGGGAGCTGGAAGGCCCCCAGACCAGAACGTGGCCCACCATCAGGTCCTGTGGACCAGGGTGTCCAGGAGATCCTGCTGCTCCAGTATGAGGTGGGACCCAGCTCAGCAGTGACCCGTGACCCAGAGGTGCCCAGCTGTCAGTCTCAGCAGCCTTCTGACTGCTTTCTCACCCAGCAAAGGCTTCAGATGACCCCGCAGGCTCCTCAGCAGAGCAGACCTGCTGCCACCCTTTGACATAGCTCAGAGAGAGGAGATACGGTTTCACTTCTCGTGCATCTCACGTAAGACCTCCAATATTTGCCCTAGTAACCCCTTTCTTGGAGGCAGAGGGGTTGTCAGCACAGAGAAGTCTGTCATAAATCTTGTTTAGGGAAGGTGGAAAGGAGGCAGAAAGAAGTGTTCTTGTTCTGCTTTACAGAGCTGTGTGTGTGCAAGGATTACCCCACCTTCACACAGATACGCTTGATTAGATCCGACCACATTCATTTGTAGTTCCTTAGCAGGAGCACAGTTAGCTCCTCCCCTCACCTCAGAGCTGGCTTTCCTGCTGCTGGCAGTGCTGCGCTGCTTGGCCCAGCATCAGGCAAAGACAACGTGGGCTGCTGGTAGCAGGAGCTCTCCTGCAGCTCCAGCAGCAGAGATTGTGCTTTCACACTGGCCTTGAGCCTTTCCAGGACTTCTGGTGGGTGCTGGTGATGTTTACTTTCTGGAATGTAATTTCTGTTCCCTGCTCAAAGCTGTGCAACTGTGCATGAAGAACAACATTTACACATTTTCTTAGGAGTTTTGCTGGCACCTGTGCTCTAGTGTTGATTGTTTATCGTGGACCTTTGTGTTCTCCTTTCTCTATGCAGATCTGATTGCTGAGTCGGCTTTGTACAAATGTGTCCTGAAACCTTTAAAAGAAGCCATTGATTCTTACTTAAAAGAAATCCACAACAAAGATGGATCTTTACAGCAGCTAAAAGAGAACCAGCTTGTGATACAAAACACAACTACCACTGATCTGGGTGTCACGACCAGCGTGCCCGAAACTGTTGTGCTGGAAAAGATCCTTCACAAGTTCACAACTATGAACAAGGCCTACTCCCCAGAAAAGAAGATTGCCATCCTGCTGAAGTCCTGCAAACTCATCTATGACTCTATGTCTCAGGGAAACCCAGGTACAGTACTCCTATTGAAATGATGCTCCTCCCTGGTCCTTCCCCTGGTAACACAGGAACAGGGTTTATGTTACAGTCAATGTGGTAATATCCAGATTGGAGGCAGCTGTAATGGTCAGTGTGTTTGGTAATAGTTCTCCAGTGTTCATTTTGGTCTGGTTAGGTTCTGTGAAGTTGTTTGCACTAGTAACAGGTAAAGGACATTTCCTGGTTAACTTTAAGCTCCGTAATTCCAAGGATCAGATCATGTCTGTAAGTGTGTGCTCTATGGGAAACGTCCATATTGCACAAGTCGTAACGCAGCTCTCCATAAATCCCCAGTGCTCAGTCCCAGCTTGTAGCAGTTTTATGGTAAACTCTAGAAATTGATCCTTGGGAAAAGTCTCTTGATTTGGCCTTTACGAAGTTTTTCCTAAATTGAGGAGGAGATGCAGAATAGTGTTGCTGTTTGTTACTAATTCCTGATGCTCCAGTAAACTCCAGGAGCTACTGCTCAGCTTCTCTGATGAGAGGAAGCCTGTACTCTGAGTATAAGCATAACTTGGGCCTGAGACCAACCACTAAATGCACATGTCAAGCCCTTGGCCTGCAGACAGGATGCATTTTTGCAGATAGACCAGTGAACTCCTTCCTCTAGGAGCCTGCCTTGCCAATTTAAGAGCTTTCTTTGTATACTGAGGAGAGGATTGCAAGCCATGTGCAAATCTGGAGACTAGCCAGGTACTCATTCGCAATGACCTGTGGTTGTTCAAGAAGTTACAGTCTGCAAAGATGTTTCTAGCTGCTCTGCTTAATTTCGCACTGACAATAGCCATGGGGCGTTCACAAAGGAATTGTGTCTCTTCTGATCCTTGTCTCGGGGTCCTCCCTTGGACAGTGTGCAGCAAGGTTCAGCAACTCATCTAGACACATTAACAGCAGAGCAGGAAGCCACACCAGAGCTGAGCCTCAGCTGCAGGTGGTCAGGACCTTTGACTGACTTCAGTGTTGGACTCGATGATCTCTAGACGTCCCTTCCAACCCCTACAATTCTGTGACTCTGTGACTTCACACCCTTTGAGAAGATTTGGACACATACAGGAGAATTTGCCGTAACTTTATTAAAACAGCTATGTGACCTTAAGTTTGAGAGAAAATCATACATAGTTCTAAGACTCAAATGCCACATTAAAACCCATACAGGAGACGTGGTCTCCTTCTAATGCCAATGGTACATTTTGTCACACCTCAGGTAGCTCAGGGCTGGAATTTCTCTGTTGCAGGAAATGCTGTTGTGTCACTTTATGCAGAAAAAGTTATGGGTCAGAGAACCCATAAAAACCCCTAAAAGTTCAAAAAGATTGGCGTGCATGAAATCAGATGATTTCATTGTGGTTTGTTGTTCTAACCAAAGCACTGCATTTTGTCCATCTCAGCTGTTTTATGTCAAATTCTGCTACAAGTGGGATGTGGTTCAGAAGCCAAATTCTTCTCTGTGCATCCAATTCCCTGCTGCTATATATGACCAATGTTGCACGTCAGGGTGCACTCAGAAGGAAGCTGGTCTGACATTAGGGAAATGTACTTCAGTGAATTTAGCCCCCCAAATAGGGGAGTGCTATAGTCTAAGTCATGGCAGACACTGCAGTCAGAGACGAATTCAGTGAGATGTCCTATAGATACAGAAGTAAAACGTGTGAAACCTTTTCACCAGAATGAACTGACCCTAGATCACCAGTGTTACTTCAGTTTTCCACTTGGCAAAGACAAACATTCAGCAAACTGAAATATTTTTCTGACAGAAGATTTTCAGTTGATACTGTGCAGAAGAGTATGCTGCAGGCTACTTGGACCAGATTTTGGCAGGTAGGAATTCTTTCCTCTTCTTGCAGCAAAAGTAGCAGCCCAGGGCCCCTTTTGCTTTCAGGCAGCCCTAGGACAGCATCTTGTTCTTTGCACCGGAAGAGCAGAGGCCATGCTCTGTTTCCTGTGCAATTGCCTGTTCTTCTTTCAGCTCCTTTTACTCACTGCTGAACTGGTGAGATGCCGCCTCTTCCAAGGTCAGAGCATGTGGAACACAAAACTAATCTTTCCCTCTGCCACAAGACCAAAATCAGTCTATCTCTTTCAGAAAAATTATCTGTTCATTAATGTGATAACTATGTATGTTGTCTGATTTAATTTGCAATTGGGAATCTCAGGCCAGGTCTTTATCCACTTTAGGCTGACTGCAGAACAAGCTGACCTGAGAATATGGTTTCATACCTCAAAGAAAAACACAAATACTACCAAATCAAACACCTTTTATTTTTCAGACACCATGAAAAAACAAGTTTTTTAGCATATTGGGACCGACATACAGCAGTCAAAGTTCAGGGGTACCCGATCGGTACCAAGTTTTCTTTATAACTTAGGCATAGGCTCAGTCAGAACCATCTGTCTCGGTGGCAGTGCCCACCTTTGTGCTGTTGTCACGAAACTTTGAAGTCAGCCCTGATTGGCTCCATGTTGATCCTGCTGTTTTGAGAAAGAAAGAGTTCTCTGGCTTGGTTGTCAGAATTTTAATAGATTGCAACTTACATTACATGACAAAACCTATCTGATAAATTGGCTGTGGTAATTTATGTTAGATACTTAGACTATGAGCTGAATGGGTCAAATTCTTAGCTAGCATGAAGTAACATTTCTCCGTCAAGTTGAAAGCAATCAGCTTGTGGATCTAATTCATCACAAGGAATCAAGAAGGCAAGTTTACAGTCATTGTCAGTACACCTTTCTCCTGACAGACCTCAAGTACAAGTACAAGATTTAGTTGTATGTTGGAGCAGGACTCATTTACGGCTATATCTAGCGGTAGGTGGCCACAGATGGGTATCACGTCTAACTTCTCGAAATAGAGAATGGGGACTTAGGCGGTGGAGTTCAGTTGATTCATCTGGCAAGATGTAGGTGTCTGTTTTAGGTTTGTTGTGAGATGATTCACAACAAACTCCACTGATGGTATTGATTAGTTCATCGCTGGCTATAAAAGGAGTTTAGGGGTACTGGTTCAAATGTTCACGTGTACAGTGTAGGCAGTGGTATTAGTAAGTGAATCTTTCCACAGAGGACAATTACGATCATACTGCAGTGTCTCACTGAGCTTTTCCAAGTTCTGGGCAAATTTAAACAACAGCAGCATATGCTTTCAAAAATGCAACCTACAATTTAAAGATATGTTACCCACCTGCTAAAATTACTAGGAGTAATTAGGGAGAATAATATGCATTAAAATAATAGAAGAAGAGTTTGGATTCCCTTTGCAAATTGGCTGGCATTTTTTGCTCTGTGTGCTAGAAAAATTAAGAGTCAGGACTCGGAGGGCACTGTAAGCTTCCAGCAGCCTGGCTGCTCCAACATCTCGAAGGCATGCTCCAGTAACCACAGGAGGTGCTGGGTGCATATCTCAGTTATATAAAAGCACTGTAATCATATGCAGAAAGAGCTGCTTGTCATTTATCTTCCAGAAATACCTTTTCTTAGACAAAATGTCAAAGGAGTATTGTATGGTAGGAGTCGAAGTGAAGTGATAATGCGAATCTGTAATATATGTGGTGCATGCTGGCAGTGGTGAGTCTGAAGCTCCTAGCCCTGTGCTGCCTGGGAACTGCTGCTCTGCAGAAGAGAACTGATGGAAAAGCAAAAGCAGATGAGGCAAGTCATTGGTTTATGAAGAAAAGTTAGGTGAGACAAACAAGCCAAGCCTGGTCACTGCACGAGCAGGGAAGATCAAACATGGAAATGCTCTAAACATGACTTGGAAGCTTGAAAGACGGGGAGAATATAAGAGGATTCAAGAAGAAGGAGCAGAGGAACATTTTTCTTACTGCAACATATTTTTTAAATTGTGGACTACTTAAGATTATGAATTTCATTGAAGTATCTTTGAACTGCACAGAGTTGGACTATATAGTTCAAAACCAGTTATGTACTAGTAGTGGTGTTGGCTAGGTGACTGGTCCTAAAGCATCTGATTTAGTAATTTCTATTTGCATAGTTTTGCATGGTTAATACATAAGCTTCTTTTGGAAGAAGAGAATAGATAGGATAAAGATATATTCCACTGGAATTTTTCTGTTCCCTAGATTTTAGGATGAAATTTATCATCCTCTGTGGAACTGAGCAGCTGGATATGGGTTGCCCTGATGTGCTCCTGTATGGCTCTGCAGTTGACAAAGGCATGGACATGAAGCAGTGTGTTTTCAGTGGCATAGCTGAGCCTGTGAAAAGAAAACTGGCTTCAGTCAGTGTTGCACCAATGCTAGAAGCTCTTACAACTGAGTCAGAGCAATCCCACTGCACTGTTCATGATTACATCTCACTTCTGAGAAGGAAAATAAAGCTATGCATAACAGTATTGCTTTGTTATCTTTAGAAAGATGATATTTCTATTTAATTTACTATTAATGAAGTTTGATGGACTAGAGATTATATCTTTCTTCTGGCTAGTGCAATTGCTGCATTTGAATTAAAGAGTCCATTCAAGTTTTTCAAGGGAAATGAATTTCTCTGATCTGTAAAGCTTGTTTTTGAAATGGATTCATGCTGTCCACATGTATTAACTCTCTTAATTCAACTATACCATAAATCAAGCCTTGCTGAAGTAGTATTTAATGGACAAGAGACATCAAAATGCTGGTGAGCAGAAAGATGGTCACAATCTTTTCTTATGATATTGAACAAATCCCAGTTAACCTTTCTGTGCCTCAGGTTTTCCAGCTATAAACTGAGACTGAAACTCATATTTCCTGAACAGCTGCTGCTAAATATCATTCTAGTGGCTGTAAACTACTAGAGCAAGATGAAAAGCATCATCATTGTGTTCTGGTTGTCAGAATGTTCACAGAAAGGGAAGAAATACGTGAATGTGCTAAAACAGGCCATAATTTCTTTATGGAGGCTTGGGCAAAATTCCAGTTGATTTAAATCATGTATTTAATTAATATCCATTCCATTCAAGCACTGCATGCCAGCCAGGAGCTGACGTGGTATTTGCTTTGCTATAAACATAATAGGATGGGCTTGTGGCAGAAGAGAAGGCTTATTTTAAGCTTCTTATAGATATTTATGAAATAAATGTTTCCTGATCCTGCAGGAAAGATGGAAAAATAAAGCAAGTCATATCTGGAGTAGGACAACACCACCTTGACCAGGCAAGCTCAGTCCCAATGCCGCTGAGAAAGGTGGCAGGGTCAGAGCTAGATTTAACTCTGTCAACTGCAAACATACTGCTTTGTGAGGGACCACAGGCTGTGCTGGGCATGCAGGGCTGGGAGCTTGGCTCTGGCTCAGACTGGAAGTGTAGCTGAGGAGGCGGCAGCCTGCAGGGAGCAGCGCTGCTGCAGCCCCTGGATGGGCACTGCTTAGAGCCAGCAGTGCCACCACAGAGCTGTCATGGTGCTGGGGACAGGTGGGCTGCAGGACACTGATCAGCAACCACTGCTTGGGTGTCTTGGTTCGTGAGGGTTGTTTCGTCTTTGTGTCTCCTGGTTCTGGTCATACCTGAGCTGCTGACAGCACCTGTTCTCCCCATGGAGGCGCTGAGGTACAGGGCGTCTCCAGGCTGTCCTCAAGTCTGCCTGCTGAGCACATCCAAGCTGCTTCCTGTGCCCGTAGTCACATCCAAGGCCAGGAGAGCACCCAGCCCTGTCTCCATGCCCAGTCAGTGGCAGGGAGTCATTGCAACACCTTCAATGAGAAGGCATGATACCTGCCCAAGGCAGCACCACAAGTTTGTGGCAATACATGGATTCAGAGCTAGATCCTGGATAGCAGCTCTGCTTCTCTCCTCTTGACACCTCTAGCTTCTGCTGACTTCAGCTTGTAGCTACAGACAAAGGTATTTAAGAATCAGGCTTCATATACCCACAAGTGGATAAAAACAAAGTCTAGTAATTTATGTAGTTTATGAGCATATAGCATATGAGGAAGTAGCATTCTTTTTATTATTGCAGTCATCCTTATTCTGAGTTTGCTAATTAAAAAAAAAAGAACTTGTAAACAGTTGGGAATCTAAAAATATTTCTATGAAGTCTGAAAGTTCAGAAGGCTTTATAACAAGGGTTGGTGGGCAGAGCAGCTAAATCAGGTTATAGAAATGAAAAAGACAGCAGTGGAAAATAATGGGCTTGGTGCCTGCTTGTAAATCAAACTCTTGAAGTTGAGTCTTTTTTTTTTTTTTTTGGTGACAAATACTAAATAGCTGTGATACTAAGCTTGTTTCTATTGTGTTAATATGTGACAGTAATGAATTGGACCCTTCGCTGAGCTGAGGCTTTCACAGAGATGTAAGCCAAGACAACAGACAAACAAGATGTCCATCCAGATGTTAATGAAACAATAGAGTTCTTTTATAGTTTGGTTGAAGACCAAGGGATGTATTGTTTAACTAAAGACAGCCATAATAGAGCAAACAGAACAGAAAGCGTTAATCCAGATTTCATTAAATAAATTGTGCTGTGGCGTGTGCAGTCTCTGTTAGAAACAGACTGAATTACAGATCTGAGAATCTCTTATCCTCCAACACTGTTTTCAAACTGGATCAACTTTCTGTTCACTAGATACATTACTGGGTTTATTTTAAAGCCACACATTTTTTATTTTTTTTTTTAATAGGAGGTTAAACTCATGTTTATTTGGAGCTTCAAAAGAATATCTTTCTTTGCCAGCAGAGAATCTGCATCAGCTATGAATGACAAAAAAGGAAGGCTGACTCATGGCAAAGATTTGGTATAAGTCAGTGGGAACATCTGAAAAGCAGGAATTTATTCCCCATCATGGAAGGGCACGTGGACTATGGGCCAAAAATGGCCAGAGCATGACTTCACTGCAGCTACACTGAGGATTGCTTTTATTCTTTGAAATAAGACAAGCAGTTCTCAAATGAGACACACTTGGCCAGTTCTAAATTGATGAAACCAACACATCGAGTGAGGAAAACTGCCCACGGTCTGAGAGAGAACACTCAGAATGAAAGCTGTCTGGATTTAGTTTAACCAGAATCATCAACCCTGACTGCTGGGAAAATAGGCTTGTTGAGCAACTTGGTATTGTGTTGCTCATGATGAATTTGTGACACGTTGGTAGTAAATGAAAGCATCATATTTATGTGAAAGCATCTTTCAAATAAGGAAAGTTGTCCTTGTGTTCTTTGCAGTGTATGTGGTGAAGCTTCTGTTTGGATTCTGTTTTAAGCAGTAATTATTGATAATGATAACTGTTAACATGTATGCTTTTTGTCTTCAGAGCTTTTACAGATGACATATAAGGTCACTTTATTAACTTTGTTGTTTTAAGCACAGAGAATCTTGAGCCCATGAGGGTCTGTTCCCGTAGCACCTGTTGAGCACCAAGTCCAAAAACTAGTCTAGTCAATGTGAAGGGGGTTTTGTTCTCCCAGCTAGACACTGTGACTGGAAAGATACTTCCTCTTAGTTCCTACCTCTTGGGACACTTTTAGTTAGGAACATGTAGTGTGATGATTTGCTTTCTGAAGGAACGTAAAGTCTTCAGTCCTAAAAAACACTGTCTCAAATTCCTTTTTTTTCCCCGAACTCTTCAATTTGCCACATAGAGCAAGCCTAAGAGAGTAAGTTCTCCTAACGCGTGTTCAACTTTGCTGATAACATTGAAAACCTGAATTGCGCTCTTGATGGTAGTGTCAAATCAGAGGGCAAACTGGCAGGATTCAGCCTTTGCAGTCTTCAAGGATTGTCCCATGTCTCTGATCCGTGAAGTTTAAGCTGTTCTTTCTCTAGTTGATTAGGAATGACAGAAATGGAGCCCACTAAAAATGTTCCTATTTTATTTTATTTTTGTCTTGAAGCAACTTGACTTTTTTTTTTCCAGCATTTTTTCTTTGCTGGTGTTTTTGATTTTTAACTCTTGAGATAAGTTACAATCAAAGGCATGCTGGGCGAGACGCCGTCACTGTTGTGTTGGGATGTGCCTTTGTGGTGAGTTTATTGGAGCCACTCTGTGTTTCTCTTTGCTCAGGGAAGCCATATGGTGCAGATGACTTCCTCCCCGTGCTCATGTACGTGTTGGCCCGCAGCAACCTGACTGAAGTCCTTCTGAATGTGGAGTATATGATGGAGCTCATGGACCCTGCTCTGCAGCTAGGTGAAGGTAGAGTACAGTGTTTGCTCCTTGGATGTTCCCTTTGGAAGTCATTATTTACCTCACTTTAGTGTTCTTGAAGAAAAGGCAGCAAGGCTCAGGCTAGGTTTTTTGGATAAGCTTTGGCCAGGCTTTTCAAATCTGTAGCTTTAAAATGACTGTTAAACACTTCAGCTCTTTTAGCAGTGCAGTGGCCTCGTACACCAGCTAGAAAAGCAGGGGCCCAGCATGAATGAGATCTGAATTGCTGGATTAGTAACCTAAACAGGGACATCTAGTGTTCCCTGGCTGAAGGGCTGAAAAGTCAGAGGGTCTTTGCCTAAAACTCAACTGCTGCAATCCATTGTGTGACCTTTGTTTATTCCACTGAGAAAAGACAACAGTCCTTAAACTGCACTCTGTGCCTGGGGCCATACTTCATTCTCATACCTTATAGTTGAGTGGAGTGACTCCTTTGTGTTCTCTGGCTGAATATACCACAGTGAGGCAGAGAGAGGAAAGTAAGGTTAGAGAGGAATGCTGGGTTTGATTGTGAATAAAGGGCTCTGCTATTGGAGGGGTAAATATTCCAGGGAATTGTGGGCCTTTAGCTCCTCAAATACAGCTTGGGAAGCAAACACTACTAGTAGTGACAGGGGTATGCTCTGAATTAGAACTACAGATCATTTTTCACCAAGAAGTCACTAAACCAATAAAATAGGTTTTGTTTTAGAATTTGTTTTGGAAAGTACTGAACTGTAGAAAGGAGTCCCAGATGAACAAGAGCAGTCTAATTACATTAAATGTAAGTCTGTATCTAAGAGCATGCATACCCAGCGGGGTGCAGAGGGGAGCAAAATAAGTACTAAAAGGAAGAGCAGGAGCAATACAGTTGTGTTAGAGAGGGGTTTCTGCACAGAATGATGTTCCTGCTGAAAAAAATGTTAGCAGAAAAAATGTTGGCCTAAGCACAGCATTTTGCTGACATAACTAAGCTGTTTTTGGTAACTGTGCTGCCCACAGGTTCTTCATTTCAAAAGGGCACGCTACCAAGCTGGTTACTGAAGTCAGCTGGATTGAGGAGCTCAGGGAATCAAAGGCAAAGCTTGCTGGAAGTCCTTTTAAGTCAAAGATGCAAAGCCTATGCGAAATGCATACTGCAGCTGAGGGGAAAAAATATGTAGGGAAGTTCCAGATCACACTGGCTGAGTAACCACTTCGGAAAGGAGACTGAGAGTAACTGCAGATACAAGGAATGGAAAAAGAAAGAATGGCTCAATGAAGACAGCTCAGGGATCACAAAGTGCGGTGTTAAAATGCTAAAAGTCAGCTTGATTTGTGCCTGTCAATGTTAAGTGATATAAGGTCATGCAAGCACGGAAATTAAAGGAAAATAAAAGGAAAGCAGAAGGGAGAAAACTGTCAGAGTAATATATAAAATCACTTAAATCTGGCCTCCACATTAAAAATTTACTTTTGAATGAATTTTAATAACACCAGTGATGTTGGCTACTGCGGCAAAGGCAAGGACAGATGATGAGGAATGAATGTGTGGAAATGAAGATGCTGCAAAGGGAAAGGACAACTAAATATTAGAGGAGAAAAAGAAAAAAAGTAATGGATTCCTGTTGTGGAGGACTGGAAGGGCCCCCCTGGATACGGAGGGAAGGGATGCGCCAGGTCACCAGTCCGATCCCTGAGTCTGCCAGAGTGGGAGAAATACTGAGTGGCAGATGGGGAAGAGTAGTAGCTATATTTAAGAAGGGGAAAGTGGCACCTGCAGGCTTGGTGGTCTGTTCACAGCAGTGCTTTGCGGGAAACAGTGGGGGAAAAAAGAGATACCAGTATTTTCAGCATATGCAGTCCTTATGTACCTGTGGGATATTCCTGTTGGATCCACCAAAAAGAAAGACAAACGACAATGTCTTTGTCATGTGCTTTGTCATATGCTAGAGTAGTTTGTAACCGTGCTCCAAAAACACCGCTCCCACACGGCGCGCTGCCCTCGCCGCCGCCCGAGCTGCGCTGAGGGAGCTGCGCTGAGGGAGCTGCCCGCCGGCCGCTGAGGCCCGGGCGGAGCGGGGTGGTGTGCCGGCGCCATCTAGTGGCAGCTGCCGTTATTGCGGCATTAGAAACTACACGGCCAATTTCTGCTTGTTCCCATTTTCCTGGCAGCCGGGATGATGGGAGAAGCAGCAGGAGGCTGCGGAGAGGCAGGGATGGTGGGCCTGGTCCGACATGGGGCCGACAGGTGTCACAGACACCACCTGAGGCCTCTTCCCTTTGCCCCGCTTTGGGGCCGACTGCTCTATCTCTGGTTTATCAAGATTTATCCCACTTAACTTTAAAGAATCCAGGAATTTGTCTCAGCCAGACATCTGAGCACCCTGTCCAGCCCATAGAGATGGAGGGGGTAGAGAGTGACTTGTCCTTGCAGGGCTGAGACCTCTGTAACATTGCTGACCTCACAAGGAACCCAGGCTTTAAACATTTCTGCGAGGCAAATGAAGCCAGGCCTTGTGCTTTCCTACAGAGCACACTGTGACTGTTACTATTTCCTTCTGTTATGGGGAATGCCCAGGAGCTCACATTACAGACCTACGGCACTACCCCTGTTGAACACATCAAAAAGACCGACATGCCCCAAGGAACAAACTGTCTGTGGTCAAAGGTGGCTGTTTGGGTTTGTTGGTGTGAAAGCAGCTTTGGTAGTAGCTTTCCTTCAGTTTGTGGTGCCTCCGAGGGCATCTGCCACCTCAGTAGCTGGGGCAGCTGACATCGCTGTGAAGCAGAACAGGGTGGAGAATGGGGGGGAGGGCACTGTGCTCCTTTGGTCTCCTTTCTCTTGCATTGACACTGGAAGCCCGTGCACTCCCTGAGGTGAGGCAAAGGCACTGCATGGGAAGTGGAAATGAACAGCTGTTGCAGGTGTGATGTTCATGCAAGACCTTCTCCTTTTGCAGGCTCCTACTATTTAACCACCACCTATGGGGCCCTGGAGCACATCAGGAACTATGACAAAATCACTGTCACGCGGCAGCTGAGCACGGAGGTGCAGGACTCCATTCACCGCTGGGAGCGGCGGAGGACGCTGAACAAGGCCCGGGCTTCCCGCTCGTCCGTGCAGGTAGCCTGCGTTACTTGTAGGGAGACAGCCTGGGAGCTGAATGCATTCTATCCATACTTATTTATTTTAAACATAATAATTATTTCAAGACAAAATCAACACAAGTCACTACTAAAAAAGAGAGTACATAATGATATGCAAGATTTCCAAATCTTAAGAAAACCTCACCTCATTTGAAATACATATTACATACAAAATGTGTTTAGAAGTACTCATAACTGAATATTTTTAAATATGACTGTAGAATGATTTCATTTTTTATTCTCAGAGGGGCTGTGTGACGACTCTCACGTGTGGAGAGCTGCAGTGGGGAGGCAGGGAGCCCATCTTCTCCATGGTCCTAGGGGCTTGGAGAACTCAGAGGCTAAGCTGAGGAGATGTGAGCAGGTACAGAGTTCACAAGTGGCATAAAGCTGTGGGAAGACTGAAGGCATCCCAAGGGCCAGTCAGAGAAGCATCTTCCAAAACCTGCCTTCTCCTGTCCAGCAGTGGGGCAGACCCAGCAAGGACTTGTTAGCTGTGAGGCGCACACTGTGCTTGGCCCCACGCAGATGTCCCCATGCACCAGTGGTTGGGTGCTCTGATCCTCCAGCCACGGTGGGGCGGGAGACCAGACCTTGTAGCAGGGATGCCTTGTTAGCCCCATGGCCTGCCATCAAATTTTTACCCACGGGGAGGCAGCAAAGGCTACGTCTCAGTTCTGCAAAGCTTCACAGTGCAAAACTGAACCTTGTGAACAGCCAGAGGAAAGACAGGGGAAAGACTCCTGGGGACATGGTCCAAATAGCCATGTAGAGAAGCACGAGGTTTATTATGCTTTCCATATTGCACTAAAAACTGTCCCTAATGATCTCAGAACATGATTGATGGATGGCACACATCAAATATCCATCCGTCTCCAAGTACTTCTCTGCCAGTAGCTCATAGCAGCTACTTAGCATGGAGCATAATAGCAGCACGAGCAAATGCCATATTTCTTTCAGAAGATTCCCACAGCTTCCAGCAGTGCAGGGGCTGTTTTCCAGCCCTCCGAATGATAAGAAATATCACAGATGTGCAAACCCATTCTGGTGGAGGTAACTAGTTCCCTGGCATGTTCAGCATGCCCCTGCACTCCCCTCTGGCTGTCTTACTGATCTGCGGTAGTGCTCTATAAAAGCAGCTTGGAAACCCATAGTCCACATATTTGGCAGATCTGTAGGATTTAAGCAGTCTAAGAGTCCACAGGTTTCTTATTTCTTCGGAGGAACCTGAGTATATTCTGATAGAAATGGCTAGGAATTTTTTGAACTTCACAGATACAAATTAAACACACGGCTCCCTCCCTGGCTAAAGACTTTCTTGAATCTGTTCTTCTTAGGTTCAGCAACAGGAAGGTCATCCCAAAAGTCATTACTGCCTGAAACAGGATACAAGTAAATCAGCCTCCTCAGCTCAAATTCTGTTTCCTTCATTATGAAAGGAAGTTTGGAGGACTCTCTCTAGCTGTTTCTTAGGTGATGGTGGAGTCACAAAAGTCATGACACCACCAGTCCTTTCCTGTTTCTGTGAGATGCAGGGTTCTCAGACCAAGTCTCTGAGGTTTCTGGCTTGTAGTTCTAATTTGTCCTTTCCTCAGAAGTTGTAGAGAGATGGGAAAAGGAACTGCCTACTAAAGATATTAAGCAAAAATAGAAAAAAAAATGCTTTCATTTGATCATGTGTCTTTACAGGGCTAATTTTTTTGGTTAGGTGTTTGTTAGTTAAGTATTTGCTTATTCAGACCTTGTTCTTCAGAGGAGAGAAAAATTGGGGGCATTGGAGGGATACGGACTGGAGGATATTTGGGAGTGCTGAAGAGCTCTGTTTAGCTTGAGATTTGAGGCTTAGTTTTGCCTCCTTTGGCCCTAAAGTCACTGTGTTAACTTCAACATCTGTCCTCATGTTTCTCTTCAGGATTTCATCTCCATTACCTTTCTGGAGATTGGCGCTCAGTCAAGGACACTTGCCTCCCGGAACGACACCACAGCTGAGCAGCTGTGCCAGCAGTGTGCTGAGAAGTTTGAAGTCTCCCATCCCAAGAGCTATGGACTCTTTGTGTATGTTGATGGCCAGTGGATGCAGCTGGACAAAGATGCCCTCCCTCACCATATCAAATCCTCACTGCTGAAAAGTGAAACCAAAAAAGATTTCCATTTTATTTATAAACCAATACAGCATAAAAATCCACCGGTTCCAATTGTCAAAGAGTCTGACTTTTCCTAAGGGGCATGCTCCTCTTTTGTTGAGTTTGAAGTCATCCTGGAAGGGCTGGATACTTTATTTTGTGAGATCCTCTGGTAGCTGCCGATCTTAAAAGGTCTCTGGAGCTTGGCCTTTGCCACAGGGCAGATGTGCTAATTGTAGGTGCTGTCTGAATACAGGGCATTTCTCAGTGAAGTTCATTTGCAGAAATAAATGGAGCATTCAGGAGATTATTATCTTATGGAAAACTTGAAGTATCAAACCACAGAACCTCCCACTGGCAACCATCCAGCATTGCAGAATGTAAATGGACAGAGGAGAATGGTCCCGGGGATCTTGCAGAAAAGTGGATGTTTACTCCATAATAAATGTTGGCAGGTGTGAATCACCTCTGCTTGCAAGCCCTGTGGAGGGCCTGCACACACCTCAGTGCTGTTTGGAGGTAAGACTGCACTTACATCTGTTAGCCCGGTTTGTTAAACTGAGTCTTGGCTGACGTATTCGGTGGCGTAGGATTGCCACCTGTAGCAGAACTCCATCTCTGTCTTGCTGTCTACAGCGTGTAATTGCCTCTGAAATCCACGTATTTGCTGACCATGCAAGAGGATCCTGTACATTCACAAAGAAAATATTTTCTGCCATTTATTTGTCACTAAAATCAAGTGGCAAAGGCATTTTCATCAATGTATTTTTCTTAAAGATTGAAAGTGTTTTTCCATGTACAGCTGTTTTAATTACATTAGTTGTACAATAGTGTCTGTTTAATTGTATATTTATTTCTGTGTGTGATATGGTGCAATTGTTTTAAAATAAGAATTTGTAAAGAGCTTAATAATTTTTCAAGTGTAGCAAACTAGATTAAAATTTGAAAGTCAAAAAGCAAGAATAAAATGCTGGTCCCCTTTTACCCAGATGTGATTTTCTCTAGTGTTTTCATATCTGCAAGTCCCATCAGGCTGTTACATTTATCAGTACAGTTGTTTGAGACAGAATTTGCTAGTTCTCATCTCTGCCTCTGCTTTCAGTCTTTCAGTCACTGCAAACTTAAATTTCCCTGCAACCTAAACTCCCACAGAATAAATTGAAACACTAGAAAAATGTGCTTTGTGAAATTTGCAAGCAACTTTCCAGGATTGGATGGTGACAGTGGAATCTTAGTTGTGAAACAGATCCTTCTCATCTGCGTGCCTTCCTTCAGACAAGATTCCCACTACCAATGCAGCCTCCCCTGCAGCGAGACAAACTTGGGATCAGGCCTGGCAAAGCTCTGACTAGAAAAGTGGTGGTGTTTTACTGTGAGTTTTTCTCAAAGCTGTTGTTGTTTCCTCCCGTTAACATCCAGAAACAACTGGAACATGATGGACCACGTTGCCAGAGGCTCCTGGCTGAACCTCCAAAGGGAAAATGGCACTGCAAGTGGCTGCTCATGCTCTCAGTCTCTGGGGCTTGAAATGTCTATGTCTACATGCACGAGCTGTAGCGTGCAATGGCCCAATGCACGTCACAATGCCAGACCAGTGCTGTGCATCTGCCAGCTTGGGTGTGTGCCCACGTTCCTGGGAAGGGATGGCAACCATAAACGAGGAACAGTGAATAACAGCAGCCTTGGTTTCGAGGCCATCACATGCAGAGCTTACAGTGCGTGACACCGGCAGGGAGCTGACTCCACAGGCATGGTTATTTGGTCATTTCTACTCACGTGCAGCTGTCAGCACACTGCTGTGCCTCAGGGTGCCAGTGCTGAACCCCTCGCACTGCCATCAGCCTCTGGGAGGGCAGCCTGCTGCCACTGGGAGCCTGTCTGGACCCACTTCACCCTGGGGCCATCAGCCCCCACCCCAGCGAGGCCACAGCAGGGCTGGGCTCCAGCTCCCCACAGCCCAGCCCATGGCCCATGGCCAACCCCAGCCTCTCCCAGCTCCATCCCCAGGGAAGCAGGAGGATCTGACTGCTGTGCAGCATCACTTACAAGCCATTTTTATTCAAACACGATGGGCTCTAAACCAATGCAAAGGCTTGCATACAAAGCATGAAGATGCACATGAGATTATAGCAAATCAAGAATTATAAATTATAATATAATTATAGCCTTTCCTGCTGTCCTCCTCTACAAGTTATTTTAAGTCCCACAGGCAAAGGTGTACACATCTGCCAAAGACCTTGACCTGATCAGGTTATCTTTATACGATACCATTCACAGTTAATGAGCCTAAAATAACCTGATGTGATTGAAGCTGAAGAAATGTGGAAAGAGTTAAGCCAAGACTGATCTTCTGCTGGATATTTCTGGGGAGCAACTGGACTTTGCACCAGACAGGGCTGAACAACAGTGTCATGCAGGGAAGAGCTGTGGCACCTGGGGAGGCCGAGTCAGCAGCAGGCCCTGGGGCGAGGGCACACCGCAGGCTGCACGGCTCCAGGAGCACGCAGAAACCCCGCGGTGCTAAACCACTGCAAGCCAAACAGCCTCAGGCCGAAACTGACAAGTGTAGTCCTGAAATCAGAACTAGAGGTCAGTGCTTTCAAAACACAGGGAGTGCCAGCGGAATGGCTCTGAAGAAAGAATGAAAAAAAAGAAAAAAAAGAAGCAGCCTTTTACCAAAGGCCCCAAATCACACATGCAAAACTTTCATCTGGCCTTACAGCTGAAAAGGTCTCTTTGATTTGCAAAGACTTCCACGGAAACCCTCTTCTCCCTTGAGTTCAGGGGATTATTCACTTTAATACAAGTTACTGTGCCTGGCAGCGAGCTGCCTGGAAGGAAATCCCCGTGCTGGGGCTCAGAGCTGAGAGGGTCTCCCTCAGAGGCCGGGGAAGGCCAGTGGCTACAGGAGACCTGTGTGGGCTCACAGCCCCATGGTGGGAGTCAGGCTCTGCTAGGCAGGATTCACGCAGCAGCAGCTTGTCTGGACAGACATGCTGGAGCTCTGGTAACTGTGACAAAGGCCCAAGTCCCCAGGATGGAGGCTGCTGGAGGAGGTCAGCGTGTCCTCCCTCTGGCTGCTGGTACCTAAGCTCTTTCAGCACTTTGGGCTGGTGTCTGACATTTCAGGTGGTAAGGAAAAGTGTCACAAACAACACTATCACTTTTAAACACTCCTTGGGATTTTGTTTACTGGCTTTGCCATGGGGTTTCCTCATGCTGCAGATCAGGTGAAGAGGAGGAGCTCAGTCTGGAGGTCTGTGGCCAACCCTGGTTAGTCAAGATGGTCACACCATGACTCATGGCCCAGACCTCACATGAGCGGTCAGCAGACAAGTGTTTCAGGAGACTTTGACCAAGTAGGGTTGTGTAATCTGGCCAAGGCCTCCTCGAACACTCGTTTCCACAGGAAGGTTGTGCAACGATCACTCCTTTGTGCACATGCAATGGATCCTACTGTGAGAGAAAGGGAGAGAGGCCTGCCAAACCCTGCAACATCTCTGAAAAAAAAGCCTAAGTGTCCACTTTGTGCCCAGAGCTGGCTTAATGCCATAGAGTGTCTGTCAATAATTCACTGGAATAATTACACTGCCAGGTCATGTATGACCTAAAATGCAAGCCATTGAAACCAAAGGCAGTTTTCCTGCTGAACTCAGGAGCTTTGGTCATCAGCATGCATCATTCACCAAAGTGTACTTTGAAATCCAGCACAGGACTCTGTTTTCCACCAGCTCAAGGAGTGGCTTAGGCTGGCAGGGTCTCCTGAAGGCCTGCAGCACAACCCCTGCTAAAAGCAGGGCTTCCCCCAGGACTGCTCAGGGCCCTGTCCCTTCTGTGCTGCAGGTCTTGGGGGCTGCAGATTGCACAGCCCCGCAGGGGGCCTGCTCCAGCATTTCAACCACATGCACTGTGAAAAATGTGTTCCTTCCCACTCCTGGGTGGTGTGAAGACCCTGTCTGTCCCACCGGCTCCCCTCCTCAGATGGCTGCTGCAGGACACTGGCCTGCAGGGGAACGATGCTCGTAGTATTTCTGTTGTCCTGTGGCCTCAGAGTCAGCTTTGCCTGAGCTCTGGCTGCGAAGTGCTGCTC
This sequence comes from Penelope pileata, assembly GCA_013396635.1. Classification (NCBI taxonomy): domain Eukaryota; kingdom Metazoa; phylum Chordata; class Aves; order Galliformes; family Cracidae; genus Penelope; species Penelope pileata. Next base: position 640,728 of record WBMW01001268.1, on the reverse strand, counting down.
AGTCACTCCACCTTCTGAGCGTGTAGGCTCCTTTCCCTCTCCTGCTCCTCCAGACTCTCCCATGCGGGGCAGAGATGGAGCACAGCCACGAGCCGGTCTTTGGCCTCCTGCCCCGATACGGACGCAGCCAGTGGGTGCTTCCCTTACGCCCTCCTGCTGAGGGAAGTCTCGTTGTGGTTTGGGCAGAGCTAAAATAATACTGACCTGCTAGAATCTATAAAAAAGGCCGTCTGCTACTGCCTGTGGATTGCAGTTTGCTTTATTGTCACTAGAGGAGTAGGGGCAGTTCCATGAGATCTGAAAACCCCGTGCCTATACAAACTGGCATCATGCATTAACAGTCAGCATACAATACACCTTGGAGACTGCTCCTGCCCTGCCTGCCCTCTCCAAGGAAGGGCTGGGAACTGCTGTGTGCAGCAGGACATGGGCAGAAACACTGCAGGTTTGGCAGGGAACGGCTGGGAAAAGGGCCTTGACCCCTGTCACTGGCATTGAACAACACGAGGTAGGGAAGGAAGAGCTGGCTGCTGCGGAAGGCGCTCCTCCCAAGGCCAGGCCTAAACGTACCTATTCTGCACAGAAAGATTTTCTGGACTACAGAGACAGCTTTGACCAGTTCTGGTGGATGATGACAACTTGCTGGGAAGCTGGCAGCCTTACTTATTTTGAAGTAGTTGTTTCTGCATCCTGGAGCTCTAGGAATTGTAGCCTGTGTGACCGCGTGCCTGAAGGAAGAGTGAGGGTGTTTGTGCTTGCACAACGCACCACAAGCTACTCTGACTGCAAGACTGAGAGTGACCTCACGCAATCCCAAAATCATTTTCTAATCAGGCTCTACCACCATCCCAAAATAAACATCCTGCCATGCAGGCATTAAGCCAATGGGATGCCATTTGGAGACCTTAAAGTAAAGGTATTGATCAGCACAGGTGAAGGCTGTGGGTTTTTCATTCTGTGGAGCTGTTTCCTGTGTGACTGCACTCCGGATGCAAACTGGCAGGTCAGCAGCACCTCCATGCTTCTTGTGGTGTGTGGGCAAGAACCTGCTGAGTCAGAGAGGGTGCAGCGGGACCTTCAGCAGATGGCATCTTTCATTTTGGTGTACCCCTAAGGGAAGAGGCAGCGATGTCATGGATAGCAAAGTTTAGGAAGGTGAACATCTGGCGATCAGTCTTGCAGGAAGAAACAGAGAACAGAAAATCAGCATTTCCCCATTCCTGCTTTGCATCCTCACAGCTGTGGGTGTCTGCAGGAGAGCCAGGGTGGTAGTGAGGTACAAGGGCCACCTGGCTGACAGCAGCAAACGAGCACAGAACCCTGTGCTAGCAGCTGATTTTTCATCTAGCAATTACCCGTTGAGGTCCACTCTGTGTAGCTGGAGTCTCTTGGATGCTATTCATGAAGAATCTGGAAGAATTTTTTTCCTCTGTGTTCTAGACATGAAAATCCAAAAGACAAAAAGTCTCTTTTGAATATTTTAGAAGGAAATGGGTATTTTTAAAGGGTGAAGAAAAAGGATGAGTGGATGATGCTATGCTTCTGAGAAGCAGGCTGGATTTTCTAGGGTAGACAACAACTCTAAAGCAACGATTTGTATGTAAAACGTAGCAGGTTTAATCTATGTATTTAAACATGGCTGTAAAGGAGTCACCTTTCCTGCTCTTTCAAAGTGACTGGGGACTCTCGGTAGGCTCTTTTGTGAAAGCAGCCAGCCTGCCTGGAAGCTGTTCTGTTTGTCCTTATTCCTGCCTCCAGGGGAACATCTGCAACACATTTGGGCACTCTGGAATTTCACAAGCTCTTATTTTCAGATCTCTGTCCATTTTAAGTTTCACAACTGAAAAGAAACAAGCTACTCAAAAAAGCAAGTACCTGAACTTTCAATGACCCTCAAGGCACAAACCTGATTTCTTGATTCAGGGAAGCTGTGTTTCACATAGTTTGTACCTGCCCCACCCATTCTGACATTAATTGTGCTCATTCATTTGCTCAATAAACAGCTGCAAGTGCTAATACTCTTACCTGGCTCTTGTTAATGGAAATGTAAATTCAGCTTCACTTCCTTTCTCCCTTGGTTCCTGTGAGTAGAGCTACCCACAATTCTCATTGTCTTGCAGATACTGGATTAATTTTATCCAAAAAAAAATTTTTTCCTCCTCAGAATTTTGTATATTTTTATACACTCTGGAAACATCCCTGAAGTACTTCTGCATCTTCTCACCGTGTGTAAAAAGGTATGGACAACCTACAGCTAGTTTGAAGCACAGCTTCTGATGTGCTCCCCTGCTTGTTGTTTACTGAGCCCCCTCTAAGGAATGGAGCCTTCGAAGGTGATTTGGGGGTTTTGTTTGTGGGATTTTTTTGTTTATTTGATATGATCTGTCTTATGGAGGTTTACAGGGGTTAATAACCGTTTAATGGAGTATCAGAAAAGGAAGTAGCTCTCCTTCATTTTCAAGAAATGAGACTTCGAACGCTGTATTGTCCAGTAGGGTTGATGAAACTGTCAACTTTATTTTTATGTTCACAGACAATTCCTGAACTCTGACTTCCCACACATTTACGTGTACATACACTTAATTATAGCGTACTGCCACTAAATTTACGGGATTAGATGTTTGTCTTTTTTCTTTGGAAAACAGTGGTTTCTACCCAAAAAGGCTTTTGCTGTTCACAGTTAAACTGTGCTGTTAACATCTGATAGTTCTTGAATGCAACTCACTTTAAACTGTTAAGGAGTTAAAGCTTAAGGAAAAAACTTTGGTTTCTTCACTCTTCAACCGATCTGCAAATTAGTCACTGTAACAAAATTCATCAACTTCACTTTTAAAAAAAAAAAAAAAAAGCTAATGGTTAGCAATAGTATAATTTTCTTTTCCAGAATTTGAGACAACGTTTAAATTTAGCATAGGTTTAAAATCACTGTTTGTGGTTTGTAGTGTTCGTCCAGAGATTCTTAGAGCATTGCACTTGGAAAAATCATCCATCTTGAAAGCTCCGAGGGGTCTGACGCATCGGCTCTGTCAGACCACCAGGCTGTCGGCAGGTGGGGATGCAGGGGAGAGCGCTGGCACGTGCTGCATGGCTCGTGGGCAGGTGCCTGGGCTCCTGGCAGGGCTGCAGCACAGTGGGTGACTCTCTTCATGTTGCATGCACGTAAAGTCTGGATTATTTCGGTTATGAGAAATTATCGCTTGCAGCAAGGGTTACGTGACAGACTGCTGTTCCCATCAATACCCACGGCACACTTCATCCATGGCCGAGCGAATTCTGCAACAGAAAACAGTAATAATGAGGAACTTCTCAGGTTCTCCCTTCTGAAATAGTTTCCCAAACTGACTGTAGTGGGATGCCTCAAGGAGTAGGCAAAGCAGCTCTTTGCCTTCTGGGTTGCATGTTCGCTCTGCCCAAGCTATCAGTCCTCCCTCCCTTTTCTGCTTGCATGACTCACAAGCTAGGATCCCATTCTCTCCAATGAACTGCACTCTCTCACGTCAATTTCAATACCACACTTTCCTTGCCCCTACCACAACACTTCAGCTTGGCCCCTTATTTTCCTGTTATGTGCTTATGGCTGAGGACCCAGACGTGCTGTGGTCCTCTGAGGGGGCAGAGGAGAAAATGGAGCAATTTCCAGCTTTGCTTCAGCATGACGTGATACAGAAGTTACAGAGCGCCTCTGTCCTGTAACCCCAATCAGTCATGCTATTTCGAAGCTATGCTGTGCAGCAAGATCCTCTGACTAGCTTTATTTTTACAAGAGGGTTTCCAACAAGCAAATTAAAGGCTTACTGGGGAACTGGATGCTTATGAGTGGGAGGGACTAACAAGGATGTGTTTTCAAAAACTAGCATTTACAGCTATAGAGTTGGAACTTTATTAACAAAATGGTCAACAGAGAACAAGTGAGAAGCTTATAATGTTAGGCTTCATCATCCTATTAGCAAAATCTTTTTGAGACAGATAAAACTGCACAGAGTACCCGGGAACCTCCTTACCTGTCAATGGGGTATCCTCTTTCACAGACGTTGACCAAAGCATACAGCTGTCTCAGCGCGTACTCATACTGAAATAAACATTGTTAATAGCTTCAAGAATGAAGAGCAGTTATTGTCTATGCAAACTAAGTTCTAGAAGTACTTTAGAGGTGCTATTAACATCCAAGGCACATACTTGCTGGTCTGAACAATCTTGTGGGAGGCTAATAGGATCTTTCTGTGTACTTTGTTCTTTGAACTTCATTAGGAAAACTCAGCTGTTGCTGCATGTTACCCTTCAGGCAAGGCTCACCTATCTAACTAATTGCACTCAGAAAACTCCAATCAAATGGGAACAAAAAAACACAAAGAACCCAAACAAAAAATAAAATTCCCCCCAAAAAGCCCGAAAGAGGAACTAAAAGTTTAACAAAGCTTTATGGCTTCCTAATACCCTGGCTGATTAGAAGCTCCAGATGAAACAGCACGTCTGCTCTTGATTTGCAAATAGCACTTACATCTTGGCTAACTGATGTATAATTCTGCTGATTTTTGCTAAAATCCATAAATGTCGATGTCAGTTTAACCTACCACACACCTCTGTCTGCTTAGGTTATCTTGCCTAAGCAAGACACTGACACCCGGATTGGGTTTTCTGGAACTGACCTCTGTTATTCTCAGCTAAACAGTGCCTAGTACAACAGGATTTGGTCATCAAGCGAGATCTCAGGGAGAACAGACAATAGTAAAGCCTCTAAAACATAAAGTAGCTCCCAGGAGTTCAACAACATTGTGGTAGTAACAGCAAGGCTATGAAAAGGAACTGTAAAACGGGCGATCACCATACGGCAATCTGAGCATACTATGAATGTGAAGTGGTGGTGCTGTGTTTCTGTTTTCCTAGTAGACACGCTTCAAGTGAAAATAGAATGCAACAATATTGAGATTTCTGGGGAAAGAGTTGGTGAAGGGATACTTCTAACTAGTAAAAATTAAGGAGTACTTTTGTTTGCTTTCTAGTAAAGGTATTTCTATTAATCTTCATCTACAAGTGCAGTGAAAGTAGTTTCCTGCTTCTAAAAACATTACTCACCTTTTTTCCAAAACTCAGCTGTAAGACTGCCCCCAAGCTAGCTGATTTTGCAGACCTGCTAATGGCTACTGTGCTTGTGTTACTGGAACGTGTGTCAGGTTAAATCCAATGCTTGTCTTACCAAGGGAGAGTGCCAGTTGAAGCAATGAGCTTTAAAGTGGTTCACTGCTGCCTGGTAGCAGTCATAATTGCTGATGGTCAGTCTGTCTGACAGAATCTGGTTGGTCTGTTCTTTTGATCCTGTTATTAAGGTGATGATCTTCCACATGGATTCCTGGATAAATTCTTTAGCCTGCACATAAAACAAGAACCTTAAAATATGCTTTTTTCTGAACCCTAATTTGGAAACTTCTAAAGGAATTTCCCTTTAAACCCCTCTTGGCCTCCTGTGATCTTTAAGGGAAACGGTTTTGCCTCCTATTTTTGGCAGAACCTTTTGGACCTTAACACTCAAATGAAAACGAGGGAGAGAGAGACTCCTGGTACACAAAAGAAGTCCTCCTGCTGTTCTGTCAGAAGAAAGACAGTACCAATACTGGTTACACTACTGCAGGAGCTATTTGATTTGGGAGGCTGCTTCTACTGTGACAAGAGTTTCTCTAATAACAAAAAATAACTCCTGCCAACAAGAATTCCTGTGGATGGACAAAGGGAATTTCCTGGCAATAAAAGCTGTGATACTGACTTTTGTATTTGCTTAGGTCTGTCTTTACAATCACTAATTAAAATGCCTCAGGGAATAAATCTCTGAATTTTAAAGAAAGATTAAACCATCAACTAGAGGTTAGGAGCCATCTGAAGAATAAATTTGTTACAAATTGTGAAAACTGGAAACAATCCCATTTGTTCAGGGGTGTGACATCGGGCATGTTTATTATGGAGAGAAATTTGACCTGACATGCAGTGTGGTGGTTTTATTGTTGTTTGTTGGTTTGGGTTTCTCTTGTTTGTTTACCTCCAGGTGCGTTTTCATCTCTGCAGCAATCTTCCTAGCCTCATACATATTGTTGGTAGCCATCAGCTTTCGTTTCATGATAGCGAGAGGCACATCAGGACTGGGAGTCAGGTCATAGTGTTCTACAGGTGGCAGAGAAATGGGCATAGCTTTCTTCCCCATGCCCTGAAACTGCATCACTTTCATAGAGGAGATGCTCTGCAAGTAAACAAACAAACCATGAAGCACTTCCAGAAGATAGTTTGTCTTTGCTTTGCAAACCTAACTCTCTAAACTTGCTTTATTAGAAAAGATAAAGGAGTTGATAGAGTTGTAAACGTTGTTGTTGTACTTGTTTCTGATTATCTGTTTACAAGACCAAGGCTGCCAAAAATCTAGGAGCTTTTATACCCAAATCTCTGAGGGGGAAAAGGATTATCAGGTTAAATAACTTTATTTTTTAACAAATAATTAATGTGTTTCTACTGGTACATTATAAATGTGTTAATAATAGCGTTAATAATTTATCTATTATAAATGACATGTTACCTCTTAGCTGCTCCCATTCAAGGGAACAATGTACTTCATTAATGTTTCATCAGTGTTCACAAGATGCCTGGAAGTGGTACCTAATTTTCTTATACTTGATTGAGGTGGAGAGTCAAATCACAGGCAGACCTTGGAGGACAAATCGTATCCTGTACTTCCTTTGGCATCAGAATCATCAGCTCTTGAATGCTAAGGTGTTTTTTTTTTTTTTTTGTATGTGTGTGATGAACAGTTTCATTTTTTAAATCAACTTTGCTAGATTACTGTTTTTGTTTTAAAGCAAAAAATGTAGACAGCAGAAAAGGTTCTAAGATATATCTGACCAGGAAGCCTGCTCAGATACGTACTTTGTTTCCATACTGCATCACATGGCTGGTGTTGGTGCGTTTCTTCACCAGCTGAAACTGCTTGTGGAGTGTTTCTTTTCTTAGATCCTCCTGCATGAAGAAATGACCATGTGATCACGGTTACTTAAATTCAGCTATTACAAAAATGTGAAGAAACATGGAAAAGGTGTGGCTACCAGTTTGTAGAAGTATAGGGTAAGAGCTAGGAAACCTTTGAAACACAGAAGTAAAAACGGAAATGAAGATTTGCCTGGATTATTCCCAAATTGGTTTTAGCGATGTCCTAATCTCCCAGCAAATGGTCATGAAGGGAGGGGACTAGCGTAAGAATGGTAAGAAACTTGTTTCACTAACACAGTTTTCCATTACGCTAACAAATGGGTTAGCCAAAGTTCAGTATTTAAGGATCCCTGACGCACAGACGTAACTTACTGAACCGCCTGATTTGTTTAACAAATTCAGATATGCTGTCTCAGATGATGTGAACTTGAAAATAGTAACTAGTCAGTTTCTCATCTTACTAATAAGAGTGTGTTTCTGAAATAAATTTAGTTGCCCAAACAAAGACTATACAGTTCTGAATAGTAGATAAATAGTTCTATCAGCTTAGTTTGTTGATTTCAGTCTCACATAAAAACAAAGATTTTCATAAATCCTCTAAAACTATTTTTTAAAGGCTAGTGACGGTCGTGCATAGAAATGTGGAAACCTTATCTAGTAACTCACCATATCTGAATCTTCCATCCAATTCACACTGTACCAGTCACCAAGATAAGTCTGCCTTTCATCATCATAGTAACATGCATAAGATGACTCCCTGGGATTGGCAGCAGTTGTTGCATAGACTGTAAGACAAATAGAAAGAAGGTTTTTTGTGGTGGTGGTGGTTCTTGTTTTGTATTTAACATCCCATCTCCTCCATGATTTAGTGCTTTGCTGCATGTGATACATTTGCCTACGGATTTTGGATATTATTTACTTCTAAACAGCTGAAAGAAAAGATGGGTATTAGTAATTCTGTTCAGCCAACCTCTGTGCTGTTAAAAGAGCTTTCTGTGTGGACTGTGGTGTTTAAACAAGAATATACACTTCTGGGGTTTAAAAAAAAAAAAAAATCCCACAAAAACCCAAACACTCAAACTACTATTCAAAGAACTTCCTGACAATACTGCATGGTCACAGTCTATACATCAATATTCCTTACTACAATGATGAGGATTTGTTTCCAAACTTGGAGTAAATCCCATAAATTCTTTTCTTGCAGAAAATGCTACTTTCTGAGTAATTTTCTCTCTAGAATAATATTCCGCAAGGAGGTGAAAAACTCAACCAACCTCTTCAGGATCTATCCCAAACAGTGTTTCCAGTAAGCCCTCTTACATAATGAATGTTTTAAACAGATACTAAAACAAAAGCTGTTTTGGCTTTTTGCCAAAGTCAACTCATGGCATACTTACTTGCATGACTGGAGTCCAAGTTTCAAAATTAAAAAAGCCAGGCATGCTTTTCATATGGCTATAGTGCTGTTTCCACTCAGAAGGTGGCTACCATTCAAAAGACAAAATAAACCTTAAACCTTGTCTGTGTAGTAAAGAGCAGTTCTTAGCATCCTTTAAAATGCTTACTAACTAACCATTTGTAGTTCACAACAAATGGTTACTTTCAGTAAAAAAAAAAAAAAAAAAAGTTTTTAAAGTAAGCTTTGTAGTTTACAGCTGAAGGTTGGCAAGGACAGCTTCCTGTTGGAACACATAAATTGTCAATTTTCTGCCTTTGTAAATCAGTGGTAGAACTAGTAATAAAACCAGTCACCAGACAGGAAACTTCCAATAGAATAAGCTTTTAAACATGCTGATTCACTAAGCATTATGAAACACTGAGTGAGCCTTCTGTAAACCCTTGATGGGGCTGTAAGTCTAGGTGGCTGCCAGCCAGACTACTCCAGGGCCAAATCCCAAGGAAGCCATGGATACAAAGGTGGTTAGGTCTTCTCTGGAATTGGAGCTTCACGACCATGAGAAAGCCAGAGCATCTGCTCTTTCAGACATGGAGCAGAGCTTGCAGCGGTTCTCATTCCTCATCCTAATCAAGGTTAAGCTCCCAGCTCTCTAGCAGAAAGATGGGAAACCCTGAAAAACTGGGGTTCTACTTCCTGGAGTGTTGCTGAAATCAGGGTCGCAAAATTGTCTGTCAATCCAATATCCTGACTGCCTTTGCTACTAAGGAGACTGTTAGCAGGAACAGCTGTTACCAGCGCTGAAGCTGAGAAACATCAGTATAACCTTAGCAGCTAACAGTTAAGGACAACTATGTAGTTCCAGAAAATAAATACTTTTTCAACCTCGTATTTGCAGGAAACTAAAAGTCTAGATGGTCTTCATAGGATTCTGTTAATTCTTCTAAACTGAACTTCCCATAAATGGAAAACATTACTTTCTCTGATCCCTTCTAGGGATGTGCAAGGCACTTGAACCTATCCCTTACACGGTACCTGTTTAGGTCTTGCCTATCACACATTGAGAGATAAATCTCCATTAAGCTAACTGATTGCTCACCGTTGATATTATCAGCCAAATGATTCATCATAGATCCAGACTCGCATGCTTCAATGTAAAACACCATCTAGAAAATAAATCAGAGATCTTAAGAAATTCCGTGAGGACATGGAGAGAAGTCCTTCAGTGCTTTTCAGCTGTAGTTAGATGGACTGAACTGATATCCCCAAAACAATACCACAACACCACAACTGGATGTAGCATTTCTGGAACAAACGGCCACTTACGTGTTCTTAAACGCACCAGCCAGAGTAGACAGATTAACACAGAAAGTTGCTTATCAAAGGGTACTGTTGTATTCTAAAGATTAGTTTTTCTGCTTGAAACTACTTGTGATGAAATAAACACACAGAACTTTCTGACAAGAGGTACAGTCTCTTCAGCTACATTAGTAACTGTAAGAGAAACAAGCACGAGGCATGTTCAAGCTTCCTGTAGTAATGGCACGGCCTGAAGCGAACAAAGCACAGGAAGAACAAGTTGGGTATGCACTGTGAGGGTGTGGTAGTTACAGATGTTGTTTCTCCCCTGTTGGTTAGGATATATGTTGTCAAAAGCCTGGGCTGTGTCAACTGCAGATATCCAGTAAACTAAAGCTGGAAAGGGAAAATTTGGAGAGGATCAATCCTGTAAATTAAAAATCCTAATCCAGATTTAATTGCATAGCACCAACTTCTTGGCACTTTAAACGACTCTGGAAGTAAAGACAAACAGCTCTCTTCTAACCAATTATGATTAAAAATGCTTCTAATATGCTTCTTTACCTTTTGATATTTTTTGTGATGATACATGTACCAAATAGTCTTGTTCAACTCCTTTACATGAAGCTGTAAAAAAAGAAGGCTTGTATTAAAACCACTGATTTAGACACACATTTCGTTTAATAGGAACAGCTACTAACTGCTGTGAATGTTTACTGCTTTCTCTTAAACATATTTAGTGTTTTGTACATCTGAAACAACGTTCTAGTATTTACCACTAGAAAAGATGGGCAATGGTGCCAAATGAGACAAGTAGTGTGCCAGAAAGCCAAGTCATAACTTGTGTGAGACGGAAACGGGGATGATGAGGAGAATGTTGCTCCTTTCCTGCCTCCACCCCCCAATACAGCAGTACATTGAATAATTCAGTGCTTTTGATCTACTATTTACTATTTTGGTATGTCACTAGGAAGATGTTTTTTATGACAAACTCCAAAGTAATGCCCCCAAATACTTGCATCATCATCAGGAAAAGCTAGAAGTCCTGGAGCTCCATGGTCAGTGAAATAAACAAATACATGATCCTTGGGACCACTGTAAAGAGAAAATTGCAAACAAATTCTTTTTAACCATCCCAACCTAATCTTTACCACAACAAACATCATTTGCTGCTCAATACCAAGGCATGTCAACATTTGAAAATAAAGCACCTGAAACATCTCATGCTCTTGATAATAATTTTTCTTTCCAAGACATACTACTATGAGTGCTTTTGAGAAGAGATGGGTGTCTGAAAGAGGCATAAAACCAGGTATAAGTAGTTAGTCCCTCAAGCATGAAAATGTCAATTAAACTTCATGTTTCAAACCATAAACCAATCGCTGGTTAGGCTGGGGCTGGCACTTGTCAGGAGCGCAACTGTTTTGCTCGTCTGAGAAATCTGTTTTACTGTGGACATCTGTAGTATTCTGGTAACAGTGAAATCCTTTTGTAACTACGTTATACTGAGGCAACAATAACACGGGATAAACCATAACTTTTTTTTTTTATAAGATCCTTTGTATGTTTATGTACTACCTTGTTGTGATCTGTAGGGCCACACATAGCCAAATCAGTACCGGCTCACCTCTCCTGAAGACCTGATCTATACACAAACTTGCCCATTAAGCTAGACGGGTATTTGTACTACATGCCTCTGCAGTCAGCTGAGCGCTGCATGCTCACGGGCACTGATTCCCTAAGGGCTGCAGTAGATCTTTACTGCTCTCCTAAATCAAGCAGATCATGTTTGGCTGATGCTAAAGGTCTGATTCTAACAGCCAGATCTGCAAAGGGAGTTTGTTTTTAAACTGTATTCAGGGACAATTCCCTATAAAATAAATAGATTGGAAGGATTCCCCAAGCCTTCCTTTGTGTCCTTGCTGTATCAGGGGTCCAGAAAGTCATGTTTGCTCTTATTCTTTCCTGACTCTTTTCTGCAGAGAGGTCTGATTGCAGCAGCTCAAGGGGAGATTGTCCAGGCTTCTGCCTGGTCAATAACCCACTGGTTAGGGAACAACCTGGAAGACAATCTAGAAGGCTTTTGGGCAAAGAATAATTGAGTTCTTGTCATGCCCAAGAGCAGAAGTCAGGGCACTGACTGAAATTCACGCAATAAAGCCTAACAAAAAAATGGGGTTGGGATGTATTTGTTTGCACTCTTAACCGTAAGTGCAAAAACTTGGACCAAGATTAATGTAAATAAGTGAGACTTTTTTTCCTGGGTTCTGGTTGTCTTCCTGAGTAGCTAAGTGTCTTTGATCCTCTGCATAGCCACTTCCTTGTTTGACTTCAAGGTTTTACAAGTGAGGTGTGTTCTGAAGTACGTTCTGTTTTTTCACTAAAGAATGCTTTATATTCACTGCTTGGCTCATTCCAGCTACCAGAAAAGAACAATCTAGTGCCTGCACAGCAATTTATTAACATTTTGCATGACTTGCATATATTATTCTCTATCTCAACTCTTCAGGAGAAAAGTGTAACCAATTGAGAGCAGTAGCTTATTCAAATATTGTCCTACTCCTTCATGGCTTTTATTCTTCCCAATGCCAGGGCAGGACTCTTCTCTTTCATTGCTTTCTCTCGAAACTGAACTGTCAGATGAATATAGGCACTTGCACAATTTTTATTTACCTAGGCTAGTTCTTCAAAAGGGTCGAATTTAAAGTTTTTACAAGGAAGACAATAATATAGAAAAATATGACATAACTTTTTACTAGCAGTGCTGAGTCAGAAATATAACACATTTTAGAAAATAGGCATAATAATTTCATACTTTGTAGCTGCAAAATGAATAAATGACACCAGATATCTTTCAAAGAGTTCTTCCAAGTCGGCCCTCAAATGGATTGCTTTATTATTGAATCAACTAAATTACATAAGCCTTTATAAAATACACCCATTGATTACAGATATTCTACTTAACCAGTCCACTATTTTTGTTCATACATTAGAATATTGCCAACCTCCAAACATTTGTGTAACTAAGTTGACAAACACTTTAAATACATCAATATGATTATAGTACTTTTTCAACCTGAAAGACTTTTTGCATTGAATATAAACCATAATTCCATTTCATTACATTCAAGGCCTAAATAACCCTGCATCTGCTGAGGCTGGGATTAAGCATGCAGCTGATGAGCTGTTGAACCATCTCTGCCCCTCTGCCACTGATTGCTATCTCTCACCACTCCACTGATAAAACCATTTGCGCGCATCAAAGCAAGCCTTAGCAAACTCTTTTCAGAGGTCTCCAAACCTTAATAAAGTTCTCTTTTTATAGATATTCTTGCAAAAATAAGTAGTTTAAATGACAAATACCTTAATATAGCTGATACTGTCCTCAAGAGATTTTACACCTTCATCTATACTGCACTCAATACCAGCCAAGTACCAACTCTAGTTTACCTTCTTCTTTTGTTGAAATCAGAGCTAATGAACAATACACATGCAATTATTTTCCAAATGAAACTTCTCTTACCTTTTCAATACTTTTCCTGATCCCACCCCCTTCACTGCTTCTGCATCCCCTCTGAGAACAGCAAGGAAATTCTTTGGAGTAACATCCTAAGAATTTAAGAGGATTTAAATTAAATGTGATCAACAGAACACCAAGAAAGTCTTTATTTAGAAAGATGGCTTCTGGAAGTCATATCCCATGCATGGATGGCAAGTTTAGGTGGCCATTGGGAAGGGCACTTCCTCAGTTTCCTGTATTGTTTGTATTCTGTAAGTAATGCACCTTTTGATACTTCAGCAGCTTAAAAGAAGAGCACAAGCCAAACTTAAAAAGTGCTCTTGTATTAGAATGAGGATTTACTTATTCTGTATAGGTATCATTGAAAAAAAAATTCACCTCTTTAAGAGTCTTACTGCTACTATGGAACCAACAGTTACTAGAGATTTTTGATTTGGTGGTGCAGCCAAATTAAAAAGTCCCTGCCGTTCCAACTTTCACTCATCTCTTCAGCCCTACATCCAGATCCCTGCCATTGCATTACACTGGCAAAATAATTTCTAGATCTAGTCTCTTAGCTGTATACTGGAATTTAAAAAAAAAAATCATTTAATGTTAATTCTAGCTTCACTGACACAGTTCCCTACCTTGAACCTAATGCCCCATCTGGGGGGTTGCATGTCTAGACCACATTAGCCACTGATGACTCACTCACTCAGGTACCAAATCATGAAATCACCAAGCGGCTGCATTACTCTTCTGATTTAATGAAACAATTAGTCTTACACAACTGTTCTTCAGATTGAGTTAAAACAATTTTGAATGCAAGACAATGTAAGGATTTACTTTTATGACCACTCCTTCACCTCCAAGCACCTAGTGCTTACATTCATCTTATGAACACTGAACTTCATGCCAAACCGTGCAGGTGACTAAGCTGGAGGCTTTGTACTACGTGCATTTTCATGTGAAAGGTACAGATTAAAAGGATTTCTCTATAACACTGGTTAAAGCTGAACTTTAGTTTCCCTGGGGATGGCATTTCATTCCTACCTCTTTAGTATAGTCCTTGGGCACTCCAGCATACACATCCGTGCCATTAGGTCTATTGATGACAATGCCTTTTGTTGGATTTCTGGAAGTTTAAAGGGACGTAAAGAATTAGTAACATGCCACACAACAAGCACAGAACAACTAGGAAACCATTTAAACTGTCCTAACTGGCCAGCTTGCCTTAGAGAGAGAGCGTGAATGCTAGTACCACGTGTGGTAAAGTGACCACAGAATACAAAGGTCTTCTTACTTACAGAAGCTCAGTGTAGGTGTCGTTACCCTCGGAGTACCTTCAAGTATCCTGCCTCAGATCAAGCAGATTAATCTGAGGACACAGGCGGGTGGTCTGTTATACTATTATCTCTCTGCTTTCAGTCTTGCCTTTAATTCTTTTTATTCTCTCACTTCTGCTGTGCATGTGAGATCTGCTGACTTCTGCTGAAGCTGCCTCAGAATTAGAGGCTGTATAAGTAAACAATTTCACACACAAAACAATGATACCCTCTAGGCAGTGACCAAGGATGGGTCACATACACTTCTTTGTTCAATGTACTTTCTGGGAATTAATCATCTGATAACATCCTTTCAAAAAAAGCCTGTGAGTCACCTATCGAGCTTCCCTACTTTTGTGCTTTTAGGTTATCTGCTGTAAACTGTTATGCCTGGGAGGCAAGATCACTTGCTCTCATATCAATGAAGAACCGACAAGGAGCTCTAAGGTGCTCAGTGCCGTAACAAATGCTGAGTTGTGGAGTAATGCTTAGAAAGCTCATGAGCATATCCCAGAATAGACTTACTGTGCTGACAGTAAAATGCCTCTATGCGTATCTCAGACAGTTTTAAAAGCTCTTCCTACGTAACTACTACAATCCCAAAATACATTGGTGACCATGGTATATTTGTAGTAAACATAGACTTTGTTATCAGTGCATGTTCATCACTTACTCGTCGTTATCAGCAATGTCATCGTACATCATGACAATGATCTGTTCATCTGGAATTCCATTTCGGTGTACGATCTGGTAAGCATGGCACACGTCTGCCTGGAATTAAGCAGATTCTCATTATTAGCTTTAATGGAGACAGAATCACAGAATCATTTGAGAACAGAAGAAAATTAACTTTGCAGACCTAAGAGCAGGCTATTGTTCAAAAGAAACTCCATCCTAGTATTTTCATTTCAAAGATAAGAGACAAAGGGTTGCTAGAAGACTGAAATGCACAGATGTAATCCAAAATTGTCCTTCTCTAACCAGGAACAGAAATAATAAAGACTAGGATTAAAATCTCTTTCCCATTTACCTATTTCCAATTTAAACAGAGTCTAGAAGTTACTTGTGAATTAATAAAGATAACAAAAATCAACGAAAAGTCCCCAGTGATGTTCTGCATTCTGCAAGGAAATCTAAATGAAAAACTTGCTCACTGACAGACGGATCCAAAATATGCCAAGCAGAGGAAGACAGAGCTGGATTTCCACCAATTTCAACTAGCTCTGCACCAAGCCTGCATAACTAAGCTTCAAAGACTGTCCTTGGCTCAAACAAGTATAGTTTCCTAATCTCAACTCTGCGCTATTTTCTTTTTTTGTTTTACTAAATGAGAATTCTGATTAAGAAAAAATTCCTTTTTAATTATGTATTTCTTGTACAGTAACACCAAAGCACCTTCAGGGCAAGAAAACAGATTTCAGCGGAAACCAGAATTGCAGAACTTCTATTCAGGCTCTTTTCCTGACTTGTGCAGGATATGAACAAGCAGATTTTGCAGTACTGTCTTCTGATGATGCAGAAATAACAATACTTGTCAAAACAATACTACAGTAAACTATGAACTTCTATCTGAATGTTACAGTCTTGGTGCCCTCAGTACATATTCATTTCTTTTGTTTTAGACTTGCAGTCTGAGAATGACCAAATGGGTTATCAGCATTCACGTTTAAATTCCAGAACTACAGCCTATCACATGCAAGAAAAACTGTGCAGATTTCATAGAAGAAATCTCAAATGCAAACTCCAAATGCAAGCAATAAGTGTGTGTTAAAGTTTACTTCTGCTGAACTAGTCTAAGTTGTTAATTTATACACCAAACTAAAGCGGCATCAGTGGACCTCCATAAGTTTAGTTGACTTGGGCACATTCCTTTTTGCACTAGATCTCCACTACTTAACTAAAAGGATTCAGTACAATTTGTAATCCTTGGTCTTGTAAGTGTGGCTGAAAACAGAGGGTAGTTGTGCAAGACTGAAGGGCGAGGCACGCTGAATGTTAAGGAACTCTCCCACAGGAGAATCTCTCCACATGACTAACCCTGAGCACTGAGCTATCCTTACCAAAGCAGTTCCACTTCCTACTACACAAGTCAGGCTAGGTTCTCTCCCTTCTGTCTCAGGCTTCCTTTACTGTTTATGGCTCCTCATATCCTTGTACACCATTATGGCAGCTGCTGCAACAAGTCAAAGGATACAGGTAAAACCAAGGTATGAAGGTACCACACACAATGCGAAACGGCTGAGTGCAGACTTCACTAAACATGCACTTGATTTTCAGAAGCAACCCAGCCAAAGGTAGTAGAAAACACTAATCAGGCACCTCCACGCAGACTGATGAGTAGATGGATTACAGCTCTCTCTCTTTCCCTTAAGACGTGGTACATGGCTTCTGCTAGGCTGACAGACACAGCTATAGGCTGGCAGTACACAGAAATGCTTACACATTTTATAGCGATGTAATACCAACATATTCAACCAGCAAGTGTCTGTAGCTAATGTGGCTGGCCTGTACGGACTTCTGAGGTGCTTTAAATCAATACCAAAGTACCCCAAATTAGTTCAGCTTTGTGATTGCATGTTATCAGGTTTTTTTTGTCTACTCTTCCTTCAGATTCATTGACTGTTTGCTCACTATATCTTGTCTTAGGTAGCTCTTGGTGGTAAATTTAGAGGGGTCAAATTCCCTGGTGTGGATGGAAATGCACCAATTTAATTAATTCTCATGAACCTTAACTCATGCCTGTTTGGGTTTTGGCTCAACCCCTTAAGACTTTCGCTATGAGAAGTGTGCCTACTGGTAGTGTAATGATATCACCAACAGAGGCTATAGCAGCAAAAACATGTTTTGCTGCCAAAACTCCCTTGGCTCAAGTAGAATAGTTTTGAGCAAATGTTCTTGTCCGTGCAGCTAGCTGACCAGACCAGCCACCTTTGATGTTGGTCACATGCACTTCCTCTTCCCTCCTGTACACAGAAAAATAATCTCTATAAAACCAGAATAGAAACAGCCTGCTGCTAGAGCAGGGAGGCATTCGTGAATCTATTTCCTGTTGATCAGTACGTGCCTACCAAATATTGCTGCTTGAGCCTTGTTTCTTACAGAAATATTTGTAGCATGGCTATACATGTAAACTACTCTAAAAGAGACAGCTAATATTGTTCCAGGTCTCCTGCTGGTGTCATTCTTGTTGATTTAGTACATGAAGTGAATGCTATGAACATCTACTGTATGAAATCATCACTAAAAGCAAGTCATGCTTCTGTGGTCATGACTTGGTGTGGCTAGGAGCTGTCCTGTTACCAAGAGCAAAGATGATGAGGGAGAAGGTACAACTGTACAGCTGCCACTGCACAGCTGTGTCCTGATGCCAGTTGTAATGGAAACTGTTAAGGGGATGGTTCAGACCTTCTATCCCCAGATTAGTCTAAGCCCTTCGCTACATCAGCAAATTCCTATGGAATATCTGTGCTTAGATCCACTTAAATAATTAACTCCTGTATCTTGAAAGCACACCAATCAGGTGGAATTCCCCTGTTTTCCTGGGATAAGCATTTTGTTTCTCAAAATGTACCTTTGGAGAAAGCTCTAAAAGAAAACAGGAAAATCCAACCACCCTGACTGTCACAGAGCTGTTTAAACATCTGAGTAACACAGCTTTCAAGCAGACTGCTTTTTCTTTTTTTTTTTTTTTTTTCTTTTTGGAAAGATCAAGTTGTTTTGTGATATGTATGTGCATAGATATTTCCTAAAGGAAAATATGTGGACTTCTGTGAAACTGGTTACTTCTAGTCTTATGACTGCTAGGCTCATGGCTAAATAGCATGTGTAACAAACTGTCAGCTTCATTGCAAAGTGGCACTGCTCCTGCCAAAGGGACGCTGAAATGCTACGGACAAAATAAGAATGAACTCTAATACATAAGCTTGGCAGAATACTGTCATGTTTCACTCCCTTTCTTAAACATGCACCATTCAATCAGTCAAAAACAACAACTGTATTGAGAACTTAGGAAATGTTCAATCCCTGGCCCATAAAGCTCACTAAGTATAAGACTGAAAATAATGACTGGAAATAGACCTACACACGTATATTTAAATGTTTTTATCTTCAGTATTTTAATTTTGCCAAATTTTTCGAAGCTATTTTTCTCCTCCAGTATGTGCTCCACCTTTAGTAAGACTCAGCATTCCACAGCACGCTTTTCCACTGACAGCGTTCACTTATGGCTTTTGAGGTATCAGAAAGTAATGGGCTGTCTGTCTTCTTGATCTGTTTGTGAAACCAGCTTCAGGTTGGAGCTGCTGGTACAGTCACAGCAGTCAGAATAAATTCTGAGGAGTGGAGAGGAGCACGTGGAGAATACTTCCAATGATCAAGCAACTCTACTCAAAAGTACTAAGATATGGCTAAAACTGAGAAGCATGAAGCACAAGGCTATATATAGGCTAGTCGTGCAACAACAGTAAGCCCACCACACTGGGCTGAATACTACTCAAACTACTAAACATTTATGTTAGGAACTTGAGGAGGTAACTGAAAAAGATAAGCTTAGATCATCCTCATTTGGAAACAGTCAATGTTAAGTACCAGACAGAAAACAACTGCCTGTAAGGTCTGAATCTCAAGAACAGATAAGTGCAGACAGTGGGGCTTTTTTTTTTTTTTTTTTCCTTTATTTGCCTGCATTTGAGGTTTGCACCACTGATAGTGGATTCAGACCACTAACAGCTAAAGTCTTGGAAGCAGTTTTGGATTCCTTGAGGTTAAAGGTGCAAACTCACAGTTTAGAGGGTCTGCACATCTTTACCAACTTGATGCTGATGGATTGTACAGTGTACAATGGTGGATTAATTTCAAAACAAATATTCATGTATGACAGAGACGTTCCTGAAGGTGTGATCTTTGGTCCCTCCTTTTATAGCTGTGTAGTCAGAGGAACACCTCCTGCCAACAGCTAAGTACTGCGGAAGGCAACAGAGTGCATTTTGACGGTGCTGTGTGCAGACAGCATGCAAAGCAACAAAACATCAAGCGTAACACAAACATGCAGCATTATTTATTAACTGTACCCTGAAGAGCTGAACTGGGTAACTGAAACTCAGACACATCTGCTGAGGTCTCAGGTTACTGAGAGATACTGTAAGTGGCACACAGGACATAGCACCCAGGCTGGTAATAAGCAACAGTCACATTGAGTAACTACTTAAGGAAGATTCACATCTACAAATTCATTTGTATGTGAGCTGGATCAGAGAGGTTCTGAGGAAGAAATGTGATGGTGGGAGGAAAGTGAACTGGAGTACGATCTATCTTCTTCTGTGGTTTCCCCTTTGGAAAGCAGAAGAATGATAAGGAATTAAATCTGCAATCCTGGAGCACTGCTTAGCTTTCTGTTAGTGTAAGTATTATTCTACTGAAAACTACTATTCTCCTGGAAATTGTATGTTTACCATGGAACAATTTTCATGATGGATGAAGCACAGAACTGGAAGTTCAAGTCCTACTTGTGGTTCCACTGCACGTGATGAGCAAAGCATTTAACACAGTGCTTCTGCTTCCACAGCTGGAAATGAGCGAGCACTAACACGTGCAGACATGGCAACCAGCTTGCACAACATTTCTAGAAGTCTGTAAGAACTCCTGTTATCCTGTAGGAGAACTCCTACAGGTCTCTGTAGTACCTTTCCTCCTCTGTACAACTCTCCTAGAAGTCAGTCTACTGTTCAGCTAGTTTTGCTGGGACAAAATAAGTTTTTGATACCCAAGGCATGCCATTCTGGATTCCACCTTGCAGCATGTACACAGTGGGTTTTCTACGACTAGCTGCTGAGGCTGTCTCAGCTTATGTCCTCCCTCTATGGATGGCTCAAGGTTGGCCACGAGGGGCAGCTAGGCAAGACAGTACAGGCTTCTGACGAGCTGCATCTTCTGGGAATAACTTCTTTTGTAACAAGCTAGAGGTACGCTGTCTCGCCCAGAGCAGGTAAGTGGGAGCTCAATCCCACTCTGAAGGATCCTGCACACAGACTTATTTTATGATGCTGATTTCGTAACTTTGACAGGATTCTTAGCAGTGTTCTAATTTCCATTTTTTCCAAATGCTAATACTGCTCCTGAAGCAAGAGGTAGAGGTTTCTAGGATTTAAATGCAGTATCTGACACTGCAGGCATTTTGCAATTTGTTTATGTTCTCCTCAAAATGAAGGTGTTCAAAGAAAGGCTGTTCTTGGTTTTCTAACCTTGAAAAGTAATTACTTAACTGTCTGCAAAGTGTGACCACGTTCAAAATTTAATTTTGTGAAATTCTGACTTATTATTGGGCACAAATACTCAGTGGGCATCTTGCGTTCTTCATAACTCCCCTATACCTGGCAGATACACTTGCCAGTGAACATGTACCAAGAGAAAAGTTAAAAGCTCTATGCCTGAGCAACAGTAGAAAAGGAATTCTCATGAACCAGAGCTTTAAAAAAGTAATTTTATTTAAAGAATGAATGTCGAAGTATTAACTCCTCCTAGTTGCAAAGGAGCCAGTGAGACTGGTTATACAGCAACAGAAACAGTCAAAGCACAACTCAGAATAATTACATTTAGCCATGCCAGAAAGTGCAATAATCAAGTACAATGCTTGTATTTTTGAAGTTATGTTCTGTCAAAATTTCAACTCAATCTCTTTTTTTCAGACCTAATTTGAAATAGCCAGAATTTATGTTAAGGCCAATAATATTCCACCTCTATTTATCAAGTGATGGATGGTTACAGCATGAGGAGCAGAATCCCCAAAACCAGTTTGTCCAAGCCTTAAGCTAGCACTTGCCAAAAACAGGTTCTCCTTCCAGTGCAACAAGGTTGTCAGGCTGGCTCACTTAGCTTTTAAGCTTATCGCTGCACTGAAAGTAACAAAGAGATTGCAAGCTGAGGGGGAGGAGAGGCACGAACATAAACCCCAGTGTGCACAACACATAGAAGGCTTCTTTCTTTCTCAATTGGCACAAACGGAGAAGATAAGGTCTCTCTAGGTTGTATTGGCAGCTGCATTAAAAATGATCAATATTCACAAGTTTGAGTTCAGAAAGTCAGTTTGACATACTTAGTCTATTTAATGCAGTCTAAATTCTAAAATGCTGGTTTTGTGCACTAGCGTATCAATCTCTAAGTGTGCCCTAACCAACAGTAGCCTAGTAAAATATTTTTCTAACACTTAGAAACATACAAATGCATACATAAGTCAGAATTAAATGGGCTATGTTCTTCAGAGAAGCAAGAGGGTGTTCCAAGATTACAGCAAGTACTATGTTTAGGTGAAGATGAATCTGTTTAAGGGATTGCCCAAGAATTCCCCAAAGGGAAACAATGCTGTAGTCTCCTGACTGCTAATTATAAGTCCTGAACTTAATCAGAGTTAAGTCACAGTCCTGTCCATCCTTGGCATTCGCCCTCAGACCATAATTCCACAACACACTGACTTTGACAGCAGTGTTAAATGCAGGACTTTGTGTTTCCTTTTCTCCTCTTTCTGCTCTGCACTCCAGAGCACTGTATCTTGGTTGTGGCAGCACGGCTGCAGCCAGGCTGTAGAACACAGCGAGCAAACTGATTCAGGCCAAACAGAGCCCTTGTCCTCCACCCTACAAAACTCCAAAAAACATTCTGTGCAGATGCAGCCTTAGCTCTCCTTTTACTGGAGAGAAGAAAGGGAGATTTTTTGTAATGTAACATTATAAGAAATAGACAAACATGCATGTGTCTCAAAATGAGGCTTAATTCTAGACATCACTTATTTATCTGCAAGTTGGGGTCAGACCCTCTACCGTGGTAAGAAAATATTTAGCCTAAATGATACAGGTCTCCCAAGACACAGAAGTGTGACTAGAGGAATAATACTGCTCCTACTCCTAATGACAACTTTTGAAAAGATGAAAGGCTGGACAAAGTCATAAACAAAAAAATTCAAAGAGTAAAAGGAAAAGTGGAGAGTAATTCTTAGGGTGATGAAAACAGGACAAGGCCAGGCTGTGCATGAACCTTGTTGCTGCTCTTTTACAACACTCCACACACTCCTGGGAGACCAGAAGTGGAAGCACTTGCCTAAGTGATGCAACTCTGAACTAGTCAAAGCAGCTGCTATCTCCCTGCGGAGCAGGGAGTCCCAGAGCAGGTGGACTGTGGAGCGTGGTGCCAGCAGGTCCTTACCTGGTGGCGGTAGTTGTACCAGCCATTGGAACCCGCAACAATCACCACCCAGTGCTTGCCCCCATCTTCGGGCTCTTCCAAGTGGAATGTGCTGATGCCCAGAGCGCAGCCCAGCAGCACAACTGCTTCCAATATCATCTCTTCTCTTTATTTCTTTATTCCGCAGAAGAATCCCTAATGAAGAAATTTGAGGAAAGTAGATCAGAGAACNCAACAAGAAAACCAAAACCAAACCAAAGTAAACACCAGCAGTATCACAACCAGAAGCCCTTCTTGCTTGTGGGTTGATTCTAAATACCATTCAATCCACAGTACAGTTTCTGGTCATATCTTCCCTTAGCACCAAGCTGCTACTGGTTACAAGACTTTTCTGTCAGCTTTCAAACATAACTGAAAGCAGCTCTGAACAGGACAACCAAGGCTTTCAGCTTCCTCTGGTTGTTTTGTTCTATAGTAGCTGGCAGTGAATAACTTCTCAAGTGAAGAACAAGCATCACTGTATTTCACTTGTATCACAAGTATTTCACAGATAAAACTTTCTCAGAGTAACAGTATTTATTCTCTTGGTCTCTGCTGGGGCAGCTCCCTGGTTCCACTCGCTGGCAATGAGCCCGTTACCACCAGGTGAAACCCGGGGTGATGTGGGCACAAAGCCGCACAGACATGTAGCATTGCTGAGGAGCTGCAAGGGCAGATGGCCACAAGAGCTCTCTGTGCACACAAACCAGCGAGGGCAGGGAGGGCTCACACTGCTGCACGAGATGCAGCCCCAGCGCCTGAGGCAGGGGGAAGTGCAGGCTGAGAGCACCTCGTGCTGTTTATGCAGCCTGCTGTGCTGGAGGAGAGCAAATTTGAACCAGTACCACATGAAAGAGATGTATTTTCATCCGTTTTGCACAATGGTTAAGCGTTTGCACAAGCTGCCTAGTGACAGAATAAGGTCTGAGCCTGCGAACATGAATTCAGAGAAGCACAGCCAGAGAAGAGCTTTGAGTCCATGCAGAAATGGCTCTTTCTGCTGTCTTGTGAAGACCACAGGTACTATCCCCACCAGTGGGCTGCCGGAGCACCTGGGCTGTCTGATAAGTTTGCTGCAGAAGCAGACAGCCTGACTGCACCTAACCAAAGGGCTGCTTCTTTGGCTGGGGTGGGTGGGAGGAGGGTTCTGTTCACTGGTCACACCGCCTCGGGTGTGCTGACCCAGCGTGCCATCCCAAAACAAGCACCCTCTGGGGGGGATTTCACACTGGCCTAGTTACAAGGAGGGATTCTGGAGGCTGATCTCTGATACGTATGTGAGAGGTGCTGTAAGGGTGGGGCAGCCTACTTAGCATGGCTTTCTCTGGAATAAAAATTGGAAACTCCCAAAACACACTGCATGGTCAGAAGGCATAATGTCAAAGCTGCCACTATGCCAAAAACTGACCAAAAGCTAAGCTAGTCTCAGTTCTGCACAGCCAGAAACATCCACCTGCAGCCCCTCAGCTTAGGCTGGAACAGAAATAAGCCCTTTCTGCAAAGCAGATGGGCGTGGTGAGGACTGCTAGCACAACACAGTATGGGTATTTCTAAGCCTGGATCTTCTTGTCACCAACGTTAAATCACGCAAGCACTTACAGGAAAGCAAAATTCTAAGTATTTTTGAAAGAGGTTTTTTTTCCTTTTAATGGAGCTAGCACAAAGCGAAGGAAGTTGCATTAGCACACAGGTTTCTGCAGGAAGAGCTGGTATTACCACACCAGTGAGCTCCAGAACAGAGGGAAACACAGAACCAAACATTAAATGCTGTGACACTGCTTCTTCCAAACAACTCACCTCCATCTAGGACGCTTGTCTTTCTGGAATAAACCACTGCTGGCACTGCCTGCAAGCACAAGACTTGGGAGCAAGAGCAATACTGGATAACTACAATATAGGGTTTGTGAACTATTAGCTACCTAAGTGTATGTAAAGAAATAAGCAGTCATTTTCTATAGTTTGACAGACAGCTGTAACCTCATGTTGAGCTGCAGTTTTAAGTTCTTGCTGTGGTGTTACCAGCGAGAGGTGGCTCTGCGTTCCCTCTCTGCCTTGTCTACCTCCTCACTTCTTCAGAGGATTCAGGCAAGCAGCATACTAACAACTGCCTTGAAGAGGCACTGTGTTCACAACACAGCAGCCACGAAAACAGCCTACTCTGTTGCTTGTAGCACAGCTGAGATCAAACTGTTCAAAACTTTTGTCAAGTGCCAAAATATGCTGTAGACTGGCAAGCCTATTCCTTCCCAGTACTCAGCTTCAGGGATACCTAACTCCTGAAATACTGGACAGGAGAAGAAAAAATCAATGTATTTTAGACCATCTACATCGAAATCTTAACTGAGCTCAACTTACTGGAATACAGAGCCGAGTTTCATGCAAACAAATCCATCGAAGTTCAGCATCTGTTTCACATGAAGAAACTTTTTCTGTCTCAATCAAAGCACAACTTCTCATTTCTCCAGCTAAAATTACTGATACGTCCGTGAAAAGTACAAAGAGGAAATAAACGGTTTGAATAGTTACTGGAGATCCTTTCACATGATGCTAAGCTCTTAGAGATGTAAATCATTAACTCCAATCCAGTACCTATCAATGGAAGCTGTGCTGCTGCCAGCTGCTCCCAGGGCAGCACAGCCCGATGGCTGCTTCAGGGCAGACCCTAGCAGAGAGCTCCCAGCACATGGAAAAGCCACTGCCACAGCACTGGAGCCAGGGCCAGATCAGGAATAGAGGAAGATCAAGACAGCAATCCCCTCAGGCTGTCCCTGCCTGTGGTACGGGGACATACAGACTGTCAGATTTCCCACCTCTGCTGAGACAAAGTCATGAATGACAGAAGTCACAAGAAAAAAGATGCCAAGAAACGTTCGTGCTAAGCTATTAGAAAGCCACACGTTTTGTCATGGGTTACTTAGAACCAATAAAATTCATCTTTTGTGCTCTCTGATAACATATAATCCCACTTATCTTTTTCCTGTGCTATAATTAAATGAAATTAACATTAGAAAGGGAAGACAAAAAGCCTAGGCACACCTCAGTGCCCTAATAAGCCACAAGTAATAAATGCTCAGCTCCCCAAGGTTCACTGAGCAGCTTTCAAAATTGGCTTAACCATTAAACACGTGCAGTGGGTATAGGTCTTTCACCGCTTGTTTCCAAACACTAGAAAAAAAAATAAGTACAGATTTCTGCTTGTTTAAAGAAAGCCTTTGATTGCTCAGGTGGCAACTTAAAGGGTGGTGCTCTGGGTTGTGCTGAAAGAGTGCTTGACCAGCAGTCAAGAACGCTCCCGTCACATGCCATGTCTTCAGGTCACAGCAGAACCCAGCTGACCAGCTTACCAGAAGTCCATCAGCAGCCTGTTCCTGAGAGCAAGGAATACAACACATCACGTGCAGTCCCAAATGCACGCAGAGAAGAGCCTCGCTGTGCACACCAAGCACCGTCTGTGCATGGAAGAACTGAAAATTCACACAACCGTTCCAGAGCTCCAGCTGACCCCGACATAGCGGGATGATTTCAGCAGCTCTTCCTAATCTTTCTAGCAGAAGTGTTAACTTTGCTTTGGAGACATTAGGAAGAAGGCCCCTCTCGCGGACGCAGCATCCAACCCCCATGCACAGTGTGCTCGGCCCCTGCAAGAAGTGGGACCAGAGCCAGGCAGCCGCTGCCAGAGCACTTTGCCCCATTCCTAGGTCCCGTGCTCCCTTAACCGTTCCTCACCGCACCCCTCTGCCCTGCTGGGAGAGGGATGCTCAGCACCATGTCTGCCAGAGTCACCCCTCTGGTCAGCAGCTGCCACCTCTCCTTGGGACAGCTGCCCTATGACCAAGGTCACGCTAAAGCAAGCAGTTTGTGTTGGTTGAAGTATTTTCTACTGGAGCTTATAGTGATGTCG
Organism: Penelope pileata; assembly: GCA_013396635.1. Taxonomy (NCBI): domain Eukaryota; kingdom Metazoa; phylum Chordata; class Aves; order Galliformes; family Cracidae; genus Penelope; species Penelope pileata. The sequence continues at coordinate 614,134 of WBMW01001268.1, read as the reverse complement.
ATATTCAGTACCTTAAACTCCAGATACCTCAGGCACAGCCTCTCTGAGCTGCACAAACAGAAACCATACAGGCATTTTCCCTTCATATGAATTAACAGTAATTTTGGAGAAAAACAGCAGCCTTGGCTCACCAGCTGATTGCAACAGCTCTTGGCAATCTTACCGTGCCTTTTTTTAACCTCCAAGGTGCCGTTCTTATGACCTTTAGTTTTCAGAACGGAGTCAGGATTCCTGCTCTCGTGCTGTGTCTGCACATTGGCTGCCTCCGTAATGCCCAGCAGCCCATTTGCACAACACCCCCCTCACCAGGAGCAGCTGCCGGCACGCTGCACCCAGCACAGGGGCACCCAGCCCGCGGCCAAGCCCTATGGAACGGGTCTGATGGCTTTCTGCCCTCCTAGAGCAGAAAGGAGAAGTTCATGCAACCACAGCTGCTGTTAGCCGTGTTGTGAAGGAGATGGAGATGAGGTTCTGTGCTGCAACGTGATTGTCTGCAAAGCCCACAAGTGAACACCTTACGAATCAGTGTAATCTGAGGGAGACTGATGCAGTGAAACAGCTTCATGTAGCTGCAGGAGGTGGAAAAGTCACGTTTAACGTGAAAGCAACAATTCATGGTTGTGTTCACTCAGAATGGTTTTAAACGTTTTTCTCTTCACTGAGAAAGTGGTGAGGCATCGGCACAGCTGCCCAGAGACCTGTGGATGCCCCGTCCCTGGCGGTGCTCAAGGCCAGGTTGGATGGGGCCCTGGGCAACCCTGGTCTGGTGGGTGGCAGCCCTGCCCATGGCAGGGGGGGGCTAGAATTCGATGACCCTTCCAACCCAGGCCATTCTATGATTCTATGAAAGTACTCAGGAGTAATTTTAAGTTCATTCTACTGCTCGCGGGTCCCTTTTCCCAGCAGCAGAGCCAGTTCCATTTCCCAGGGGAAAAGGCAAAGCCGCCTCTGCGTTTCTGCCCCCCACGGGCTGGGGGCAGGGCCGCCCCGCAGGGCCGCTCTGCACGGACAGCGCCTCTGTCTATCGCACCGCACGGCTCTGTGGCGGGGGAGAGGAGTAACTCAGATGAGGGCGAGCATTTCTGCTCAGCAAACATGGAAACGCACGGCGCGCATGGGAAGAAATTCAGGAGAACGATTATGCAGCAAGCTTAACCTCCCGCATTCCCGGCCTCGGGCCGAGCTCCCCCCACAGCCGCCCCCTCCCATCACCGCGCTCCGTCCCCCCTTACCGAGCTGCCCGCGGAGCCGCTGCGATTGCGGCGAGCGCCGTGCGGGGACAGACGACCCCGGGCCGCTGCGGGCGGGGACTCGCCAAGGCCAATCGGGGCCGCGCGGAGGAGCGGCCGGCTCCCGCCCCGCTGCACTACGTGTCCCAGCGTGCCCCGCGCTCCGTCGTGCGCGAAGGGCCGCGAGGCCTTGCGCGCAAAGCACAGTGGGAGTTGTAGTCGTCCGGTTGTTTCGAGGCAGGACGAGGGCAGCGGTCTAAGGGCAGGGAGGAGGAGCGCGTCGAAAGGTCACCCATGACATCGTGCAAGAAACTAGCGTCCCATCCTCACCCTAGTGCATTTTGTGAAAATTGGCCAGCACGGCCCAGGCTTCCTGCTGCAGCCAGTGCCTGACCTCACTCACACCCCGCACACGAGTGGCTCCGGTGTGGTTCCGAAATCTGCAAGTATCCCTGCAGAGAGGCGTTGGGCACGTTCCGCT